>VWZP01005998.1:1021725-1051465 GCA_013396995.1 Dicaeum eximium | reverse complement strand
TTTTTTTTTTTTTCAGGAACAAATATCAAGAAACCTCTCTGCCTCTGCTCTTAGCTTTCAGTTTTTACTCTGAGGTTACAAGGAGGTGGCAGGGCTGGGGCCAGGCAGGGATGTTTCCAGTGGGATGCCGGGGTTGGGAGCTCCTCATGCCAGCATCTGAGTCTCCAAGGATGGAGGGAGCAAAGCAAGAAAGGAGGGATCTTGTCTCAGGAATGTGCCACCCTCAGCCCATTCCCAAAAATTGAGCATATGTACACCCACAAGACATGTAAATCCCTTATGGAGGCATCATCTTTTCTCTCTTATTTTCTTTCCCACAAAACCAGACAATTCCCAAGATCATTTTCTGTTATTTCTCACTGTATCTCAGGTTGGGACAACTTTTTTTCCTAAACCTATATCTAATACTTTCAATTTTAAATTTTCCTCCCTGATGCTCTTAATCACCATCTTTTCCTCTTCTTCAGGATCCTCATTCCTCCCACATCTTTTATTTACAAAAACCCCAAAAAACCCATCTCAGATTTTGTACTTTTTTCTCTCATTTCCTCCTAATGCCACAAGTTTAATCTTGAGAACTGCTCACCCAATTTACCTCATTAATGCCCATCTGCTGCTCAGGGGAGCACCCTCACCCACCCTGCTGCCAGTGGCTTGGATATCTATAGGGAATTTCAGATCCCAGACCCCAGGTGTGGGTCTTGCTGCTTAACATCCATAATGCCCCAAGCATCTAATTTTCCATAAATATATATATTTCTTTCCATAAATATATATATATATTTATTTCCATAAGTATATATATATATACATTTATTTCCATAAAGTATTTATTTATTTATTTATTTATTTATTTAACATTCAACTTTCCTACCCTGTATGCAGAGTAGCCCAGTGACTCTTTTGCTGTTTAATATTTTATTATTTTAGAAAGAAATTTTGAGAACCCAAACTTCAGACTCAAACACCTCAAGTGATATTTAAGTGTTTAAATCTTTCCTGAACCTGCTCCTTTATCTGTAAATTAAAGTGAACATTCCCCAAAATGGCAAATATTAATGAAAATTAATAACCCATTCTTATAACAACCTTTTTCTGAAACTGAGGTTCATTTTTCCATAAATTGTTAAATCTAAATGACTACACTCATAAAAAATATCACTTATTTGCAAGCAATTTGTTAATAGACAACAAGGTTCCTATTTATCCCAGAATTTATTCCCAATTGATAACTCAAGTGTATCTTTTTTGTCTCTTTGACCTCTAGATACGCTGAAAAAGAATAGCAAATAAATCCTATTAAATTAAAGGACTCATATTCACATTCCTGCTGTCTGCTGAATGTGTTTTCCCTGAAAAGTCCTTGGCTTCCTTATTAGTGTTGGATAACACCACATTTTATTAAAGATCTGTAAAGTGTTTCCTAAGATGTTACACAGAATTTTTTTTTTTTTAGACACTTAAGTTTTACAAAATCTCCTTGGCTTTGCATAGGTGATAACAGGAAAGAGGAAAAATGAGACAAAAAACCTCTTCTTTTGGGGTTTTTAATTGAGAAATAAATTATTTCATGGCTTCTCATTAGTTATTCCCACAGATTCTAATGACAAGGTGCCAACTTTCACACTTTAGGCAGGTTAATTAACCAGGTAGTAATGAAATTGGGTGATACCTGTGTGCTGGTGAGCCACAGCTCCTAATAATGTGCTTTAATGTCTCTGAAAGGATATTTTCAGCTCCAGCTCTTCTCAGCACTGCATAAATAAATGCTTCCCAGCTAATAGGCAAACTCATTTTAAAGTTGCACTTTGGTCACCATTATTATGTTTCATGAAGTAGATGTTGCTATTTCTGCCCTTTTTTGAGGCTATAAAAGGACACCAAGAAAGCTGGAAGACCTCAATCGATGTGTTTATTTTCCTTCTATCCACTGGCCACAGGTGTTAAATATTTTGATGCTATTTCTTTCCCCTAGAAATAATAAAATTAAATTTAAAAATTGATGTTTAAATGTTTTCTAGGATTAAATTGATGTAGGAATGTGAACAAGTAGCAGGAAGCTAGGTTAACAGAGTAGCACGTGCACAAGGAAGGAAACACATTTGGAAAAGATAAGAGAAAAAAAAGCTACGACAAAAAATTGAATTTTACCTAATTTAAGAAATATCTTTTAAAGAATCCCAATGAGTAACCTTAGCTGGAAGAGTTGCTAATAACCAGTTGTGTTAGAAGGGATATAAAGAAATGCTTGAGTTTAAATTTTTCTGTTTGAAATATTCAGGCACAAGTGGTACAATTTTTTTTTTTTCATGGCAAATAAAATATTACCCAATTGTGTTCCTCCTTGCTGGCGATCTGCTCACGCAGCAATTCTGATTTCTAGGAAAGCATTTGTTATTTCTAAATATTTACTGGATGGTTTATGCAAACAAGTGTTGGCCTTCTTCAAGCCCCCATCATTTTTACCAGTCATTGTTTGTAACTCACAATTTGTCACCAGAATCACATGGGCACTGTCTCCATTCTCTTACTGGACGTTTGACTGCTCAAAAAAAATGAGGAATAACAATGCTGGCAAAGTGAATGAAGAATAACAAAGTCCTTCCTCATACGAAATTTTTTTTGAACAAATAAACATTTAGGCCAAACTTAAAAGGTCTTGCAAATATTTGTCTGGATGAAGCAGTCAGGGCCCATCTGAACACTCGCCGAGAGCAAATAACACGACCCAACAGGGAACAGCAAAGCAAATTTCCCAGGATTTGTTTGTAAAAGTAATCTTCAGCAAGTATTTGGGGTTGTTTGACCACAGATGTCCCTGGGTTTGCTCACAGCGAGCAGGCTACTGAGCTTGAAGGCATCTTCCTGAGCAAAGCAGGTGAAATATGAACTGAATTCATGGGATCTGTGCTATTTTTTAATTTTTTTTTTTAATAAATAGCCCTTTATTTTTTATGTTTAAGTGAGGGGTTTTTTTTTTGGTTTTTTTTTTTTTTTTTGTAAGCCTAATAGAAAATTTAAGGAAAATAGGAAAATCATCTTGACTGATGAGAAACTTTGCTGTGTGAAATGCCAGTAGTTTTCTTTGCTTGCTGTAGTAGTGAAATCTTCTAAAAATGTTTTTCTCCATTTTTGTTTGTTTGTTTGGGTGAGGATTGGTTGTGTTCCTGCTTTTAACCAGTGGGATCATCAGCTGGGAGCAATTTTCTTCCCTGGAACAGAGTTTAATACAGCTGGAAGTACTGGGAATTCAGCGAGTAATTGATAAATGCAGTGAGTAAATGGTGGCTTATCCAACAAAACCCAAGTTTAAGTTCTCAGGACTAGGTGGTCTAAAAAGATTAAACTCCACTTGGCTGGGGTGTGTTGAATAATGATTGAACACCCAGAGCATCTCAGCCCTGCATCTCTCACCCTTTTTATTTTACACATCACAATTACCAGCCATGATCTTCATTCAGGACTTATTGTGGGCGACAGGCCATAATCCTCATTCATGACCAGCTAGAACAGGAAAAAAAAACCCAACAAAAAACCAACCCACCACACAAAACAAAAGCCCTTCATGGTACTTAGAGAGAACATGACATTATGCAGAGTTTCCCTCATTCTGAGAGCGGTACAGATACAACAAATGCCACAGCAGAGATGCTTTTAAAACATCTGTTTAAAAAAAAAAAAAAATTAAAAAAAATGCAGCTTCCCTAAGTTGTTGTGGGGAAGAGAAAAAAGCAGGGTGGAATTGCAAACATGTATATCATTACTGCAACTGCATTCCATTTATTTTCCTTTTGCAAAATAAATTACATAAATGGGGTTTGTATTGTTAGCTATTCTTCATTCAGAGATTGGGATAATTAGGTTTCAAATACGGTGATGTTTTAAAACACATTTAATTTAGTAAAATTGGTAAGGAAGCTACAGCAATTAAAAATAAAGGACAAAAGTTTCTTTTGCCTTCCTGGGTAATTTGGGGTGAATTTAGACTATGGCATTAGAAGTACAAAAGGTAACTAAAAATGCCATTAAATGAAATGTTCCCAGTCCAAGCAATTTCCTTCTTAACAGAAAGTAAAATGCAAACAGAGATTACTAAAACCCTGCTGTGTTTAATTTAAGTGTATGTAAGCCTTTTACTCACAGTTATTTTGTCTGGAGATAATCATGTAGATCCTCAGTGGTCAGAGCTGTGAAGCGTGTGTTGTCAAAAGTTGCTCACTCTTTGATTCCCCCTCGCTTCTGTCAGCCATGGTTCACATCATGCAAGCTCAGCTCATTCATCTTCTGACAGGGTGGGATTCTCCCATTCCTGTCTCCATCAATTTGTTCCTGTCGCCTCTGGATCGCTCGCAGAAATGCCCAAAAAGTGTGTGAGTGGGGTGTAAATTATCATTATTTCTCTGGCTAACAGGAGCGCGCCGCGGGGATGGAGCACATCAGCAACAGGCAGGGGTAGGGCTGTAAAACCAAAGGGAAAACTCAGCATCTTCACTAATTCATTATTCTACAGCAGGGAAAGGGCTGGAGAGGCGTCAGATACAGAGCCTGCATGGACAGGGGCTGCTCTGGAGGGGTTTGATCCCTGCTTCTGAGGGGGAATTCTGTGCAGCCAGGAATTCGGGGCTGATGCTCGAGGCACGGTGCTCTCTTGGGCAGGGGGGTCAGTGGGGATTTTGGCCCACAAAAAGAGGAGCTGTGTGGGACAGAGACTTGGCACAGGGATTTTTGTGTTGGTGCTTTGTACTGGTACCTTATATCTGGGCTGAGAGTGCTCCAGGAGAGGTGAAGGAGTTTTTTGGTACCCAGGTCTCGATTCGTGACAGTTTTCACTGTGTAGACAGTTGCTGCTGCTTCCATAGGGACCAGAAATTGCATTTACCATGAGGCAGTGGAAGCAGAGGGGATATAAAACAGTTTGCATTTGCCAGAGTGTGGAATATTCACAGCAGCCACCAGCTGGGAATGAGCCAAAAGCTGCGGTGCAGCGAAGGCTGAGGTGCTCCTCAACTGGCAAAGGCAGAGCTCCAACATCCCAGGATTCAGACAAAGCAAAATGAGGCTGGGAGGTTCAACAGCAGCCAGGCTGCCAGCACATTCCAGCCTGAGACCTCGGGTGCCACCTCAGACCCACCAGCTGCTTTGCTTTGCTCTGTCCTGCTCATGCTGTCCTTCATTTTCAGCACATGCTGTATCTGTATATAAATTTTTCTAGGCAGAAAATGTAATATTTTTAGGAGTTCACCTCCTGTGAGTTGGCAATGAAAAGACCAAGAGCACCAGGTGATGGTCAAGTGAGTCATTCCCCCAAAAAATCCATCTCCTAAAATCATGGAATCCCAGAGTAGTTTGGGTTTGGGTTGGAAGGGAACATAAAGCCCATCAAGATCCATCCAGCTTGGTCCTGAACACTTCCAAGCCACAGCTTCTCAGGACAGCCTGTGCCAGGGCTGTGGAACCCTCTGAGTGAAGAACTTCTTCCTACCATCAAATCCAAATCTCTCCTCTTTCAGTTTAAAATCATCCCCACCTTGAGCTATCACTATCTCCCTTAAGAAAAAGTCACTCATGCTGGTTTTTACTGCATCCACGTCACTGAGATGTGAGGTCAGTGTCTCTTCTGATGTCCCTGCTTGGATCTTGAACCACACAGAGATTTATTCACCAGCCTCCCCTCCCTGAGCCACAGGGCCCAGGTCACCACGTGGAGAAAGGCAGCTGGGGGAAAACATCAACTTCCCACTCTGCCAGAGGTTTTCCAAAGGCACCTCTTTCCTCTGGGGCTGGACATCATTCCTGAGCAAAGCTGCTTTTCAAGGAAGTTTCTTTCTGTGTGAAGGAATTTTTTCTCTTTTTTTTTTTTTTTTTTTATCACTTGTGGGGTGGGTGTTCGGCTTTTTTTGGGGTGTATTTTTCAGTGGGGGTTGTTTGGGTTTTTTTGGCTGAACATTAAGACACTATTTTTTTTTTTTGCTTGTAGGCTACTTCTGCAAGCTCAAACTCAATTCACTCCTACAAAAAACTTATCACATCTCCTACCCTGAAGAAAAGAATAAAAAGGTGTTTCCCTCCATCATCTGGGCAGAAAAACACAAAGATGACCATGATGTTTAATAAGACTTTGATATCCTCTTGGATTTTTTTCTCTTGTCCTTGGCACGGTGAGTGAAGTAGCTCTGACACATTTATTTCTTTTAATATGAGAGTAAGCAGAGAGGGAATGATGGCAATTACCCCTCTGCTGGGAGGGCACCAAGAGCTCTGCTCTGACTCTGCTCTTCTCTGATGTGCTCTGGGACATGGAATGGGAATTAGTGGGATGCAATGTGCAGTCTCCTCATTTCACCTGGCCTGACTTCTGCAGCTCCACGTGGTGCTCCTACCCCTGCCCCAGAGATGTGGCTTGTACAAAGAGAAAACAGGGGAGGGAAAAGAGGAATTGGAGTGCGAACAGGAAATAGTGATAAAATCTGCGTTAGAATAAGTTGATATAAATTGACATTAAGTAGAAATTTTAAAGCGGTCTTAAATTCTGTTTTTCTGTCAATATTGTGTAGGGGTGTTTTGCCTTTGTCAGCTCAGCTGCTTTAGGTCTTCCACTAGCTTCTCAGATGGGAGATTTTTGCCTTTGTCCTGTGGAAATCCATCTGAGAGCAGATCTGAGCAGAAACACAGCCTCTGACACCCATCACCCACCACAGGGAGACACTGAACTCCCTGCCTGTTCACTAAAGAGGGTTCAGAATTCCAGGGGAAAACTGTTGGGGGGCTCTCATACCTTAATATCAGCCATGTCCTGTAGAAGGATGGATTTTATCAGTGATAAAAAATCCTTTTGATCTGGCTGCCATAAGGAAGTGCTGGTCTGGGATGGTTTTGGGCAGAGGAATGGACAGGCAAGTGAAATAATTTCATTTTTCCATGAGACATTGTCACTGTGGTTAGGAACAAAGAGGATTCCTGTGCCTGTGCTGGTATCTTGTCGTGATAATTTTGCAGGGGAGAGTTACAGTGTTTGTCAAAGAGATGAAAAGCATTTCTGGCCAATTTAAAGGAAGTTACAAATGCTGGAAGAGTATGGGAACTTGATTCTGGAAATGCTAGAATGTTATGGTCCTTTGCCAATCTTTTAATATTAAATTCACTACAATTTGGGGAGAAAATATTTTTTTATGGAGCAACCTCTTTGTTATTTTATGCTTGTATGACGATCATCTTAGTCCTTTGTGTAGATTTTCATGGTGCATTTTATTTTTGTAGAGATCTGACAGAAAACTTGTATCTGAATGCAATTATCTGCTAGGGAAAGTCAGCCACTTGTGTGTTTCAGGATGACTTTGGATTGCTATCAAGATTTGTCCTGACCATAAACTACTAGGTTACCAAAAAACTCAGCTTGGAGGACAGCTCAATCCCAAGGTTAGGAGATGATCACAAGTACCAGTGACTACCTTTAATCATAGCTTAGTTTGCCAGGGAGAATTTCCTTGGTACAGTGTCTTCTGTACTGAATTATAGAAGATTATAGTTATTTTTTTTAGGTTGTTTTTTTTTTTTACTTTAGGAAAGTCTCATTTTTATTTCCCAGCATAAAATGTTATTATCTACCTGACAAGTATTGTCTGCAAGAAAATTCAAATGCTGTGTTGCAACAATATTGGTTTTCCATTAGATCTTGTATCATTAGATACATTAGGCTTAGTTCTGTTAACTTAAAAAAACAAAAAAAGCCAACCCTGTTTATAGTTCTGGAGATGAGGTTTTATGGAATGATGTAAATTATGGTCATGTGCAGATACTCGGAATAAGATTGTTTCTGAGGAGCTGAAGGAAAAGTTGCAATATTTGAAGTTTATAAAAAGCTTCAGTCTGGAATGAGAGCAGTCCTCTCCCTGCCTCCTGCCCTCCCCCTTGGTCTCCTCTTGGCACAGGGAGAATCCTTGCACTGATGGAAGTGGGAAGGAGGAGCAGCAGGTGGTGCCAGGGAAGCCTAGCAGATGCACTGTGAAGAACTTGCTCCTCTCTAATTAAAGTGGGGATTAGAATCAGCTTCTGGATGCCTCCAAAACCACCTTTTCCCTCCATGAGAAACAAATCTCTCCCCTAATTCTCAGACACCCAGGACTCAGGACAGCTGAGATTGCTGAAGCTCTTGGATAAGTTTATACTAAATTCTGCTTCTTTCCTGATATTCCTTGTCAAAATAGTCTTGCTCAGTCTTCAAATGCCTCTTTGCTCAAATTGCCATTTTCTGAATCAGAAAATTCCCTGGATCACTGCTGAATAGCTGGTTAAATTGCTCATTATGCACCATTTTCTGGTAAACACTTTTTATATTTGGGAACCATTCCTGATTTCTGTGACTGCCCAGATATTTTTAGATACTTCACAAACAGTAGCTGTAGGTGTTCTCTTATTTTCCATTCTGGCTATTTCCAATCTATCCTTGGTTCTTAGTGTACACTATTGGTCTCCTAAGACATATGATATTTACCCCCCTTTCCTCTTGATTAGGTCATTGAAGCTTATTTAAACAGGGAAATAATTAATAGTTCTTGATGAATAATCAAATGAAAAGGCAATTAATGAATAATGCAAACCCCGCACAAATTTTCAGACATTGATCATCTGTTAATTTTGTGCAATCTTTTGAATTCAGTTTTTTTTTTTCATTCATAAAATTGATGGTCACGTGTATGCAGGGCATGAATGACAGCAAAGAAAAACCAGGTTATTTCTAACAGAAAAAAGAAAACCAGCCCCAAATCACACAAGTTTTCAATTGTTCCAGCTCTTCTCTCTAGACTTTGTTGACTCAGTTCTTCTATTCTCATCATCACCTACAACCAGGGACTAAAACAAGATGTTTTACAATGTGCTGTGGGTATTTCTGTGTGCTGTACCCAACTCCAGGAGCTCTGTGGTTACTGGGAAATCTGGGAAGCAGCAGTGGGCTGAGAGCACCCTGGAGCCTCTGGCTGTGTCTTTGGCTAATCCACCTCTTTGATGGATCACTGTTTTTGGTGGACTCTGGGTCTCTGCTTTGGGACACACACACAGTTTAGGTGGTTGTTTTTTATTTGCTTTTAATTTCCTCTGGTGTGCAGCAAGTTGGAGAACTGGAAAGGCTGAAAATCTCTCTTTGGCAAACGATGCCACAGGACATTTTTCATAATTAGCCTTGCAGGATCAGAGGGGTTTAACTTTGCTTGCCTGGCTCCACCTGGTCTCCCTCAGCTCCTCTCCTCAGTTTTCCTTTTAACCAGTGTGGGACAAGCAACAAGCCCAGCTGGGCTGAAAGGCTGGAATTTGTCCTGTCAGCCATGGCTGGCTGAAATATCACTGAAATCAGGGATGTGGCCACAATCTCTGCCCAGCTCCTGGTGCAGTATGGACACATAAAAAAAACCAGCCTCCAAAAGGCTGAAATCATCATTCTGCTGAAAAATGATCTGTCTGCAGGTAGAAAAGATGGGAAATACTGACTGAAAGAGTCCTACCCCAGTTCTTCACAGCCCTGAGCCCTTAAACTAGGGCATACCCAATTTTCCAAATTCTCTGCCTCTGAATTCACAACTTCATGTTTCTAAAGCCGTGTTGAGAAGCCACCTCTGCATCTGAGCACTAAAGATTAGGCACCTAAATCTTCCCAAAACTCTGATTTTTGCGTGCTTTAATGGACCTGACTCCACGTGTCTTGTTTGGGATGAAAGATGCACTTTCCAATGATTTTATGAAAAATACATTGCAGGACTTTAAAATCCAAATAAAATATATTTTGGGGCTTTATTAGTTGTGACTACTGCACTGAGCTTTGTACACAGATTATAGTGAATTATGAATGGATAATTTAGAGGGTTTTATTTATCAAGCTCATCTAAATGAGCAATATTTTATTAATACGATAAAAATATAATGAAAAAGTAGGTGAAGTTTGTTAAGTTAAAAAATAATCTTAACATTGCCAGTGCTCTTCTCTCATTCACTTCTGGTGGCATCAAGCTGAGTGTGTATTTATGTGAGTGTGTGTACATATATGTAAAGCACACACACATAGTACATATGATAATTTTTTTTAGCTATTTTAGTTTTAATTCATAACTACTAAGCTACAGTTTATTATAAGGTTACTCCAGACAAACTGTTCCATTTCCTCTATTATCCAAACAGAATGGTTTATGGTCAGCCTGGTCAGGATCAAATTCAAATGGCCTCTGAGTTCAAAGGGATGATGATGACTTGAGCAAACCATTTTGTAATCTGTAAATTCCATTTCTACAAAAAAAAAAAAAAAAGGAAAAAAAAGAAAACAAATAATTGGCTGGAGCTTGTAATGGCTATGGCAAGATTTTGCAAGGTCAAGAGAAAAGAGAGTGTTGTGTGTTTTGACTCTGTCTCAGGACAGACAGTGCATATTTCTGAATGGGTTCATGCTATGCTGTTTGGAATGTTTAGAATTTTGGGATTTTTTTCCCTTATTACTGTCTGATTTGTGTGTGTGTGTGTAACTGGGACACTGTGAGTGTAAAAGCCCTGATTTAAATCCCAGCACAGCAGTTTGGGGTCGTTCCAAATTATTTCCCAACTGGGTGAGGGTAGGGAGGAGAAGGAGCTGTATCAAAGCATTGTTTTTTTGGTTGGGCTCTTAGGTGAACATGCCCTTGTTGAGGAGCTGTGCCTGGGCAGGGCAGCAGTGGCCCCTCCAGCACCAGGACTGGGGACTTCTGGGCCTTTTCCTGTAGGAACAGCCTGGTCTGTATTGGTGTGTGCACGCAGATGCATTGGTACAAGTGATTAAAATCTGCTTTTATGGCTTTTTTTACCGACCCTTATTCACACCCCCTACCCCACAGTCTTGCAGATTGTTCCCTTCTTCAAGTCCCCCCCTCCCAAACCATTCTCATTCACTCACAGTTTTTTTTTTCCTAGAAAATGTGGGGATGGAGTGATAGGGCAATGTGAGATGGATTTGAGCTGACAGAGAGTGGGTTTAGGTTGGATATATGGAAGGAATTGTTCCCTGTGAGGGTGGGCAGGCCCTGGCACAGGTTGCCCAGAGGAGCTGTGGCTGCCCCTGGATCCCTGGGAGTGCCCAAGGCCAGGTTGGACAGGGCTTGGAGCAGCCTGGGATGGTGGAAGTGTCCCTGCCCATGGTGGGGGGGGGATGGGATGAGCTTCAAGGTCCCTTCCAACCCAGCCCATTCCAGTTTCTGTGACAAACAGGCCTCCATGGCCCTTACAAACATCCCCATGGACATGGAGGAGAGCTCTCTTTGCATTGCTTTAGACCACAGGAATTCAAAATACAGTTTTTTAATATATATGTGAATGAACACAGAGGCTGAAAGTTTGACACAGCAGGACCTGAGCCTTTGAGGCACTGTGCAAATACAGAACTGGAAAGGTTCTGTACAGAGCAGCAGACTGAAATTTGGCAGAGACAGAGAGGTAAAAAAAGAGAAAGCGAATATGGGAAAGTGAATATGGGAATCTACTGCTCATTGTGATAAAACACAGAACCAAAATAATTCAAGAGTTGCAATTCCTTTTTCTGTCTTTATTATTCTTTTTTCTTTTTTGGAAAAGGAGCATGGAGGGTGAACATTTTGAACAGAGCCTCCCAAAACTTGCTCTTGTCTCACTGGAGACACCTCCCTTCCTCTGTGTGTGTAGTTTATAGGAGCATCCCTTTTGAACTTGTCATGTTGATGGATGATTCCTGTTGTGTCCTATCAGATTGTACTGGGTATGTTGATATAAAATATTCTTCTGAAAGCAAATTGGAAATCTTCTTAAGGTGGTACTCACTCAGAGATTTTCCAAAAGTTGAACGATTAAGTCAGCTGTGATATTCAGTGATCTTAAACATCTTTAGCAGGACCTGATTTATGAACTTAGCACCATTATAATAATTGTCTACAAACCTGCAAAATTAGAGAAGTTTTGCACTGCTAATATCAATAGAAATAATGAAAATGGAATTCTATAAACAGCTTGTCTGACTAATTTCAGGTTTGCTTGGAAACTTTATAAATAGCTGGAAGAAGAGAAAGACATTAACTTCTTGAAAAACTGCCTTTAACTATGAAACATTAAGCTGCAGTTGAAAGACGTTTCTGAGATTCCCAGGACCTAATGAATAGGAACTCACTGTAACTAATAATTTTAAGTGTCTTTCTCCAAATACATTTTTTCCTTTAAAAAAAACCAACCAAACAAACAAACAAACAAAAAAAACACAAAAAAACCTCTATAAAAATGCTTTCAGACCAAGATATTTTGCATTTCACTGGCAGGTTTTACGCATAGGGTTTGTGAAGCTCAACATTTCTTGAGTTGTTAGACATCACCCAGAATTCAGATCATATGAGTAAGGTGTCACCACGTATGGCCTGAGCTCGTGCCTGCTGAATCTAACATGAGCTGAGCTAATGGAAGTTGCCTTATCTCCATTTTTTTTCATCCTAACACCAAATGACTGCATTAGGAATCTGCCCAAGATAAAGAAGTGTGAAATATGCCTTCTAATTTATAATGCAGATTTTTGCATAACAGGATCAAAACTGTTATCCTGTTGTGAATGTAACATCAGAGTAAAATAACAAGAATTTTACCAGTTAATATGCAAGCTAATCTGACAAAAGCATTTTTACATTCATTTACAGAGTGACTATCACCCTAAAAAACTCCTGGGAGATAAATGAAACAAACCGAAACAAAATAAAACTTTAATAATTTCCATAACAAAAATCAAACGACTGCAGCATACATAGGGAGGTTTGGAATGAAGAAGAAAAGGAAAAGGGGATAAAGAAAGAAAGAAAGATGGCAAAAAAAAAAAACAACAAAACCCTAAAATTCAACAAAGACCGTTGTGTCAAGAAAACAATGGTGAAAAATTGCTCATTTCTCCGGAGAACAATTGTAATGAGGATGAGAAACTGGTACTGAACCAATTCTCTTCTCAATCTTCAGATCTTAATCATGTGATCCTCTTAGGATGCCAGAATCTAGTTTTCCTAAAGGCCTGTATAAGCATGTTCAGTGGAAAATCTATCTACCAGCAGGTGTCTTCTAACTTTATTTTGTCGTCAACATCAAATAAAGATGAGAAGAATGGCATGAATTAGTTGATGAGTGTTAGGAAAGCAGGTGAAAGGCAGGAGGAAAGTGTCACAGTGAGGTTTCCAGCTTATCCACAGGCTGCAACATTTAATTAGGGAGTTGGCCCAACCCTTGTTGGGGGGGGAAACTGCTCATTCAAAGCACATCTTAATAAAAAATGACCAAAGATTAAATTGTGTATAGAGAACTTTGAATTTGGGATGCGACATTAAGTCATAATGAGCTTAATGAATTAATTGCATGAAGGTCTGCAATGGGCAACTAAAAATATAACTGATGAGTTACAAAGCAAATAATTTAGCTTGTAGCATCAAGTAATTCTGATTATTTCAGGAGGAGGAGGTTGGATCTGCACAGAAACTTCTGGGGCATTTTTTCCTTGATGAGGAAAATGAAGGACAATTTTTTTTGTCCATTTTTCCAGCAGAAGGGAAAAGGAAAACTATGTTGTTTTCCCCTTTTTTTGCAGAACTTAGGATTGTTCCTGTCTATCTCCCCATTCCAGTGGCAAGCTGGATACATTCATTGAGAACATGAATCAATGAGGTGGATTTAAACACAATATTTGTTTTGGCTAATAGCACAAAAAGCAACTGTATTCCATGTAAAACTTGTAATGATTGTTATACCAGAAAAAAGGCCTGGGAATATAAACAATATATATTAAAAGGAGATGGCAGGACATAAATATATAACTGAAACTCTTTCTGCCAAGGGTAACAGCAGGATAGAGCAGCTTCCTGCACAAATTGTTTCAAACCAGAGAAGTGTAAGGGTAAGGCTGTTTTCTTCTAGAAAGCAGAATATTTTCATTGGGTACTGGATAACTTGGATTGGAGGGGACTGAAGGGTTTCAGAATGAGAATAAAATCCGTATGTTATCACATCACCATAAAATAAAAGGTGGGAATAGCCAGGTTTGAATGGCTGTGGTGGTAACCTCGTGATCAGCACGGTGCAGTTGTAGAGGCAGGAGAAGGTAAAGGTTTTCCACCCCCCTCACTGGCCCTATCCTAGAAAATATTGGTTGGCAAACATGGTGTGCTGATCAGTTCCCAGGAAAACTTGATCACAATCAACATATGCAAAGTAACTGCAAAGCCAATAACGACAGGATGAAGGCTTTCCTTAAAAAACACGTTTAATAAAGATATTTCTGCTCCAACCACCACTTTGCATAAATGTCTTTGGTCCTCTGGGGTATTTCTTGTGCTGGAGAGTGGCCAGAGCTTGGTGGGTGGGGGTGGGTCTGCTCCTGAATGTGATCAATGAACTCAATTACGACCCCATTCCAGAGACTTCCAGCCTGAGTTTGCAGTGATGCATAGTGCCCGCCGTCCCTGACACTGCTCCCAAAATCTCTTCAATAAATAAGAGGATACCAGAGAGCTCTGACTTGGTTTCTTTTTTTCTTTTTCCCTTTTTTTTTCCTTTTTTTTTCCTTTCTTTTTTTTTTTTTTTAACAGCTCTTCTGGGTCCCCAGTTGATTTTCTTCGCAAGGTTAGTTGCTAATACATTCCTAGCACCCATGCATTATTAATGCTCACCGCTCTCCAAGGTGGCAGTGACAAATAGGGAGCAAAATTCACTGACTAGTGGGGAATGTACTTTTTAGTCATGCTTGAATTTTTCAATCCATTCTGCTTGTTGAGGATTTTTCAGTGGAGGTACTGTAGCAAAATATGATTTTTTTTTTTTTTTTTTCTCCTTCAAACCTAAGAAGCACTCCAGTAACCAGTGGAAAGCTTATGAGTCAGGGCTTTTCCCAGGAGGTTTTGAGGGGGAGTAGTGCAAAAACTACCTTTGATGTTTGCAGTAGCATGGAAGTCATTGTTTTTCCTCCCATGTAGTAAGTGGCAGTTTTGACTGCAAATCGACTATGCATGCAGTCAAGTAAATTATAATATTTTAACTAGGCTGTGCATGCCAGCTGTAGCATTCCCAGAAATAATACCAAGTGTGTATCATGAGCAACATTGATTTTTAATGTGCAGATTTGTTTCTTCAGATATAAAACTCTATTAATTTTGCAATATAAAGAAGCAATCTGTGAAATACATTCTTGGGCTGTTATTGGTTACTATAAATCCCACTAGTAGTACTAGCACACTTGTTTAATTCAGAATTACTTCATTTAAAGTATGATTTTGTGCATGTGGTGGAGGTGCTGGAGATTTGGCAAAGACCTCTTTAACATAACAAATAGCTGACAGTAAATATTAGGCTAATTCTTCCTAACGTTTAATAGAGGGATAACTCACTGGGCAGAATAATGAATTCCTTGCTAATGGCTGTACGTAGGGGATTAACACCTTCATGCAGCCATCCACAAATGCACTGAAAATATGAATTTTAGGTATTTTGGAAGGTCTTGATATGGGTCCAGCCCTGAACCATAGGCAGCTTTGGAGCAAGATTCGCTTTAAGGCTCTGATGGACCCAAAATCAAGAAGATAATTTCCATTGGGTCTTGTTCAAATGTTTTAGCTCTCCAGTCTAGAGCCAAGGAAGGCACAAGGTAGTGCAGAGTCCACAGGTCAAGTTTTCATACAGTCATAGAATGGCTTGGATTGAAAGCTCATCTTGTCCCAATCTCCTGCCATGGGCAGGGACACCTTCCACTGTCCCAGGCTGCTCCAAGCCCTGTCCAACCTGGCCTTGGGCACTTCCAGGGATCCAGGGGCAGCCACAGCTGCTCTGGGCACTGTGCCAGGGCCTCACCACCCTCACAGCCAAGAAATTCTTCCTAATATCCAATCCAGACCTGCCCTGTCTCACTTTGAAGCCATTCCCCCTGTCCTGTCACTCTAGATCCTTGCAAATTGTCTCTCCCCCCCTTCCCTGTTGGCTCCCTCCAGGTACTGGAAGGCTGCAGTTAAATCACTTCAAAGCCTTCTCCAGGATGACCATTCCCCATTCTCCCAGCCTTTCCTCCCAGCAGAGCTGCTCCATCCCTCTGATCATCCTGGTGCATCTGGACTCTCCCCAGCAGGTTGTTTTCCTTCCTGGGTTGGGGTCCCCAGAGATGGATGCAGTGCTCAAGGTGGGGTGTCACCAGAGCAGGGAAGAAGGGCAGAATCACCTCCTTTTCAGTCTCTCACCAGCCAACTGTGTGGCTTTTTACATCAGAGAAACTTAAAATTGGACACGACTGGGATAGAAGGGCAACTCAATAAAACCTGACATTCTGTAGTATTTGGCCAGATACAGCATGGGAAGATCAGAATTCTTTTTTCCCCTCTTTGATAAATGGAATATAAGAATTTACCAATCTTAGCAGCTCCTTCTCTTCCCTCCTCATCTGCAGTCTGGTTTGCAGACTGACTTTCCCAGCTCCTGTGCTAGCCTAAAACTAGCACTTGATTTATACATGCAGTCAGAATAAAGAGTAGTGATTTGGGAATGAAAAGCAGATCCAGGGCCCTCAGTGATGCACTTGAGGCTACCATGGCTTGGAGTTTGTTATCTGAGCCTCTGCACCACACTGAGGGCAGCAACTGGGGGTTCATGCAAAGGAAGAGCTGTTCTGGTGGAAGTGGGAGCTGAAATAATGTCACTGAGCAGGATGCACAGGTAACTGGAGACCAGTAATTCTGAAATAAGAGCAGGAAAGGGTTATAATTTTTAACACTGATTCACAAAGATAAAAATGTGAAAAACATGATGTTCTGCTATTCTTGCACATCAACCCAAACACAAACACATCATTACACCTTTAGGAAAGGCTTTTTCCAAAGGGGATTCCTTTCCCGGTGCTCAGGTTCCCCAAATTCCTCACTAAGCCCCCAGAGCTGTGTTCCCCCTGTGTTTCCCACTCTCCCAGCTTCCACCTTGCCTGTCATCCCCACTCAGCCACTCTTCCCACCCTGTGTCACCCTGGCAGTGCAGTAGTGACCGTGTGGGGACCCAGAGCACGTGGGTGAGGCTCTGAGGGTGCATCAGGAGACTCAAAACACAGGGAGGACAACAGGAACCATGCAGGATGTTTGTGATTTCTGTATGGAATGAGGGGAAATTCCTGTACCTACCTGAAAAGCAATGTGGCTTCAAGATACTCCCAGAGTCTGGTGCCTTTTTATTCTTTTCCTTCTCATATATTCGGTGTAAAGCCGCTGTCATGTGGAAACATAATTTTGGGGACAGTGACAGTGCATCCTTTCCAGTTGTGATCCCGAAGAAACAATTAAAAACTGTCAAAGCAAAATAAGCATCAGGATTTCGGGGAGCTGGGTGGCACAGGGGCTGATATGAAACACAAATAAATAATAAGGAGAGGAGAGGAAAAGGCAAAGTAAGAGCAGAAAGTGGAGATGACGGAGACCAAGCGTATGGAAATGAGGGGGGATAACTCAGGGAACATCACATTAGAAGGGGATGGAAGTGTCAGAAAGGAACCAGAGAGCAGCAGATTGGCTTAAAAAAAAAAGAAAAAGAAAAAAAAAACTAAAGCAACAAGAAAGTGCGTTCAGGAGATGTTGATGGAATCCATCCAACATCTGAACGACTCAATGAATAGCAGACTGTTGAAACTAGATGAGACACTAACTAATTTAGTTCAGGCTGTCAATAATTGAAATCAGAATGTTGCTGTATTTAATGCTAATATGAAGACTCTGATTTCAGAAGCTTAAGGTTTTAAGAAGCTGGGATGAATCTGTGCCGTCGTTTTCCAGTTGTTATTGTTGGGGAATTGTTGAAAGAAATGTTATCAATGCAATGTTAGTGCTGTGTGTGATTTTTAATATTTAAAGATACTACTTGCATTTTTAAGCTATGACCTATATTATCTACTTCAGAGGGTGCTGTGTGTGGTGGGAAGGGGCACAGTTTAATTCTGTGATAGCCTGGTATGAGATGTACAGTTGTTCCAACTCCTCAATTCCATCACTTGCTGGTATGAGGAGAAATAAAATTCAAAGTCCTGTGTTTGGCAAAGTCCCTTGCTGCTCCCTTCCAATCTGCAGTGTCAGAAAACTCAGATACTTAACGAATCTTCTCATGTCTGTTGGCTTCATTTAGCAAACGTCTGTTCAGTTATCATGGATTAAAGGAAAATATTTATTTTTTTAAAAAATTATTCATTTTGGAGATATAGCAAATATGAGTTAAAGAGAATTTCAAAGAGGGATTTTTTTTTTTTTTAGATTGTAATTTATGTTACAGGGACATGAAGTAATGTAACAGCAACAGAAAACAGTTTGTGGGTGAGAGGTTTTAAAGGGGGAGAGGGTAAATTTCCCCTAGGATAAATGGCTGCCAATAAAGAATAAAAAGTAGACAGAAAACTTATTTAAGCCTCTGAGATATATGAGTAGTAAGCATAGAAAAATTAGTGTCCAGCAGTGAGCATTACCCTGCCACTTCAGTGCAAATCCATGATTCCAATTATTCTGGGAATCTAAGGGTTCTAGAATTCTGTGAATCCCAGTGTAATTTTAAGGTATTGCTGTCAGTACCTTCACCATATATGAACCCTCCCAACAATTCTTTCAAGGCATGAATCTAATTCCCTTTTCAGGCCCATTAAAGCTGAATTAAGAAGATGCTAAAAGATATCACAGGTATTAAAAAAAAACACACATAAAGAAAATACTGAAAGTAGAAAGTACCGAGGGAAGGAACAAACAAGGTGCCAAGGCCTTGATGCATAGGAAAACTTTATTTTATGATTTTTGTGCCATCTCACATAGCTCAGCCATCCATTCTCCAGACCCACTGGGCTATGACAGATCCCTGAGCAGCTGGAGCCTGGTGGGAATTCCTGGCCAAATGAAATCAGCTTTTTTTAGGGGGTTTTTCTTACCTTGTAGGGAAATGTTCCACCCTCAGGTTTGCTCCCAGTTGGATGTCATGTTTCCCAGCATAAGGTGAGGATCTGAATGTGCAGCAGATTTTCAGATTTATATAGAGCTGCATGGACGTGTGTGGAGTTCATTAAAAGATCTGGAGGGCTAAAACATTTGAACAAGACAATGGAAGTTGGAAAACAAGGGTTCTGTGGAAATGAACAGCTGAAAAGCAAAACAAAAGATCCCATTTCCATTTGTTTTCCTTGTTTTCAGAGTTGTGAGCTGCTGCTTTTGTCTTTCCTCTCTCCTCCAATGCATTCTGTCTCCACTCTGAAAATAGAGTTTTATCTGCCCAGTACTTACTGCTTTCAGTGCTTATTTTCCCATGTGTTTTCCATGGGGTCCCTCAGTGCTGATATTTTTCCAAGGTGTGCTACAAGCACACGGGGAGGGGATGAAGCCTCCCTGGGAGCTGCAGCTCTGCTGTAACTCATTCTTCAGGACACAACACGGGCAGGGAAAGAAAAAAAAAATATATATTCCTTGGAAAAACACAAAATGTGTTCAGTGCTTCCACTTCTTCGTGGTGTGTCCCAGTGGGAGCTGCTGTCACATTCCATATGGCAGGAGTAGGGACGGCCTGCCTGGTGCCCGATGCCATGGGGGTTCCTCATGTTCCGTGTCACTCACAGTTCATTTGGAACATCCAGGCTGCTGCTTTTTTTTCCTTTTTTTTTTCTTTTTTTTTTCCTGTTTTAACTCCTTGCAGAGTGTGAAAGCCTGATGTGTGTTTTCTTCCAGGTAAATCAGTAAATTATAGAAATAAATAATGTCCTAAACCGAGACCTGTCCAGGTTTTGCCCGTGAGTCAAACCCCTGACAAGGCCTGGCTGAGAAATGTGGGTCACAAAGGCAGGATGGGGAAAACCCAGATCCAAACCAGGCTGACTCACAGGCACAGGAACAAAACTCCTTTCTAGAAGACCTTATTTATACAAGAGGTGAGAGTTTAGAGACACAAAAGTCCCCCAGAAGACAAAACAAACCGAGGGAGGACGGGCTATGGTCAGCAGTAAAGACATCCTCTCACTTCCCTGAGAGTTTCTTTCTTTCTTTCGGTTTTCCTTCTGTTGCTCCAGCCTAATCTCTGTTATGAAGAGCAATTTATCTTCCTCCCTCTGTCTCCATCCCATCAGGGGGACAGGTGAAGGAGCTGCATTTCCAAAGGCAGCAGTGATGCGCACCACGGATCATGGGGCACGACCTGTTCCCAGCTTGGAATTTCTCATTTTTACCAGCACATCCAGAGCTGCAGCCTTATTTTTCAAAGGCACTTTATGGGACCCATACAATCATTTAAACAATTTGTACTTAATTCAATGTTACATTGACAAATCTCTCGAAATCCTTTGTATCTATATATCAAAACAAGCTGCCAAAAAAAAAAAAATCTATACTATCAGCCAAAAAAATGTTATTGTTTCTAGTAGAAGATAATGCTTTATCCTCCAGAAAAAAAATTCAAATGCTAGTCTATTGATGGTCAGATTAAAAACTAAAATGGTATGGATTATTCATAACTTTTTTTTTAAAGCATTGTTGGTTTTTTGGTGTATTTTTTTTTTTAGGTACTAGATTCTGTTAGCCAACACTGAAAAATTGCTACTTTGTAGACTCATCTATTGTAGGCTGGACTTCAGATCAGTCTGTATTTGTCAAGTTTTATTGAAATGTTGTATTATTGATAATTTAAAATGGTCAGATATTATTTTCAAAGTTAAATTATTTGCAAAACAGGCACCATCAGTTCTCTCTTGCCCCATCTTAACATTATTTTTACTGAAGGAACATTCAATAGTTATGAAAGGAATGTTGTTATAAAATCCCAAGTACCCAGATTAAACCCTAATACTTTATTACTGTTTCTAGAGGGGGGAAAAAAATTCTTGAAGGCTTCTTCAAACTTCAGGTAGCCCAAACTTGTGTGGGTGCCTGGAGTGTGCGAGCAGATCGTGGTGAATCCAAATTAAATTTCCATTTATGCCTCACAAAACTTAGTGAAGACAAAAGGCACGTTAACACGGGCCAGAAATCTGGCAGGCCAAGTTCCACCCCAGGGGATATTTTTTTCAGATGTGGAATACACTGCTGCAAACCAGGATTTATAGCAGAAATGCTGACAGACAATATTGGTGATACTGTTCTAATTTATTTGTGTTGAATGTTTTTTTCATCTCTTTTGCCCGTTTAATGATCTAAGCCTTTTTGCATCTGGCAGTGAGTTTCCTCACTGTTTACCTTGCCTGCCAAGGCAGTATCATCCATCTATGACTATGCTTTTCTTGGTTTCTTGCTCTCTGTCTTTAATATTTGGAGCCAATTTTCCATTTATTCCAGGACTCCTGTACCTCTGATGTTGCCATTAACTTGTAAAGTGGAAGCCTGTCAAAGATGCTTTCAAGATGCAATTTTTTTTTCTTTTTATTATGAAATATGTGGTTGTGTTCTGGTATATTTTTATCATAAACATTGAGAAATCCTACTTCTACTCTTAGCTGGCATTCACCATAAAAAAAATAATCCCAATTTCTTAGATGCTAAATGAGGGTTTTGTGCTCCTGTAACACCATCAGGCATTTCTGCAGCTTGTGGGGTGCTCAGAACCTCTTTGTGCTCACTTTACCAACCACAGGAGCACTGGAAAACACGGATAATCCGAGGGAGCGTGTTGGGAATTTGAGTCCCATATATATAGATTATAAAGTTGGAGTGGTGATTACGTAATCGGGTGACATTTACATTTTTGGAACATAACCTCTGCCATGGCACTTTGCAGTAGCAGCAGTAAATCTGTGATGGGATGAATTGCAGTGGGAGAGAGGGTGGATCCGTGCTTGTCTGGGATTTTAAGGGCTGGAGGCAGGGAGCAGGTCTTGGCTGGACTACAAGGCAGCGCCAGAATTTCTCCTCACAAGCCCTGGTGAAGAAGCATCGAGGATTTTGGGGACATCATCCAGCCAAGGGGGAGACTGAGGGCAAAGCAAGTGAACTTTTGGCTGCCCAATCCATGGGAGTGTCCAAGGCCAGGCTGGACAGGGCTTGGAGCAACCTGGGACAGTGGGAGGTGTCCCTGCCCCATGGGTGGAACTTTAAGGTTCCTTCCAACCCAAACCATTCTGGAATTCTGTGACTGTCTCTTGCCTCTCAAAGAGACATCCCACACACATCCCACTGTTGGGATGGAGTTTGGGGTGGAGAACACTGAGCCCACAGCCCAGGCTGGGGACCTGCAGCACCACACCCACCCAAGAAGGTGCTGGTGACTGTCAGGTGATGTGCAGGACTTCTCCAGCCTTGTCCCTTCCCCAGCAGGGACATCTGGCCATGCCCAGCTCCTGATGTGCTCAGAAATTTCTTATTTTTGTTAAAATTTAATTAACAGCACTAAACTCAGATAAAAGATGAACCACAGGTAGTTAAGAGCGTGGGTAACCTGACTGAACAAGTCTCCTTGGTTTTGAGACTCTAGGACCAGAAGTGAGATCAAGCATTTTAAACTGGCCTTTTTTTCTGCTTTTAGTTTGCATGAATCATGTTTTCTTTTTCCTCCCGTTATTCTCAAGTGTTGGCCACTTCTAGTTGGACACAACTGTCATAGACAAGCCCTTAATTTAACAGCTCATTCTCCCTACTTCATTTAAATAAAGATTATAAAGGAAACTGTAATCCTACTGATTTGCAAATTGAACTGTTTTGTAGATGTTATTTAAACAGTGCCACTACGACTGTCTTTCATGAGAAACATGGTACAGTGAGAGAGATCAAAGATTCATAAGGAAGCTCTTTTTTTTGAAAGCTGATGCTCCTGGCTTCTTTAACTAATTGAAAAATTTTCTTTACAAGAACAGACCTTCAAGCACTCTGGCTGCTGCCACAAGCCTTATCATTACAGAGTTGTTACTTCCTCCTTTAAGGGACTGAGCTGGAGATTAATGGAAGACTGTGCTGGCACTTTAGGATGAACTTTGTCTATTTTCAGTGCACTATACAAATCCTAACACACAGGTGATTACCAATGGCCTCTGATTGAAAGCAAATGAGTGCCTCCCCTTTTTTTATTGAGCTCAGAGGCAGAGCTTCATAATTTCATGGGAAGTCAGAGGATTTAACTGCATTTTCTCCTAACTGGGGATGAATTTAATGATGATAAAAGGGAAGAAGAATAGCACTGGCTTGATTTTTGAGGTGAAAGCTATGTGTGCAGGGGGGAGTTGATCCTGGGACTGCCTGGTCTGCCAAGGCACCAAGGTAAGAGAGATTCTGGTTCTGGCTTTGGCACAATTTCCCCATTAGAAAGGTGTTCAAAACAATTCTGATGTCTCAGAGCTGCAACTGTGAGGCTAAAGTGCATGGAATGAAAGGTGGCATCCCTCTCTCTCTGCCACTGTAGACTTCACCATAAGACAGTAATTAAGTTGAATTTCTTTACGCATGTGGCTTAACTTTAATTTTTTTTTTCTGCATTAAAAGTCACACTTGAGCCTCGATGCTCCATGAGAGATGTGTGTAGCTGAGCCAAGTCTATCAGTCCCCAAACGTGTCTAGTGATTTTCTAAAATGAGAAAAGGGGTGGTAAACGATGCCTTTTTTTAACAGAAAGCCAGTTTATATGTGGCCTGTGTATTTTAAGGGAAATTTATGAAGCAATGACTTAGGTTATAACCATGGAATCCTTCTGGCTTCAGCTGGCACGACACAGCCCATGAATATTAACATCTATGCTTCTATAGGTTAAATTTAGCTGTGGGAACCCATCAGTGTTTATGGATCAGATGCTGCCATCTGAAGTCAGAAAGAGTCCACGAGTGAGAGGCTGATTTGGCACTAGGAGCACTTGGGCTTGAGCAGAGAATAGCTCTGGGTTTGAGTCCTGTCCCTACCCTGCTAAACCTGAGCACCAGCTTAGGTGCTAAAACCTGGCTGTGAACACCCAGAACCTTTGCACTTCACATGCTCCAGGGTTTACCCTCCAGAGTGTTACATTCTCAGGGCTTACTGAGAAAAAAAAAGAAAAAAAAAAATAGAGATTCTGTGGTTAAAATGGAAGCTCGCTATTATTATGGATTTAAACTTCAGTTGTCTACATCTGACCTGGAATTCTGGAAAGAGCTGCACACAGCACAGCAGTCCCAGGCTGCATTTTTCTGAATTCAGCTTTGCATCACTGATGCACTTCAAAACCTTTTGAAGCAGGACTGCCCAGGGTTGCTCCATGCTCCTCTGTGCAAACTGATTCCTGACCCCTTCCCCACCTTTTAGAGGGGGATTTAAGCTAAATTGGCCTCCTTAATTACCACCAGGTGAATGGATTTTGAACTTCAGGGAAGAGTGGGCTCCATCATTAGAAATGTTCTAACTCTGCTCCTGCCAGGGGGGAGGCAGGTGTGAGAAAACCCACGTTTAACCCTCCCTGGTTTGCTTAATTGCACTGAGAACTTGCTTAAGCAAGCACAGTGTTCCCTGGAATCGGAGTGTTGTGCAATAGAAACTTGAGCAGTTTTCTCTGTAGTGGCACTTTTTTTTTTTTTCCCTGGGAACAAAAGTGTGACATTAATAGCTGTGCTCAACAGAACACTTGTGAGTGGGCCTCTCTGGCAAGAAAGAGCCACATAGCTTGCATTACATCGTGTGCCAGTGAGGAAGGTATATGCAGCAATAAGTTTATGTTCCATGAGTGAGGGTTTTTATCTATTTATATCACCTCCTACACGGAGCTACCCGGGCCAAACTCCCCTGCAGAGGCAGCCCTGGGCACCTTGCTATGCTCACGGAGAGGCAGAGCAGCCAGCAAGGGCAGAACCTCTTTTTTTAATTCAAGAAATCCTTATTTGCGTTGAGTTAACAAAGTAACTCAGAAGCCTGGAGTAGTAAATGAAAACAGACGCTTGAGTCAGGCAGAGGAGCTGGGATCTTTTTTTCTTTTTTTATTTCCCTCCCCTGTACTGTGACTGTAAGTTTCCAATCCAATTAAAGATTGGAAACTTAAGCAAGGAATCATAATTGCAGAGAAGGAGGAAAAACATGACAGGCAAATTCCTGTCCTTCCTGCTTTGGGGAGGTCAGGGGCGAGGGGATGGTGGAGCTGGATTTACCTGGAGCTCCAGCACCTTGGAGCTCCTGCCTGGCCCCACCTCTGGGCTGTTCAACCCCTTGGTTCCAAAGCTCCCAGGCTGATTTTCCTGCTCAGGAAGAGGTTTAAGATGCTCATTAGAAAGGTGTGATCATCCACACCGACAGCGCAGGGCTGGGCTCAGCAGATGTCTCTCCCCAGTTGCCAGAGTAGCAGCCTGCATGACAAGGAATCCAAGCACACCTTCCTGGATTTATTATCTGGGTAATTAACGATGCAGCACGGATCCTGACTCAGTCCTTCCCCCCAAGCTTGTTTCCTTCTGTATAACTTCATGTGCAGTGCGTGGTGCTGATAAGATTGCCACCCTAAATGAGTAGAAATAAAATTGCAGCTGGGGATCCTTTGGTGACCTTGGCATATCAAGGGATCTCCCTCCTGGCCCGGGTGATTAGTGCTCCTCAGTTCCTGGGTGAAGGCCCTGGATGTCTGGCATTGCTGTCCCTGAGGATGAAGGCAGAGATGGACCATCCTCTGCCTCCCTGCCACCATGGCATAGCTCTTTTCCTGGCAGGGAAATATTCCCTTCTTAATCAGAAATAGGGTGAAGGAAGTCAGGTGCATTGGTCTGGGACGATCCTTCCCCAAAGCAATCACAGACCAGGACCATGGAATCATTAAGGTGGGGACAGATCTCCAAGATCATCAAATCCAACCCTTGACCAATGTCTTTTCCAGTCAATTAAAGCAGTTTTTTGCATGTCCACTGCTAATCCCTGTCCCTTCCTCCACCTCCAAGTCCCACTGCTCATGGAACTGTGTAATCACTGCATCCCCACTCATTACCTGCGTGTGCCAAGACACAAAACCTTCCTAAGATTCTCATTTGCCTCCAAAGTTTTTGCCAGCAGAGGTTTGTTTTGCAGATAAATGGTTGCTATACAGCTCATTCTCCCAAATTACAGCTCCTGACTTCCTGCTTGGCTGGGAATGGGTGGAGGATCCCAACTAAACTGATAATGAGATGCCAGTGGGTGGATGTGGAGGCAACATCTGCAGGTCTGATCTCATGTGCTGATCTCGTGTACTGGCAGGGACGTGTATGACACTTTGTTATTCCAGAAGTATCTCAAGGACATAAAATTCCGACAGCTGGAACCTGCTCTGGAGTGTCTGCGTTGTAAAAGTGCAGCTACTCCAGGGCTTTCTGGCATTAACAGGACAGAAAAAAAAATGCCCTTATTTTTTATTTTTAATTCAATTAGCTTAGAATGCAGCATGGGTGTGAGCAATGCATGAAAAAGATGCAAGCATGTACATAGAAATATATATATATATATCCATATAAATTCTATATTTCACTCCAGCTGGATGGTTATAGACCATTACCTGAGAGTGAGACAAGCAAGAGTTTCCTTCGTGTGGATGAAAGACTATTCCACCTGGAACAAAAGCACTGCCAAAAAGGAAAACACACTCTTGGCCATGTGAGTTAGATGGCCACCATCCATGAGCATGGCTCAAGTGCTCTGCACTATTCCAACACCTGGAAAAGCAGCTTGAGAATCTTCCTCCAACCCAAAGGGAAGAAAAAACCCTTTGAGTGCCCGGGCAGTGAGCAGCCTGGATTTCTGAAACAGAAATCTTGACAAAAGCTCCTTGTGTTTCTGTGAGGGGCAGAGTGCAAATGCAATAGCTGTAATGCATCTGTATTTTAGGAAAGCTTTCTGGGCCTCATCGCTCAATATTTACTTCAAAAATCACTTTGGTTGAAAGCTGGGAGATTGAATGGGCACACAAAGGTAGCAGTGCAGGGGGTGTGTGAGCAGGAATGCTGGCTGCAAAGTTACTCAAGGATCTGAGGTGGGTCTGGTGGCGTTTGGGGTTTTAATTATCTGGGTATTGCTGCAGTGATGTTTCCAAAAATACCCAAAAACAGAGAAAATAAAAGAATTAGTGAAATAGGGAAGACTATCTAAGGAGAAATGTCTTTTGCTTCTGACACCCTTTAAAGCCCTCTCTACCTCCAGCTTCTTCTCTTCAGCTTCCCTCTCCAGCCTCTTGCACTCAGTAATTTGGAAAACACTGATGTCATTGGAAGCATTAACAGCAGCAGTCATCGTGCTGCAGTTCATACAAGCTGTTATGCTTTTTGTACAGGCAGAGGCTTTAACCAGGAATTTCCACCTTTTTATTTCCCTTTTTTAATTTTTTTTTTCATTACTATTAGTTTTCCATATTGTGGAGGGATGGCTTCACAGAGGCTGTCACAAGTGGGACCTTGCCAAGGTTCCCTTCGTCCCTCTGCCACCTTGGAGATCCAGGATAACAAGTGATGGGTGGGAAGGAGAAGGGAAAAGGCTTCCAAGGGGAAAAGCTGGGAGTGTTGCTGCCCCTCACCAGGGAAAAAGGATTTTCCATGCTGAGAAGTGGCTGCTCACGGCACATATGGGATGTTCCTGGATTTCCAAGATGGGAATCAGAAATCTGCCTTGACCCGAGCCCCTGGTATCTTCCAGCAGGAGGGGGAAGGAGTTATTAATAGGAAAATACTGAACTCCCTGCAAATATTTTATTATTCCTCTGAGGTGCCAGTGACAGATCCTATGTGGGATTTTGTGTGTGAGGTGGAGGTTTAGTGATGGGAAAAAAAGAGAGAGCAATTAAATATAGGTCACACTGTGAAAAAGGTTTCACAAGATGGAACTGAATCAGTTTTCCAAAGTGAAATTTCTTAATTCTCTGGTTTGGTTTTTGCTGATAAATGGTCTCAGCCCAGGTTGGAAGGGGCACCTAAATGGGTGACTATTTTGGGATGTCACACCTTGCACAGGGATTCAGGACCAGGCAGAGGGGAGGAACATGATGCTGGCTCCAAGGGTTAAACCAGAAAAGAACCTGACCCCATCAGTCTTAAACTGTTGCAGTGATGATTGATTGCCCTCAATACCCCAAGAGCCCAAAATTCTTTCTTCTTAATTTACTGAATTTATGAATTTATCTCAAAGAAAGAGCCCAATGCCAACTCAGAGAGATTTTGGGATGGGACAAGCCTTTTAGGTTTTTTTTAAGTGCTTTCCCATGCTGACATTCTCTTCCCATCAGCTGAGGCACAAATGCTTTTTCTGCAGCAACCTCATTTACCTCTATTCCTCATTCCTTCCTTATTTTGTTCAAATGTCAACAAAATTATAACAATTATAGTCATAAAAAGCTGTGATCCTATGCACCAAATCAAAGAATAAAGTCTGACTCTGTACACAAAGTAGAGGTCTAAGACCACATCGTGCTTTAGTTGCACAATCTACGTTCTCAAAAGATGCTTTAATTTTCTTTTTAGTTTTTTCTTGTGTGGCTTTTTTCTTTCTTTTTCTTTTTTCCAGTTTTTTTTTTCTTTTGTGTAATTAATGTGGAAGTGACTGTTTTGTTTGAATAGTATTTGGCTTTTAGAACAAAAAAACATAGATGCACTACCCTGCTGTGACAGAAAAGTGTTGAATTGATATTTAAACGAGGACAATTTCTGCAGATCTTTTTGACTATTAGATGAGATGCAGTTTAATTTTCATTGCTCTAAATTAGTCCTGGAGGAGGAGGAGGAGACCTTCCTTTAAAGGCAATAATAATGAAAATCTGGGGCTGATTCTGGGCTGGTATTAACACAGACTAATTCTGTCACAAAGAGCTACCTTGGCTGAGGACCTGCCCCTGAAAGACTCTGGTTGGCTTCTCTGAGCTGTAATAGAAAAAGCAGAAAACCCCTTAAGCCAGGAGCAAGTCCAAAGAAATTACATAAATCATTAAGAGTGGAATGAATTGTTTCCTGTGACCTGCAGACAGCCAGGAGTGTGGTGCTGGGGCTCTGCCACCGTGGTGACGTCCCCGTGCTTGACAGGTACCTGCTGTCCAAGCAGGAGAAGTGCAGGGAAGCTGAGGCAAAGCTGAGGAGAAGGAAAGAAATAAGGGAAGAGATGTGGAACTGTGGTATTTATCCTGCTTTGAAGCAAAATCAGCTTTGATTAAATTGTAATTAAATTGTGGATGTGGAGGTTTTTTTTTCCATCTGGGCTGGACACACAGTGGTCAGTACTGCTGGTAAGGGCTGGTCCCTCCTGTCCCAGGCTGGCAGTGAGGCTCCAAACCTGTTCCGTGGTGACTTTCCATCTGCTGAAAGGCACCAGGAGGGATCAGGGTGGGGAAGTGTCCCACGTTTGCAGCTGTACCATTGTGATGTGCATTTAGAGGTTCCCGCCGCCTCATGAATTTGCACATTTTATCACAGTGAACCAGCTTTTCCATTCCAGGTAGTGGATAATAAATAACTCCTACATCAAATAGCACAGGAAAATATTGAGTAGAAGCGGCAGAAGAGTATCAGTTAAATCACAGGATCAAAGTTTTTAGATGTCAACAAACAAGCAGAAAGTCTACATTATGTAGTGGTCAGAAAAAAATTGCTGTAAGGAATGTATCAGTTCCTCTTGAGCTGTCCATCTACATCAGATCAATAGCCCTTCCAAGCATGGGACATTCAGGCTTTCAGCTTGAGAAATTGAAGTTCTCAAAATAAGTCAGGGTTGTAACACAAGTCCATCATTGTGTGTCACAGAAATGAAATGAGTTGTCTCCTGTTCGATTGATGACTGACAGAAAGCTGGGAGGAAGAAAGGGGAAAATAAACGAGACATGGGCTTTTTTT
>VWZP01005998.1:956947-1018573 GCA_013396995.1 Dicaeum eximium | reverse complement strand
AAAAAAAAAAAAAAACAACACCACAAAAAAAAAAAAAAAAAAAAAAATTAAAAAAAAATAAACCAAGCCTAGTGTCTCATCCAGGACTTGTTTGTTAACTCCTGATGAGATGCTGTGTGTAGTCATGCTGCCCTGAGGAGTTTATAATACCAGAGCCTGAACCTACAACATTTCCTAAGTACTGCTGTGAACAGCCTTGTGGGACTGCAGTAATTGAGGTAACTGTGTTACTTCTGGACTAGATCATGCAACCCTTACATCAGGCATTAAGCACTTAGGAGAGCAGCCCCATTCACTTTACTGATGGCTTTTAGATGGGAAAATGTATTGCAATCACAAAGTTACCTACCCTTCAAAACTCAGCATATTCAGGACGAAGTAGAGAAATCTAAAGGACATTCTCATAGAAAACAACCAACAAATGGACTATATATAAAGCTAATCTCTCCTCCTCGGGTGATTTTTCTCTCACTTGCAGACAACCAAGCCCAGTTCTGCCAGTGGACTGTCAAAAGACTCTGTGTGAGTAGGTTTAAGCTGCAATAAATAGGTATGGAGTCCAACTAAATCCAGCCCTCTATACCATTACACTCCATTGAGGACATGCCTCCAAAGCACCTCCTGTTTTACAAAAAAAAAAAACTTGCAGTGATGCCTGGACCCCTGATGCTGCCCAGGACTGCTCCATCCTGAGCAGGGGTCTATTTCCCATATTAAAAGGCAGCTTGTTGGCAGAGGAGCGCTGAGCGTGCAAATCCATTAGCCTTGCCTGTGTGCTGCTGAAATCCCAGCCCCTGTCATGTCCTGGGCATCCTCCTTGGAAAAAAAAATCATCCACAGTGCTGGTGCCACCACTCTCATAGCCTAGCACACCCTTGTAGTAAATGATCGATCTTATTTATATGATTTAGGGACTGAGAAGGTGCTCTGGGAAGAATCTGCTTGTAAATGTGGCTTGTTTTTGTTTAATCAGACTCTGTGGTTTATTCCAGACGTGGATCAGGGTGGTGGCTGGGGAAAGGTGTGTTCACTGTGCAGGGAGAAGGTCTCTGCTTGCAGGGACACCCAGCAGAAGGGCATTGAGCTCTTTAGCTTTGAGAAGAGCCCTGAGCTCAAGTTGTCTCCTTTGTGCCTTCAGTGCTCACTTGGCCTAGAATAATCTCTGGGAAGACAGCGTAAATATTTACAAACATTTTCAAGATGTTTTTACAAATAGTTTCAAGGAGTTTTTACAAATATGTTCGTGACATTCCTAATTTGAGCCTAAAAATTTATATATTTTTAACTATTTTTCTTTGTGTGTTTTTTTTTTGACCCATGTGTACATATTCACATTGATCTTGTGGAATTACCTGACTTTAAGTGATTTGTTTCAACTGTTAGATGATAGCACCTTATTGGTCGTTGCAATTCTCTGTTCCTCGCTGAATAAATTACTGAAATAAAGCAGTTGTGCACACAGTGGTTACATTTTTTCAGGAGAAAAAACATCATCACTTGTAGGGTCAGAGGAGAGAGAGGAGAGCTCTCACAGAGTCATTTATTCCATCACCTTTTCCAAGAATTTAGTACCTTCTTTAGGAAACCTGAAAGTTGTTCCTGACAAACTGCTATGGCTTCATATCCGAGTTTGGGGTTTTGTTTTTTGTTTTTTTGTTTTTTTTTTTTTTCCTGGAGTTGGCAGTATGGAGGACAGACTGTTGAGCTGGATATTCTTACACCTTTCCTGGTTGTACCACCCCCATCCTTAGAGGTTTCCAGGACCTGGCTGGACCAGGTCAGACCCAGAGCTGTCTCTGCTGGACAGAGGGGCACACCAGAGACTTCCTGGGGCTACTTCTCCCTGAATTTCCCTGTTTCCCTGATTTTATGATTTTTCCACTTGCCTAAGTGAGAGCTAAGCTCAGATGAGCAGCTAAATCTTAAGGCACAAGTCAGCATCCCCAGGAATGTGCCAGATTCCAGACCCTTAAATCTTGCAGTGCACTGCAGATGATTCCTGTGAGGATCTGGGATGGACTCTCCAGGTGATACATCTCTGGCTGCTGTTTTTAAGCGTTCTTTGTATATATGTCAGCATAAAATACTTAATTCTTTTGTAGCAACCTCTTTTTCTGGGAGACCTATCATCCTCCAGCAGATCAATTTGTCTAAAGGAATGTAATCTATATTTACTTTGCAGTAGGTACTGTAGCTCTCAACTCTGTTTTTAGCTGATTCAGCTCCAACCCAGCTCGCTCTGACCTCAGAAATATTCCCTGCTAACTGTCCTCCTGTTCACTCCAATTTGTACTGCCTAAATGCCTACTGCTGAGTGTCCCTCTGGCCATCCCGAAAGGTGTTTCATCACACTACAATAAACGTGAAATACTGATGCACTCAAAACAGCAAAGAAGGAGGGGGGAAAAAAGCAGCTGGATATCGACATGGGACTGGACAGGGGCATTTATTACACTTTACTTTCATCCCATTGTCCACCTTTGGCAAAGGAAGGCTCTGGGGCTCCCTGGTGGGCCAGGCGGGTCGATACGACACAGGAGTTAAATTAGACCTCAAGTCAAGCACATATCTACCTTGGCTGGGATACCTCCAACCTAAAGTCCCTGGAAAATTTACATTTTTCCACTAAGTTAACCAATAACAGAGTGAAATGAGTGAGAAAAAAGCAGCTGTCTAGCCTGCATCTTGCTTCATTATCAAATGGATGTTGTCCAAACAGCAGCTTAGGTGCCTTATGAGGGAGACAAACAGGCTGTGGCCAGGATTTACCAGGCTCAATAAGTAAAAACAATTTTTAAAAAACTTAGTAAACACATAATAACATTTTTTAAAGGTTTTTCCCATGCCTTTTATTATTTGGAAGGTGTTTTTTCTCCCCCTCCTCTTCTTTTTCTTCCAGTATCTAAACTGGTTTTATTGTTTTTGAGTGCACACACAGAGTTCTTACTAATATTAGTGGTATATTAATTTGTCAGTGTAGAACACACTTGTTCAATTCAGAGCCCTGATTCAGAGGCCTGGAGATCCCAGGATGTCTTGGTGAGTTTCCACTCTTCCCTAAGCACTGAAGACTCTACAACACATGGAAAACTGTTGGTGTCACTCTGTGGAATCAGAAAAAGAATTTTAAAGTGACATCTTTGGCTGGAAGAGAGATTAAGGGGATTCAAAGCCTTCATGGCTGGAGAAAGGGGCCTGGGTGATCACCTCCTATATTCAAATGACCACCTCACCTCATGGTGGACAAAGCTCTCAAAAAATATCCAGAAAATAATTCTGTTCTACATAACAGCTTCCAGTAAGCATTTCACAGAATCACAGAATGATTTGGGTTGGAAGAAACCTTAAAGATTATCTCGTTCCAACTCCCCAACCCTTGGCAGAGATCCTAAAATTACCGTCCTGTATAAAACAACAAAAAAATTGTAATCATGTGCCAATGAAGTAGTAAATTTATTTGATTTGGACAAACAAACAAGCAACAGCAACAAAAAACCCAAACCCCCAACTAATGCCTCTCCACCAAATAAAAGAAAGTCTTTCAATGAGGGCTATACATTTTTATATTATTTTGTAAGGTCAGGAGGTATTTTATTCATGAAGGCACAGTGCAGGTACTTAATTTGTAAAAACTCTCTTGCTTTATTATTTTAATAAACTGAAATATATTTCTCATCTGACAACTCTCTGCTTCAAGCTCAGGCACTGCAAACAACCACGTCTGTATCTCTTAAAAAGCTTTGCTTGGTTTATTTCCAAAAGAGCTCTTGCCTACTTATTTGCTGGTGGAGAAAATTATTTCGAAACATGAAGCAGGTAAACCTTAACCTGCCAGATGTCTTCCTCATGTAAGCAATTTAAATTCAATTTGTGGCGGAAAACACAGGCAACTTCTGGATCAATAGGCTGCATTCAGCAGAGCTGACACACAACACCTGATCCACCGCCAACCTGGCTGGGCTCCTTTGGCTCCTACCTGAGGGACTTTCCCTGGCTTTTATCGTTAGGTAAAATCTCTGAGGATTACAGATACTTAACGCTAATTAGGGCTGCTCTGTTCCCCTCCCTTTGAACGGCCTCTGTTTAGTTTTGTGTTCCAGGGGGATAATTGTGGTGGCACACGCCAGCGAGGTAAATGATAGCCCCGCGCAAACGCAGCGCCAGCATCCCGCAGGAGAAGAGGGCGATGAGATAACAGCTGCCACAAAAGCTGCTGCGCCCTCACCTTGCTCAGTTTCGGGGTCTTTTGTCAGGTGTCTGCCTTCAGAGCTGTAATTATGTGATTGGAAAGGAGAGGCTGTAAACAAACAGGACTTTTCTCCTCCCCAGGCTTGGGAAGTGAGGCACGTCAATCCCAAAGCTCCTCCAGGAATACCTGCACCTCGCTGGCCCTCGGAGATGTGTGACGTGCGTGCACATCAATCCTTCTCCCAGCCGGTTATTAGCACAAAAATCATTTTCCATTCACATACGTTTAACCGGGGTTCAGAATGAAATTTAATCATTGCTCAGATTTGTAATAATTATTATTATATGTAGGGTTAAGTGCTGGAAAAATGGAGCTTTTATTTGCCATTTAACAATTCCCGCTTCTATCTGTGAGCTCTGATTCTACCATTATTGTGTTTCCTACAAATATCCCAGATACTTATAAATATTCTATTGCAATGAATTTTATATGACCCTTCAGTTCTAACAGCGGAAGCTGCATTTTGAACTTAACCTAAAATCCAGTGCAGTAAAGCCAATTTTTAAATGTAACCTTTCCACCAAGTGGTAAAGACAGTCATAAAGTCACTTGTTATTGCTCAAGTCCCTCTTGACATATAATTAATCCATCTCAACCCCCATCCAAAAATCCAGAGACAGCAAATTTGCCCTTCCTGAATTTACAATTCATAGTGGCAGAGCATTATCCAGCACTCCCTGACTGGGTGCACACATTGCAGGAAAGGGAGCACAGATGAACATTTAGGAGCCACTCATCTCTCACTGTGTGTCAGCATGAGGGGAAGAATAACAATGACTGGGACAGAACCTCAGAATCCCTCTGAATGACTCAAAAATGTGTGGCTGTGGCACTTGAGGACACGGTTTAGTGGTGAACGTGGTGGTGCTGTTGGGTTGATGGTTGGACTTGGGGGTCTTGGAGGTCTTTTCCAAACTTAATGATTCTGTGATTCAGATATGGGTGAAGAGTCCCCTTTTTTGCATCATTATGAGAACTCCTGATTGCCAGACTTCACACACAGCATAGAGAAGTTGGGAGAATGGACCTCTGGAGATTGTCTCGTTCAGTCTCACACTTTGCCTGTCTGAGCGTGGAAAAACCTCCCCGTGAAAATCTCTGAACTACAGGAAACAAACGAATAAGGCCTTTTTGAGACATGGTGGTAGTTAGTGGTATTTTCCACTAAACTATGCCATTGTCCTGAGGAAATGTAAAGCAGTAGAAAGAAGGTGTCAAAATGGGCTAAAATTAAATTATAAGATCCATTCCTAAACCTGGGCTTTGACCTTTGAGTGCACTCAGAAGAAAACACAAAATCTCTCCAAACCTGGAACTCGTGCAGCTCACTGCAGCCCTGAGAGCAGCCTCACAAATTAATGCTGTGTCTTCCAGCATCAACCAGAAAACTCTGAGGGCCACATTTATCTCTTGCTTTTTATAGCGAGCCCAAACCAAAACTGTGAATTCCTCACTGGGTGAGCAAAAGGGTAAGGATTAGAAATAGGCTTTTTAAAAATAAAACATAAAACTCCAAACAACTCTTCACCATTGTATTTCCAGACTCTGAAAATATCTTCCTATTGCCATCAAATGGTCATTACCTGTCCCTCTGCTTATCTTTAGAAACCAGTAATCATTGTAGCAACTAGATACCAATATCACATGAAAATATGCTTGAGTAGACTCTAAATTGGGTATATCAAGAAAAATTTAGTCCTCTCATGTGTTTTCTTTCACAACAATCCTTTACTATATGGCACTATCCAAACCTATTATTGGTTACAAAATTATTCAGTGTGTCACTGTTGCATCCACAAAATTATGAATCTGCTGTGCAATATCCTTGTGATTAATCATGTTTTATTGACCAACAGTGCTGAAGTATAGAAAAATTAAGATTGAAATGCTGCTCTACATTTAGTGCCCAAATCAAGGCAACTTTCAGCGTAGCTGGGAATTTTTTACAAATCTCAAAATGATCAAGGTAAGGGACACTGCAACAAGTGAGGCACAAGCTCTACACATAGAAACTGTGTTAATTACACAGACCTGAAAGCCCTGTGGAAATTAACATGTGATCTTGTAATGATTTGCCATATCATAACCCGTATGCTCTGATCCAGCAAATCACTTAAGAAAGTGCTTAAGTTCAGCCTGTCATTTCAAATCAAGCTTCAAGATCAACCTTGATGCTGTAATGACATAAGTGAATTAGCCTGGAGCCTTAATGTAGTCTCCTTTGTATGATTTCCTTTTTTATTACAAGGTAAACAGGGGGTAAGAATTATTTCAGAGGTGAGTTCATGTGGTACTGCTCTGAACTGGCCACAGGTTTTGGCAGAACTGGAAATTTTACAGCTGTGGAAGAGCTGAGCTCATGAAGGGCAGGACAAGGTGTAAAGGCTTTAAACAGAGAGCAGGTATGGATTAAATATTAGGAAGAGATTCTTCCCTGTGAGGGTGGTGACTTGAAAACATTTGGGTGAATTTTTAGTGGAATGGTAAAACTTGTCTTGGTATTGAGAATGTTGTCCCTGTAGCATCCAACATCTTGAGTCAAAATCTGGGCAAAATGGGGGTTTTAAAAAGTAATCAAAACTGTTTTTTAATGTTAATAAATATTTTAGGAGAAGGGATTGTTGACCAATCCAAATTAATATAAAGAAACGATCTTTGAGGATGTAGTCCTTCAACAATTTTCAACTTCTGTCTCTGTTGTGCACCTGACACAGCAACAGCCCTATCACTGCTCTAATGTTTGAACATGAAAAATAACACCTTAAACTACAAATATAAACACACAAAGCCTATTTTCCTTGCCGTCAATCTGAAAAATGGCTGAATTGTTTATGCTGAATTTTTTTTCAAAAATTACCCCTGACATAAGAACTCGGGATTCAGCCAGAGCAATTACAGGTCTCTGGAATCATAAGTGACAGAACCCAGGGTTTTATACTGGGAGGCATCAGGCATCCCTCCATACACATACGGGGAGAGAGGGAAGAAAAAAAAAAAAAAAGAGGAAACGGGAGGCAGAGGGAACATATGTTGGAGACAATCCTGCCTCCCGTAAAACTGCTGTTGAGTCAAGTAACCAGTTTAAAAACAATGTATTCCTCTAACTACAGCCACCTGGCTTGTAATTATAGTCCTCATTAGGAGCTGCTACAGGTCTTGAGTGATTAGTTATTGTTTATAAACTGTTCAACTGGAGACCACCTGTTTTCACACAGCGCCGCACCTTCGTCTTGCCCGGCTGCCTTGTGCCTATTAATAGAAAAGCACCTGTTTCCTGACAGGGCAGACCCAGAGATAAACCTGTGTGTCTGAAGCAGCTGGGGGAAAGGCCTTTGTGAAGGACACCCAGGTTTATTTGTCGTTCCTGAGCTGTCCCCAGCCGCGGTTGGAGCATCCGATGGAGTTGCGCTGCCTCGCGCCTCTCGTGTCCGCATAGACTCGCCGGCATTGGATGTGGAGCTCTTGGAGAACGTTTATAATTAGCCCTCCAGAGATTGGGAAACCCAGAGAAATAAAACATGAGGTTTGAGTGCTGGCACTAATTGTTGAAAGAGTTAAATGCTCCTGTGTGCAAAGCAGCGGTGATGGAAGGGAAGGTGAGTGGCTCCGTGCACGGATGCAGGAGGCGAGGCATGAACGCCGTGTTCCTTAAATAAACACAAGGATCACTGCGGCCCCACTGGCAAAGACAAAGAGGAGGCACTGATTTTCTCAAGGCGATTCAGTCATGTAGACAGCAAACTCATGCTACAGTTAAAATATTTAGAGCCAAATTCTGCCCTGAGTCACGCTGGATTCAGCTGATTTATTCCCAAACATAAACAGTGTAACTGAGACTGGAATTTGGCCCCTGCACCCCTAAACTCTTGTTATCCCATCAACAATTTTCATCTACGTCCATGAATGAAAAATGGCGTCTTTATTTTATTTTTTTTTAAGTTGCCTACCTGGTTTTGAACTAGAAATGAGCTCTGTCTCCAAGGCTGTCAGTCTGGGAGAGTGGACACATGAGCAGAGAGGCAGAGCTGGAGGCACAAAGCCGGAGCGAGCTCTGCACGGAGGAGCTGGCTGTGTGCTCGGAGGAGGAAGCAGCAGGCTGTGCTGTGTGAGGGGCACACCAAAACTTGCTTGGGCAAGGAGAAATGGGTCCATTTGGCACTGGGATTAAGTCAGTTTTAAGGAGTGCATCTGGTGTTTGCAGCACTTGAAATCCAAGGTGAGGCAGAGAGCAGTGGGAGCTGCCATCCTTTAAAGATGGTGGGGGTTGAAACATTCCCAGGTTCTCAGAAACCCTTTCCTGCTCTATTTTAAGCACTTGTGGCCATGCCTTAACCTTTATCCTTTATAGCATTTGCTGCTGTGGTTTCCAGTGGGCATCCCCCATCCCCCTGGCATTTTATGGAACATCAAGTCTCCCTTTTCTCTTTCCTCTCCTTATGAACCAAAAAGCTACCTCTATTTGTGATTGGGAGTATTCCCTAAAAAAACAATATTTAGTTTCCTGATCAGCATTTTTTGGGATTGGCTGATCTTCCTTAAGGGCACATTATTGCTCATAGACAGTTGGTTTTGCTTACTCATTTATTGGATAACAGATATTTTCCAAAATGAGACGGCACATCATGAAAAATTAGGGGATAACACAGTCTCGACATTAAGCCAGGAAAGTTTTCCATATTAAGACACAGTGGCATGATGAACAACCCAGTCACCACCCTGTGTTCCCACACAGCAAATGTTAGGCACCTGTGCATAGCAGTGAATCATCTTATCAGTTGGTTATTCATGGCTGAACACATTTCCAGCCCTATTTCTCAGTGTTTGACCATCCCCAAAGCTTCTTTGCTCCCTGCTCTTCTTCAGGAACAAACAAAAACCCTTCCACTTTATGTGAAACATGTAAACTTTCACTTCATGTGAAATAAGCATGGCTAAAACCAACAGATTTATGCAACCGAGCTGAGATGTACATACTTATCTGTTCAATATTTGAATTATAAGAGCAGTCCCCAGCATTATTTCAAGGATCCTGTTAATCCTCACCCCCAGCACAACCTCAGGATGGGTAACATCAAACTTGTCCACCCAAAGTCCCCCAAGTACATGGAGCCACCAAAGGACATTTAGCAGAAATTACAAATAACTTGATATCTTAGAAATTCAGCTGTGGAACTGAGGTTTTTTTGGGGGTACAGGATCCTTTCTCTCTATGCTTTTGTTGGTTTAACAGCTGTAGATGGGCTCAAACCTATGAAAACAACAGAGCAGGTCATTATTCATTGCAAAATACACAGGTTTGTGTTTTAAATATGTTTACCTGAAGTAAAATATCAAGTGAAAGGAGCATAATTTGATAGATAACTGGAACAATAGATTGTGTGAAAAATAATCATATCAACCCCTTGCCTAAAGAAAAACCCCATGGAAATAACCCTCTGAGCATAGTTCCCAAGCATAAATGCATTTTAGATTCTTAAGGGATTTATCAATTTCTCCTTTCAAATATGGGAAACACTTGTTGCAATGACAACATCATCATGTTGGAACAGTGGTAAATACATAAATAAATAAATAGCAATAGTTACCTCTCTATAGTACTACTACAGCTTTTCTGCTAATGTTTGGGTAGATATTTATACAATTCAGCATCTTGCAAAAAGAACGCATAAAAGCCCAAACCCAACAAAAGATTGAAGGGTTACAGAGCAGCACAGAGGGGTCTCTTTTTAAAGTGACTAACCCAGTTGATTTCAATACGAGTTTGGAAAATAATCAAAAGTTCTCTGTTGTGGAGAACTGGCAATAGGATCTGCAGGAAGCCCAGATCTTCTTTGCCCAGTGGGTTTCCACATGTTTGGAGAAACCAGAACTTTCCGTAGCTGGCACTACCTCTCTCTTTGAAACCTTTTTCTTGCTGTTTCTTTTTTAAAGGTGTTAAAGAAATATGACTGTAATAACCACTGACAAAAATCTCTGGGCTTGAACTGAAGTGGGAAATCACAGAGGTTACTTACTTCCTCATGCTTTTACCATTTGTTCTCTTTTCTCGAAGAAGTCGAAAAACCTGAGATTCAAACTAAATAAGGCCCCATGCCGTTTCTAAGAGTATTTACAACATGCAAAAAATAAGCCAGCACATTTTTTATATTTAAATTTGTTTTCAGTCATCTAAGCTATTACACAGTAGGCCATCCCCAAACCTTTTGTAACGAGCAGTAAATGTTTCTCAGACAAGGGAAAGAGTGATGTGTTCAACTGGAGCTGCTTGAGCCCAGGAAAGCGACAAAACATTGGAGTGTGCGCGCTCCGCACGTCCCGGTTTGTTTCAACGTCATGGAAACGGAGCTGCCTCCACCCCTGGCACGTGCTGCAGACGTGTGGTGGGGTGGGGATGCCCCACAGGGGTGGCAGCAGCTTCCTTTGACAGCTGTGGTGCTGTGGAACAGACAATGACCTTGGGTTTTATTAACCACAGTCGCTTCCCGTTTTCAAGGCTCTGCCCTAAACCCCTTTGGTTCAGTGGGAAGATTTCCATTTCTAGCGGTGGGCAGTGAGGGCAATTCCACTGAGTACCAGTTGTGCAATACGTGCTCTAGACCCCACAAAGAGCTCAGTTCTAATTTTGGTCCATGTCTAATAGCTTGGTGTCTCATGGAGCAAAACAACTCCAGTCCTGGAAATTCTCTGGAAGCGGCAGTAGGGCCACGGACGCAAAGCCAGTTTTCAGTGTAATTTGTGTGTGTGATAGCCAAGGAGCTCTTGAAACATGTCCTCACAGATCCTAAATAAACAGCGTTACAGAAGCCTTCCCAGTGAATCTGCCTTTTGAATTCCTTCTTGTTCTGGAGAGACTTTATCATCTGAAGCAGTCATGCATGGAAGGAATGTCTGAAGGCCTCAGTAACACTCATTAGTGGTTTTTGGATGGCATATTGGGTAAAACTACTTTTGTTTTGTTTAAATTCCTTTTGCAAACAAATGTTAGCACCTACAAACTCCAAATGCACCCAATGTCCACCAGAGAGTCGCTGGAACGCCGATGAGACATTTTGTCCAGTGCTCTACTGAGTCACTGTAAAAATAACCCCACCAAGAACAGCTGAGCAGACTCACTTTCATGTCAATCTTTTCTCTTTTCATTTTCCCTACCAAAAAAAACCTACCAAAAGCTGAATTTAAACGGAAATGCAAAGATCGAGGAGGGTTCTTAGATGGAAGATCCAAGTCATTATTAAAAAAAACCCTGCAAAACTGAAATATGTAGACACATATTCGCTGTGGAAACCTTGGGAACAACATCAACATGAATCATGTTGGAAGTGAGTGGACACAGAGAGGTTTGGAGGGTCCTGGTTGCCAGCCTAGGCCGAGCCAGAGCCGCTCTCTGTCCCCGTGGGTCACGGCATCGCCGTGCTCGTGGCATCTGGGCAGGCACAGCGGGGCCTTGTGAGGCAGAATGTGCCTGTCCTCAGCTGCCCTGCTGCCAGCAGCGATTATTTTGTCTCATAATATCATGTTTTCTAATCGACCAAGTGAACCTCCAGCCACTGGGCATTTATGCAGCTGCAACTGGGCTCTGTGTGTGAGTGAATTCCATAAAGAACGTCCCAAAAATAGCTTCTAACAGACATTTTTTAATGTCTTCCCGTGTTTGCTGCCTCTTTTTCTGGATTTCTTTCTCCTTCTCTGTTGGCCAAGATGGGTTCTGAACAAGTTTGACTGCGTTCTTAGTTCTTGTGGCTCTTCCTGATGAACAAAGCTGAGAACTCCTTGCAAGAATCTCTTTAGTAGCTGTTTGGTTTTTTTTTCAGCCTATATTAACTCTCAGGATAAGTCTCACAAACAGTTTGATGGTAAAATTGTTATAATTCCTGTTTGAACTTTTATCCTACTGGAAAAGATAAGTGACTGAAAGTCTTAAGAACAAACAGTGAAAATAATCTTAGAAAATGTCCTTTTTCCTTCCACTTGGTTTTGGTTTTTTCCTTTATATATATTTTTTTCAGAAATCTAGATTTTAGATACATATAAGAACGGTCTCTATTTTTCAGTTTCTCTGAGTTAGGATCTGACCCATGGCGTGGTGGTCTTCCCACCAGGGAAGGACATTCAGTTAAATAATCCTTCCAAATGACATTTCAGAGAGAAAGAATAACCTCCACCACCAAAGCAGGAGCTGAAAAAACCCTCAGGTTATGAGGATGAGGCATCTTATTGAGGAAAGCAGTATAAGTTCTGAATTCCTATAAGCTTCTCCACGTGTGATAAATTTACTTTGAAGTCGCTTTAAGCATATCCTAATAGGCGTTAAAACTGGAATCATCTGAATTTCAGCCTTTATAGGTAAAGTCAGTGTTCATTTAGAGCACATAAACACAGTAAGGTAAACATAAATCAGTTTTGGACATGTGTTTACTGCATCAGCTGCTTCAGACTCTCCTGGTGGTTAAAGCCAGAATGTGTAACTTTGCATTTACTCCAGTGGTTCCTGATGGGTGGTGACTTGCACAGCCTTGGTTGGTCACTGTGCTGTGAAACACCCCAAAATTTCCTGTGAAAATGGTCTTTATGTCCAGCAGAGAGTATCCGCGTGAGTATCTGTTTAAATATTTTTTAGATGTAGAAAGGCTACCTTAATCAAATTCAAAAATATTCCTTCTTACTGTCTCTCTAGAGATGGGTAGGAATTCTTCTCCTGAGCTGTTGCCAACAAAACAAAGCCCTCCCTGGAAGGGTTTGGAGCCTAAAGGCTGCTGGTGCCTTCTCTGAATGAGAGAATACCATTTCTTACAAAATATATATTCATTTTTACAGGCTGTGGTCTTTACGGAGGCTTTTCCCAGTTATGCCCCAAATTATCTGGTCCATTAAAAAAAAATTCACATTAGGCATTCCTTACTTGTCTCCATGAGATTATATGATGCATGTTACAATTTTCCTGAAAGTGCTCACATTTCTGATTGGTTTATTAATTTGTGTTTATTGTAGGTACTCTGCTATGATGTTTTATCTTAATTAGTATTTTTATACCCACTATATTAAGTACGCATGTGGGCAGGTTTTTATGCTGCCTGTCTTCCTGGTGCAACTGAGGTTTAGTGTTTTACTTTAAGAAGGAAGAATTATAATCAATTTAAAAGTAATTACAGGCACATTTTGCTTCAAAAAACAAACTATGTTGCATTAACATGAAACAATATTTTAGGCAGAAGTCCATAAATTTTTAGTCTGATAAGCTCCCTGTTGAGCTGTGCATGATATCAACCTACCTTAAATTAGGATAAACCTAAAATCTAACCTTTATTTTTCCTCACAGAAATAACTCTTCTTGGGCATTTTTTGAAGAAAGAATTTATTCCACCTCTTTTTAAAATGAGATATTTTGTTAACATAAGACTGCAAAAATAATATGCATTTCTAGATTAATTCTTTTGCATTTTAGATATGGGGCAAAATTCTCATGTTCAAGGAAGTATTGAATTTCTTAAGACATTTTTAAAAAATCAGATCCAGTTTAAAATCAGATCCAGTAGGAGTAGCAGAGCACTGAAACACTTTGGTTTATTTGTCATGAGAGAATCAGAGTTTGTGTTTCTTGGTTCTTCATGGTGGATATTCAAATAATTAAATGCTATTATTTAGCATTTAAGCTATTATTTTTTGCAACTTTATTCTGTGAATACCTTTTAGCTTAAATACATATATTTTAAAATTTAAGATATATATATTTTGTATATATATAAGTATATATATCATATATATAATATATAAGTAGATATAAGTATATATATATATAATATTATATATATTTATATAAAAGTGTATATAAATATATATATATGTTTTGTATAGTGGCAAGATTTTTTTTTTTTAATCTGATACCTTCCTGGTAAAAAGCTTAGAAAACCATGATGCTTTTCCCTTTACATTCCTCATCTTCTACATCTGTAAATGAAGTTTCTGCCCGTTTTGGACAACTTCAAACTTGGATCATTCCCACTAGTTAAATGGAATTGCCTTCAGTCAGACAAAAGAGAAGTATTTGGATGTTTCTCCCTTGTTTTGAACTTCTGGTTCTGACACGGGCTGCTCGAGCTGGGCATTTGCATTCAGCAGGGGCTGGTGCAGGAGCTCTTTGGTTGGTGCGTTTGCAATTCTGCTCTGAGGAGGAGCGAGCTGTAAATTACCCACCACTGAGTTGCTGAGTCACTTGGATACTTCAGACTCCTCTAAATGCGAGATCCAGTGGGGCTGCTGAATTATCCTAGGCTGCTTTTCAGAAGATCCTCGTGTCACAATCTCATTCTGAATATGATTTTTTTTTTCTTGTCTGGATAAGTATTTAATTTGAGATTTCCGTAGTGAAGAGAATTGAGTCGAGACATTTTAAGTGCTTCTTTGTCTATCATTAGAGACACCAAATGACACAGGAAAAGATAATGAACATAGAAAGAGCCCCCAAAGCACTTTTAGATCGTTTCCTGAGAGTCAGCAGGCCAATATTGACTTTGATTAAGCACTCACTCCGGTCCCATTAGTTTGGCAAACTGTGAAACAGAAGCCAGCGTCCTTTCCAAGTTGGTTTTGCATAAACTCTTTTCCAACTTCACTTCTGAGTTTCTCTAGAACATCTCTGTCTTTCTGTTTTTTACTTTTTTTTCTTCCTTTCCTCCTCAAGAAAGATATTTTTTTAAGTATTTTGAAGATTCCATAATCTAAGACTCACGTAAGGATTTATGGTATGAACCAGTGACACTTAACAATCTTGTTTTGTGCCTCAAAACTGCAGAAGAAAGCAAAGATACATATTTCCTTCTCAGGAGTTTGTGTGTGTGAGGTTTAATTGCTAGATTTTAAATTAAAAGGATTAGTTTCTGAAATTATTTTCTGGAGTAGATGGATGTTATGGTTATAGACAGCTGTGGAATTGTCTGCCATTTGTCAGGGAAAACCTCTTTCCCTTGTGCTCCTCTGGTGTGAGTTTGAGTCCTGGCCATTGGTGTGTAAATATCAGGAAAGATCCATGGGAAACTTGACAGAACCTGTGTAGGTTTTTTTTATTGTAAGTCCCACAAATGCATTTTTAACCTTTTTTTTTTTCTCCCAACAAGAATTTAAAGAAGACAGTGGGCTCTTGTCCCTTTGTGTGTAGAGCTGGAGATGCTGTGACAGGCCTTGAGGTTCTGGTGGGTTTTGGGTGTTGACAGAAGAGGAGCTCACTGCAGCTGGGCCATCAGGAGGTCTTGTCCAACCTAAAGGATTCTGTGATCATTTAGGAACCCTGAAGAAGCCCAGTGGAGGCAGAGCCTGTTGGTAGTCTGAAAGCAGATCCTTGGAGTTGGGGGAGTCATTACAGAGATGAGGGATCTTGCAAATGTTTCCTTTGCCCATGAGGGAACTCTTTCCCAGACTCTGTTTTGACTAGACACTCTTCACTGGTTTATGTACTCTGTAAATCTCTCTGGACCATGAGTGGTCTCCAAGGTACCCAGATAGTTTTCTACTGTAACTTTCTGTCCATCTAGTTCCTTTCAGGTTGAGAAAATCCCCATCATTACTTTTCAATATTTTTATTTCTTACACATGAGAAAAAAAATCATGTTACACATAAATGAACAAAAAGGGTAAAAAAGGATTAATTCACTATTTCTTAACATTCTTCAAGCCAATTAGCAATAGGTCTGAAGAACAGACATCTGACAGATTGGCTATAATTGGCAGCATTTTCTGTGGCAGTTTGCTACCACTCTTCTGCTTCACCTGGAAAGTCTTTAAAGAGGTTACATCGCTGAGCTGACATTGCAGCAGTCCAAGATCACATCCATAATAGTTTCTGTTTAAATATATTTCATTTTAGGAATACCCTACAAATTATTTCACGTATTCTTGGCACTGTGTGCCACCAGAAATACGTATTAATGCATTGCTAAATATTTTATAATCAAGCAATGTATTATCATAAATAAAAGGGGAGAAAGTAGGTTATTTCTTATCCCAGCATTATAATCAGGAGTATTGTAAGGGTGGATTAATTAGCTGAGCCGAGGCACTGAGTCCAAGGTACTGCAAGATAATTTTTTTATCTCAGCATCTTGTTTCCAAGCCTTAAAGGTAATCCAAATTAAGGTTTATATTCCTGTGTATCTGCTGGTGTAGAGCACACACAGGCACGAGCACAGTGGTGCACACATGCCTGAGCACAGTGACACAGAGCATAGACATACACAGATTTCTACATGAATTTGACATTGATTTCTGGGGTAAACAAATGGTTTTAAGTCTTTACTTGCCCAAAGCTAGATCATAATATTCTGCATTTCAAAGTGCCCAAGTACCTTTAAAGTGATGGCTGCAGAGTCCCCCAAGGCATAAAGCAGATAAAACCTTCTTTTAAAAGTATTTTGCTCACCTTTGTAAAGAAAAGGAACTTGGGGTTTATTGAGTGCAGGAAAGGCTCATTCCCATAGTAACCAATGCACGGCTGATATTGATCAGCAGAGTCAAAGGCAGAACCTACTGACAGGAATAAAGAGAGACTATTCCTTATCCTCATATGTATTCTTCCTGGAGTTCTGGAGGTAACCGATACCACAGGCGTGGGGCAGGAGCTGCCGTGCCTTTGCTCGTGCTGCTAACGCACACCAGGGCTCCTCACCCAGAAGAAAAGCCCTCAGTATGCCTGGATTTTCACTGGATCCTGCAGTCTTTTCTCTGGCAAAGCTCCCCGTGATTTTGGAAGGCCTTTCCTTCAGGTGTGTGCAAAATTGATCCCTTTGTCTTGAAGGAGCATGGCCAGCCTTTGAAATCTCTTTATTTTCTAACTCAGTGAGACCTTAAAGGTGTTTAAATATCCCCTCCTTTGTTCTCCATACTTGTGGCAGGTGTGAGATCTGATAAATTAACATTTGCAATCGCGCCTGGTCACTCTTTAATGATTTCATTAGGTGTTAAATATAAGGCTTTTTATGTTAGGCATTCCTTTTTGAACTGTTCAGCTTCACAGAGAAGATCTTTGAAACCAAGAGCTCGTGAATTGTTAGCATTCAGTACAATGCGTATACATACCTTAAATCCTCATCATGATTAGATCATTCCCTGAATTGACAGGTCTATAAAAAGGAAGAAAGGAGACCTGAGAGAGCTGTGCAAGGAGAGATATTTTGTAGAACATGATATCACATAATAAAGAATAAATTCTCTCAAGTCTGATAGTTTTACAAGGTTTTACATACTCCTAGGCAGGTAATAATCTTCCTTTTTTTTTTTTTTTTTCCTGGACCTGCAAGGAGCCTTAACATCTTTTCCTAACAAAAACTGTTAGATAACAACTGAGTCAAAATTAAATAACCCCAAAAGTCTTCCTCTCTAATCCCTTCTGTGCATGCTTAATGTTTCATTCTCCCACTTCAATTATGCCATCTGCATTATGTCTTTTCGCTCCCAACTCGGAGAGTTGTTAAAAGGAAAAGCCTCTTTGAGAGTGTCACAGCTCCATTATGCAGGCCTATACCTGTGCTGGCAGCATGCTCTTCTTCTCACCTCATATTGCCTTTTGCCTGGGAAAGAGATCCCCGCCGTGCACATCAAACTGGAAACTGAAATGAAATTAAGCTGGTATGCAGGAGGTGGAGTAGGTTGTGATAAACGAGCAGAGGAGGCTCCGGGAAGAGTTTTTAACTTGGTTCTTTGGGCCAAAAAAATCACCAGGCTCAAAGCCCAGTTGTGGAGGTTGAAATCCCAGCCCAAAAAATCAATAGCAGGGTGTGACTCTGGGTCCTTAATAATGAAGGTAGCCTGGTTGCCATAGATGCTGGGAACACACAGATGTCACTGGCTCCAGTTGCACATTCAGATGTCAAATTACAGGCAGGGATTTCCAGCCATTAGGTTCAGACCTCTTCATTTCCTGTTGCAATCCATCTCTGCACAAGGTGTCATCAAGACTTTTTCCAGGATCTTGGCCGAGCAGCAGATACACCGGGCATTTTTGAGAGACCATATTGGATTTCCAGTGGGATCAATTCCTCAAGCTGATAATGAGTAACACCAGGCTTTTGGAAATTCTTGACTTTTGGAGGACCAGCTCAGTAAAATTCACTGATGAGTTTATGGTTATTTGAAGAAGGTCACTGTATATTCATTCAAAAATAATTAAAGAGCAAGTTTTGGAAAGGTGTTTTATATTTACACCTTTTACAACCACAAATGTAGGCAGTAGTTTGTCCTCTGTTTCATATCTTTTCATTAAAACCTGTTTTCGGTTTATTTCTAGCTTACAACTGTAACACATAATATCTCAGCCTGACACCCCATATGATTTGAAAATTTTAGGGGGGAAAAAAAATCCCATGCATAATATACATTTATAAACATACATATACTGCAGATTAAATCGTGCACTGGAATGCAGAGCCATTTTTCTCCGACTGACTTACAGAGCTGTGCTCTGGAGACGATTTTATGTTTAGTTTAAAATGGCTGCAATATTCAACATAGAGAGCTGACTGCCGTTTACAGCCGTCGCAGTCCCCATCTCTCCGACAACAAAAAAATTATCATCAGGGGCTTAGTTCCCAGGATTTTTTTGGTGGTTCTGAAACCTTGGCTGGGTGTCCCAGCGCATTATCACGGCAGACCCAGCACCCGCTGAGGAGTGATCTGAGCACAACGGGACCAGCCCGGGCGTTTGCGCCGCAATCGGAAAGGTTCTGGAGAAGGATGTGCTGACACAAAATGCTGTCCTGGGGACTTTCAGTGCCATTATCTTTAAATGATCCATAATCATTGGGAAGCTCTCCTGGCACTACTAGGATGAGTTTCTTGGAGGAAAAGAAGTCTCCTGTGTAATCCAGTGCTGTCGTTTAAAGCTCGCTTTCACTTCGGGAGCCCTGAGAAGTTTTTAAGTTTGAATGGCTTCATTTGATGCATCCTGCAGTAGGGGCTGTCAGCTCCCTCCCCTTTTTCAGAATGGTTTGAAAAGACATCAAAATGGTTCTTGCAATTCTAAAAAGTATTAGCTGAGTGATGGGATGTTTATATTTTACCGCTGACAGCTCAGAAGTAAAATTAGAGTGAAATCTGAATGATACTTTTCTGTTACGAACAATTTAAATATTTTTCATCATATTCTGTCAAAACCTGGTTGTATACAGAAGCACAAAGAAAATTTGATCCAGAACAACACCAAGAGTTTTTTGAGTGTTGGCACTTAGGATAAAATAGCAATCCAGGGGCCTGGAATTTCCCAGCAGACATTAGAGGCCTACCAGCTTTTCCAGAGACGTGGCCAACAAAGTACAACTACCACAGATAAATCCATCAGAGCTGTGCATGGCAGAAATCCTTATTCCAGCCAGAGGTGGATTTGAGAGCTGTGCTGGAAATTCCCTGTACTTCAGGGGGAAAAGAAAGGGGATAAGGGATTCTGGGGAATGCTTCTGCCCAGCCCCCAAAATGGTCAAATTGGATGGTGTGACCCTGGGAGCTGGGGTGTGACCTTGGATGGGGCTTGGAGCAACGTGGTCCAGTGGGAGGTTTTCCTGCCCTTGGAATGGGGTTGGAACTGGATGATCTTTAAGGTTCATTTCAACCCAAACCCAACTCATCAGTTCCATGAGGCAGCATGGGAATTATTCTGAGACATACAAACTACCAAAATTCAGTGGAAGTGTCTTTTCCCCACCAACAAGGAAGTAAGGACACCACAAAAAGTGCTTCCTGAATGGATCAAATTTTTGTGTTGGGAGAAATTGATTTCTTTCTCCCTTCATCCATGGTGGTTGGACCATATATGACATTTTTCTTGGCCTTCTCTGGATGTCTTTAGTGTCACACAGCAACTTACCAGCTCAAGGGTTCCCCCAGGATTTTAGAAAACCTCATAGGAAAGAGATCCTACAAGATCACAGCAAAGAAAGGCAAATGATTTTCTCCTCTCTGCCTGAAAGCTAATTTTCAAGTCCATCCTTTCATGTGCTTTACGGGAGATTAAAATGAAATTAGTTCAGGAAAGATACTGCTCAAGATCATTTTAAGATTTTCCAAAGCTCACCAGCTTGTTGACCTGTAAACCACCTTTAGCTGGACAGATGGTAAGTAACAAATTGATCTCAGCCAATAAAAATCTGTCAGAACAATCTGCTCTTGGCAGGTGTCAGATAATTATCTCAATGAATAGATAAGCAAAGTAATAAGCAAATTAGAAGCTTCCATTGTAAATAACAGGAGGAATTTTATTTATTTCTTGCAGGCAGGGCCTTGATCATCTGCTGACAGAAAAAACCCAAACCTTGTCTGATATCATAAGAAACTCACTGAAAAGTTGTGCGGGTTGAAGGTGGTGTTACCAACACTAAGTTTTTTTGCTTTTCAGCACTTTGACTCTTCTATACTGCTTCAAATTTCCAAGAAATACTTGGCTGAGATGTGGCGAAAGTCCATGTCAGAGCAGTTGTGTGATATATTGTTGTGGTTGCAGTTATTTTTTATATGAACAAGCTGTCAGAAGCCTATTTGCAAACCTGGACCTTCCTGCCCTGGGCGTGCTCATAAAAAGATGGTCTCTGTCCCAAAACTCTCAGCCTGAAATAGAAGACAAGAAACAAATTGGGTGTTGATGGGCCAAAAAGAAAAGTGCTGTGCTCAGAAAGGAATTCCCAGAAAATGCTGCAGCAGGATGGTGGATAGACACAGGCAAGGACTTGGCAGGGCTGGGGAAATGGCTGGACTCGATGATTTTAGGGGTCTTTTCCAACCTAAATGATTCCCTGTGATTCCAAGCCCATTTGGGACGCCACAAAGAAGAAATGCGGGAATGTTTGCACTGGGATTTGGGAATATTTAGCATCTCTGTGAGTTGTTTGGGTTTTTTCATTACTGGCATCAGTGTGAATGCATATGTAGTACAAGGGGTTGGATAGAAAATGGCATGGTTTCCTTTTTTACCTTTGCAAATGCCCCTTTAGTACCTCTGGGGCTGGGTGTGACATTCTCAGACACAGAATTTCTCCAAGGGGGACTGAAAAGCTTGCTCCAGCTAACAGGAGGCATGTTAGAAGTTAAGGATTCAGGTTGGATAGGGATTGAAGCAACCTGGTCTAGTGGAAGGTGTCCCTGCCCATGGCAGGGGCTGGAATATGATGAACTTTAGGGTCCTTTCCAATCCAAACCATCCCAGGATTTTGTGATCCTCTAACTTGTACATGCTGGGATTATTTCCTGTTTGGTGGGGTTTTTTTGTTTTGTTTTTTTTTTTTAAACTTTCTGAAGAGATATTTTCAAAGCTCAGTGCATTTCTGTCAATCCTCACAGTGCCAAATCCAGTGGGTGGGCCAGCAGCAGGTACAGTGGCCACAAGCACTGAGTCTGTGAACTTCAGTGTTTGCCTGCATGTCCTCTGCACTCAGCTGTGCAAGTCCTGCATGACAGAAGGCGTGTCTTGTTCCTCGAGCAAAAATTAGAGCTGGGCTTCAAAACCTCAAAATGGTCTCTCTGAGACCAGTGGAGGAGGGATCTGCTGCTCTGTGGCTCCTGTGTGCAGGTCCAGCAAGTGCCACAGGCAAACCCTGCCTGCTTTGCACACCAGAGCCATGTTCACACCTCACACACCCTGTGCACACCTGAACACAGCGTTGTAAGAGCTCCTAACTGATCAGTCACACCCAAATGCAAATTTCTGTTGCCTTATTGATACCAAGATGAGACTAGAATTTTAAATATTTACCTTAATTACACCCATTAATGAGGTTAACTTGTAGTAGGCACACCTGTAAGAGGAGTTTGATGGTAGCAGAACTTGTATTCCTGGCTTCTGCCAAGCAAAAGCCAGATTCATTCCTCTCCTTATTTTTGCTGGAGTTATACCTTGCATTAACATGGATCATTAAATCTTTGCTTTCAGGGCAATGACCCCCAAGACTTGCTGTGTTTCAGGGTGGGATAGGCTCTTCTGCAAAGGGAGCTGAGCCCTGTGATAGCACCCTGCACATCCTGAGCAGCAGCCAGCAGGGATCAGCTTCCAGAGGCACCAGCAGCCACTGTTTCCATATTTTCTCCTGCAGGTAACTTTCTAAAACAGCACAGAACACCAGGCTTACACCTATAACTTATTGCTGAGCAAGAGATGAAAGTCTGAGAAAAGAAAGCCACAAAGAATATTTCAGATTAATCTCCAGTTTAAATGGTGATGTGAGTTTACCTTTCCGTTCTGCGTTTCGTCTGACTTTGCAAGGCTGTGCTAAACCCGAGCTTCACTGTGCCTCTGGATCAGGTTGTGCCTGCTCCTTGGTGTTCCCCAAGGGTTTGGTTTGCTTTCTCAGGGCTGGGTCAGGAACAAAAATGCAGCTTTTTAGGAGCAGCCAGGGGCTAAATCAGAATAGTCCCTCCTGCAGGCTGCCCGGCTCTGCAGGGGCTGGGAGCGATGAACAGCACAGAGCCATGCAGGGGAGGATGATGACTCTTCCCAGCATTTCACAAAAAAGTAGGGAAAGAGGACACTTCCTCCTCAGCCTCTGCACCCTCAGGGAGAGGATTTGAAGCTGCCTGTTAAGGTGAGCCCAGCAAGATGTGGCCAAGGATGTGATCCCTGCTCAGGAGGGAAGGGAGGTGCAGTGAGGTTTGCTGCCCATCCCTGCTTTCCCCTGCTCACCCTGGAGAATATTCCCCCACACCACTCAGATTTCAGACAGAGGTTCTCACTGCAGGAGGGTTATCCTATGTAAATCAGAATTAATTACTCTATTAACCCAGGCATTCCGTTCTTATTACTCAAGATGCTGCAAGGCAAGAGCAGAAGGAGGGACACTTCAGCTTGAACAGGGTACAGGTGGCATGGAAAATTTGGATTTGAATGTTCTGTTTTCCCAAGGGTTGACCTCTCCAAATGAATTCTAAATTTGCTTTTTTTTTTTTTTCCTCTGATAAATAGAAGCCTATATTCACTTAAACACCTTATTTCCTCTGATTTCAAGGGAGAATTAGAAATCCTTGGTTCCTAAATACCTTTTGAACATCCTAATAGCTGCTGTGGCTTTCTTCTTTTAAAAGTTGGACTTGATGATCCTGGAGGTTTTTACCAACCTTAATGATTATATAATTTTATGTTTTCTTTACAGCGAGATCCCTGGGCCAGGCTCATCAAAATTATTAGTAATTAGAGCCACCACATCTTGGCATTTTTTGTGCTGGCAAGCTATTTTTCAAGGCACTGTTTTCTGGATAAACGGTGGAAAGAACATTTTGTGACTCCTGTTTCAAAAAAGGGAAGCTCAGAACAGTTGCTTAAAATAATAAATGGAAAGCCACAACTGGGGATAGGCACATTTTTGTTCCAATGTTGAACCCATTTCTTTCAAAAGACAAGAGTAATTCAGAGGGAAGATTTATAAAATAATAAGCTGATTAGCTGCTTTAAGATGTGGATCTGGCCCATGCCATGCATTAGAAATTCTTTTTTTTTTGGAAGAGCTGGACCATTCTATCCCCATAATTTTTTAGTCTCAAGGAACAAGCATTTTCACAGCTCCTAATTGAGAACCTTTTGTAAACTAAATTCAAGTTGTAACTTAGTGAATTGACTATTCCTTTAGTGTTTGGAACAATCTATTTGTGACCCCCATTTCTTTTTTTTTTTCTGAACAGAGTTCTTAGGGAAGGTCACTTCAGTCAAAATGATACCAAAAATTGACTCACAAAATCAGAAATTATTCCTATATGTGTTTCTGTGTAGGGCAATGCCATCTCAATTCCCAAAATAATGTTTAAACAAAAAGTTCAAAGCTCCTTTCAGCTTGCTGCAGATTTTACTGCATATTCTTAATAAACCCTCTTCATCTGCTCCTGTGGAAATGGGAGCTTTCAAGCAATGTAAACCTAGCAAAAAGCCTTTATATTTTTTACTTCCTTCTTTCCTTACCAGCACTGCTATTATCACATGGTGTGTTCCACATGATAAGCCATTCATTAAAGCATCACCTACTGTTTTTTTCCTCCTCACTACCAGCTAGAACATGATCTGTCTCTGCAGGAAGACATTGGACCTCTGACCTCTTTTGTAGCTATTCCAGGCAAATATAATAAACAGGGTTCAGCGAGTTTGTGTAAATCTCTGATTATGTTTACTCTGAAATCCAAGTGTTCATCTCAGGCAGAAAAATTAAGGCTGATTTTCAAATATTATGTACAAACTCTAGCTACTAAGCATTCCATAATGAGCACTTTGGCAATTTAAAGCAAATTAGGGTTCCCACTAGGCAGGAAAGATATACAGTATAGTCAAGTAAAGATTGTATGGTGTTTGATGAAAAATAGGCACGCAGAAAAACATGATGCAGGCTCCTGGCTCGGGATGAATGAGGAGATCCTGTGCTAGTGCACTTCATTACTGAAACTTTGCATTGTTCCTCACTTCTGAAAGCTTGGGCTCAGCCTGCTAATGATTTCTGCTGCAGCCTGTGTAAACATCACCCTGGAGAACCACCTGTTGTGGCAGGACGTGCCCTTCTGCCCTGATAATGGGTGGGATATTTGGGATCTTGCAATGCAACAGGGCAATTGAGGTACTGGTGTAGCAGCAAAATTCAGCACTGTTGGGCTGATGTGACAACTCTCACGTGAAGAGACCTGCTGGAAAATGCTGGAAATGCCAAATTTCCCTCAGTAGCAGCAGGAAGGGCTGTATGATGGATCTCTGCTCAGCACAGAACATCCCTCAGCACAAAGCAGTGCATCACATCCTTCCAGGTGACAATATTCCATAAAGACATCGTCTGGAGGAATGAGGGAAGAAAGTGATCCCTGCCATTAATCTCAGCAGCAGCTGGGTGCTCAGTGCAGCCCAGTCACACGTGTGGGGTCTGAATTCATCTTTTGAAGAGGAAAAGGGATTTATGTTGGTCCTGGGAGTCCAGAAAGGAGCTGCAAATGGGTAATGTTGCTGTGTTGGTTTGTGCAATGAACACCTGCACAGGTGGAGAATTTGTCCATTCTGTTTTGCCCTTTCTGGATTAAATTTACCTCAGTTTGGGTTAGTTCTTTACAGGTTGGGTAGTAGGTTGATATCTACCAGCTACAGGGCAATTATGTTGTTTTATAGAATGAAAAGATGCTGTCTATCAGTGCTGTTCTCAGGGTAAGGTGGAGGAAAAAAACCCAAAATTAAATAAAAAAGAGCTCAAATTAATGAGGTGTCTGGCACTAAACAATACACCTCATTGTGCATTCTTTAAAAGCACTGACGTTAAAGATCATCTGGCTTCTCTTGATTATTATTTTTACCTAAGAAAATGTGCTGTCTCTTATAACTCAATGAACACATGAAAAATAGAAAATTACCATTTTATCTTATGAAATAGGAATTTGGAACAGAAAGTGCTTTTGGAATGGTAATCTTTACATGCAAACTTAAGTTTGACATTGCTATTTTCTTTGAAAAAGACTCATAGAACTGGTAGGTTCTGCTGTTATCTTACACAGTGACAGAATAAGATTTTTAACATCTTATCTCTCCTTTCACCCTGACTAAAAACTTACCCTCATTGGCAACTGTAGCTGCAATTTAGCGAGTTTTTCTGTAAATTCTTAAATTCACAAATTTAGTTTGATTTAATTTCACCAATCCTCTTCCTTCGACTAAGGAAGCAGAATATTCAAATCCATGCAATTAATTGTTTTCTCTTTCCCAATGGGATTACTATTGATATTTCTGTTTTAAAGTTACAAGTGGCTTAATTTTTTTTTACTTTAGAAAAGCTAAACATGAAAGTGTGAGCTTAGAACCTGAGCAGAAGCACCTGATGAAATTAGATGTTTTCAGTTCCTTGAATTTTGAGAGGAAATGTTGGTGAGAATGTTGCCATGGTTGGAATTATTTGTGCTGTAGAAGGACAACCAGAATTTGAAGAGTTTTGTGATGCATTTAAGGGAACTCTCTGATTCCAGGCTGTGGGAAGAGAAATGAGTTATTAGTCCCTCATGGAGTCATTTCAATACGTTTGGGCTTTTTGGGTGTGTTAGGGATATTTTTTTTTGCATACCTCAGCTAAAGCTTTGAAATTTCCACAGAGCATTGTTAGGAAAGAAGATGATTAATTATTTATTGTGGAGATAGGAGCAGAGCCTGCTTCCATCAGGATTCAGTAGAGGGGTAAGCCCTGTAAGAGCATTGTGTTCTGTGAGTATGGGTGGGAGAAGCTGAATCATTATTAATTGCAAATTGATCAGTTGTTTTTTTTTTTTTTCTCCATGAATTATTCATGAACAGATCCAAACTTCTGTGAATATATTCAGTATTCACCTAACAGTTGGGATGAACAACTTTCAGAAACTAGTGATTGACAGTGAACCTTCTGGTACACTATTTAAACAATATTGATTCATGGGCTCGTTAATATGTTTGTCTTTATCATAAAACTCGAGCAGACCCTCTCTGTTGGCAAAAGCACACAAAGAGCTGGTTGGGTGACCTCCCCACCCTGGATAAAACACTTTATACTTCATCACTCTGGGACATCTGACCTCAAAAATTGCGCTCAAATACAGAAAGATAAGACCATAATCGGAGAACCAGAGGATACCAGACTGGTTTGGGTTGGAAGGGACCTGAAAGATCATTTCATTCCATCCCCTGGCATGGGCAGGGACACCTTCCACCATCCCAGGTTGCTCCAATTCCCAGCCAGCCTGGCCTTGACAACTGAAAGATGGAGCAATGATGCTTGACTAAATCAGCCCCTCACATTGAATTTATACCCATACTGCAGATGGCAAAATTGCCCTCTTGTCTTACTGTGGAGCATTAAACACTGTATTCCTTGGTTTCTGCTTTTTTAGACTTTTTAAATCTTCATGCACTTTACAAAAAGCACCAATTCGATCAGCACAGAGCACTCACTAAAATACTCCAGGAATGAAACGCTGACTCAGATTCTTGCCTGCTCCAGTGACAAGCAGTAAGACAAGTTTGTCTCTAAATTCAGCTTTGCAGAATTTTATGCAGGTCTTAAGTGTCTGGGGTTTTTTTTAGCCCACCACCTTTTGGATCCTAACACTGATTCTGAAACAAACAGTGAAAAAAAGTGAAGCAGAGTCCCCACACTCAGGCAAAACCTTTAGTGTTGTGTTGATTCAAACCACGCTGGAATTGTTGTCAGAGCTGCAGAGAGAAAATGCCCACAGAAAGCATGAATGCCAACACAAAATGAGGGTTATAACAGGCAGATTGATAGGTTTCCCTAAAAGAGAGGAAAATAAAACCCCCAGCAGCTGGACTCTGTCTCTACACTGAGTCCATAACTAGCTGAGGGCACGGGAGCTGCTGGTTTTGTGGAAAGATTTTGTGTGTGAGAACAGAGCAGGGATCTGAGGACGTGGCCAAGGACTCCAGAGTGGGCTGAGGTACCATGTGCTGGAGCAACCCAGTGGGAAATCTGCCCCCAGCCTGCTTGTGCAATGCTTTGCTGCACACAACAGCTTTAAACCAGCCTTTTGTCTCCCAGACAGTCACAGAAATAATGAAGACTCTTTAATAATGTTGGTTGAGTAGGATGTGGCATACATTCCATACATCTTAAGAATTAGGGTGATGATAGAGGGAAAGCAGCCTGATGGTTTGAGGTGATTTTCTTTTGAATGTCTGACTTCTCCTCCAGCTCCTGAAACTCCCAGTGCTCCTCAGCCCTCTCGCTGTGGGAGACCATTCCTTTGCTGTGTGCCTGTCACGAATTCCAGATCTGATGGAGGGAGCTGTGTGGGAAGCTTTGACAGAGCAGTTGATGCCTGTAAAAAGCAAATGTCTCTGCTGCAGAAGGTGGGCTTGGCACCAGGGTGGTCACTGTCCCTCTGGAGCCCTCTGCCCAGCAGCTCCCAGGGGATGTGTGGCAGGAGAGCAGCAGCAGAGATGGTTTGCAGGGAAATAAAATTATTATTGTTGCACTTTTGGAGACAGGACAACTGAGGTCATCAGATTAAAGCACTTCTTGGTCAGTGTGCAGTGCAAGGGTGGCCTCAGAAGGATGGTGAGGACACAGAAGGAGATGGTGAGGACACAGAAGGATGGCGAGGGCACAGAAGGGCACCGTGTTCAGAAATTTGTTTTCTCTAAATTAACTAAACACCCTTCTTCATTTTCTAAAGGAAAATTAATATGCATAAGGAGTTCCTTGGTTAAGCCTGTATGTCCTCACTTTACTCTTCAAATTTAGTTGGAATCTTTACCCTTTCTCTTATCAAAAATATCAAAACTTTTCCCGGTCGAGTCTTGAGGAAAGGCAACTGATTGAGTGGGGGATGCAGCAAAGATCAGGATAAGTTGGAAAAGGGGAGTTCCATCTGAATGAGATGCCAGATTTGATGTATCTTCAGGTTTCATTTTCCTGGAGTTTTTGACGTGTTTTTGATGTGGTTTTTTGGTTGGTTTTTTTCCCTTCTCTTCCTTCTTTTTTTTTTTTTTTTTTTTTTTTTTTTTTTTTTTTTTCCCTGAAGGAAGCAGGACAAAATCCACAGTAAAACAGAGAAATACCACAAAATTCCCTTTTTCCAGCTGCCATAATGCCAGATATTTTAAAAACACATTAAATTATTTAGGATCACAAATCCCAACATGAAGAGAAAAGAACAGTAAAGCTTAATGTGTACCTTTAGTAACAATCAACTTAATTGAGAAATAAAAGAATTAAATTCTGTTGATACATCATTACCAGGGGTGAATTTTACTTATCTGAACCAACCCAAGATAAATACTTGGCCAATCTTCCAAGAGTTTGCCTTTTTGGAAGCAGAATTCTGTTCTCTGTGTACTTTCCCATGCACAGAACTATGCCACCTTCTATCAAGGCACAAATATGAGGACTTGATTACAATCACAGGTGGAAAAGTTACCTGGAGGTGGAATGCAGCAAAGGACGAACCACAGGGCTGCCATAAAAGTTATCTGGCAAAAATTCAAATTATCTGGCAAGAAAAGAGCCTTGGAGTTGTGTGAGTGAAATCAGGGGCAGATATCTGCCCCCTGTGTACAAAAAGTGAAAATGTTGGAGAATTTTCCAGGGGGGGAAGCAGGAACCCCACATGTGCCTGTGTACAGGGGTTGCTTTTTTACCTGCTACACCCTGATTCTTTGGGAAGTGCTTTATTGGAATTAAAATACCCAGTATTTGGTATTTTCTCATTTCATCAAATCCCATTTCCAGTGTTCCGCTAATGTCACACGCTAAAGCCGGAGCACCTTTGATCTCATTCTAAGCCCTGGAATAACGAGGAGACATCAGTCAGCCCAGCTTTGCTTTAAAGGAGATAGCACACAGTACCTGTGCTCAGTGTCATAATGCTCACAAAATATGAATGAAAAATCATTTACCTCTTCCCCATTATTATTTGTCAAAAGCTTGCCTGCATAGCAAAGCTTTAGGAAAATATCTTTAATTGTATTTTGCACCCAGCACTTCTTATTTTGGACCTCTGGCTTTTTTAAGTTCTCATTCACCATATATTATAATCATAATAATCATCGCAATAATAATAATAATTAGGAATGGAAAATTTCTTTGAATAGTAAATTTTAGCCTCCTGGGACTGTCAATTGTGGATGGGCTCGTGATTGATCAGAATATTACACAATGGCGTGGTGTAATTCTTTAGTGTGATGTTGTAAAATGGAGTATTGCTTCTGTTATTTTATCCAGTTTGCTTTTATATGACAGGGTTTATTGTGCGTTATGTTGTAGCTCATTCCTCTGTTCACAATGCCTACTGATGTGTAATTATGACTTGTCTGAACTGTAAGAAGGAGCAGTAAGTGAAAGAAAATCTGCAAGCACACTTGATTTATGAGCCCTGATACTATATTACAGTCCTAATCTGCCTGCTTAACTTAGCTTCAGGCAAACTTACTGTATAACATGCTTACGATTAGCACTGCAGCAAGTTGTAGAAGATTTACTCTGTTGGAGCTATGAGACTTTTTTTTTTAAATGATTTAGTCATTATTTCAGTTACAGGTATGGCAATAAATTATTCCCCATATAAAGACCCTGTGTCAAGGAACAGCAATTGCTAAAAGGCTTTTTATACAGTAACAAAGAACAGTGCTTGGAGTGTTTTCCTCGCACAAAACATCTTAATGTTATTGGTCATTTTTTTTATGATGAAACTTCTTTACACATTCTTCTCACATTCATACAATTTGTTTTATTATACTGCAGCTTTTGTAGCTCGGTACAATCTGCTTATTATAAGAATGTCTATTTGGACCCAGTGAATCTCATATTTTCAATAGCGGCCCAAAATAGAAATTACTATGGATGTGCAAATGAAAAGAAGGCCATAAAGCAATGACCTAATGTCAGGAAGAAAAGATGTAAGGAGATTTGCATTTTTTTTTTTTAATCACCATTCATGAAGACAGATGCATTCGTTCACTCCTGGTGGAACCATAGCATATTCAGAGCAGCCACTTTGGGTAAACTAGAGGGGCACATTATTACCCTCAAATAATAAGGATCAGTGTTGGTGATTCAGGGCCTAGTTTGGGGCTCATTGAAATCACTGCCTGGCTCGCCATTTGACTTCCCTGGAATCCCTATTATCCAGTATTCACTGGCAAATAAAGAAGGGATCTAAAGCTTGATCCAGGGAAAGGCTCCCATCAGTTAAATGGGTGGCAATCATTCTGTTTTTTTCTTTTTTTTTTTTTTTTTTTTTTTCTGAACAGAACTGCTTGATTGAGTCAAGATAGGTGTTCTCATCGGGATTTTCCAACTGGTCCTTAGAATGTTGATTTTTTTTTTTCTGGGATTTATCAGGGTAGGTTTTTTAAAAAAAAAATTGAAAATTCATGTCACAGAAGTGAGAACCAGATAAGATGAACAAATACAAAATATACATCTACAGTGGATGAAATGCTGATGGAATAGCTCTATGGGAGCAATTTCTAGGCAAACTTTCCTTTTTCTCTTTTTTTTTTTAATTTACTACCTTTTTTCTTCATTAACACTGTCATTGTGAATTCAGAATGCTATTTTTCTCCTTTGGAAACACCTCCTTACACCTGCATAGAAGACTGTCACGATTTCTAGTGAAAGAAGGACTTTCCAAGAGACACTGCACTCTCTAAATAATTTGGTGTTTGGGGCATTGCAATAGCAAAACAGAAAGGTTTCTGAGGGGTGCAATGGAACTGCAATCATATATGAACAGTGGACAATAACATCATTTAATTAGGAACAACAGTATTTTCAAGCTTATAGTGCTTCAGTGAAGTTGCCATAAAAAATGAGCTTTTTATAGGATAACAATAAAGCCTTTTAATTTCTTGGGTTTTATCTTCTACAAAAAAAAAAAAGAAAAGAAAAAAAAAAAAAAAACATGTGCTACACATTATAAAGTCACCAAGGAGTTGGCTTTCCTACATCTGGGCTCACAAATGTGATCCTGAGCAGAAAACCAAAGCTGGAAGTGGAGATGTGTGGTGACCGCGACCCACTGCCATCATTTTCCATAATGTCCTTTGCTAACACAGGCCATTTGCAAGGGCAGAACTCACAGTCTCCAAGTGATGGTCATCATGTTACAGCCATCATCTGCAAGTATTTGTTGATGCTATTGACTGAACAAAAGGTTTATGAGGGAGAAGATGTATTTTTCTAAATGCTGCTGTGCTACCTATAACCTAATTAACTTTACTTTAGCCAGCTGAGTACACCTGGAAACCAAATATATCATGTGGCAATTAGCTTTCCTCCTTCTGGCTTGGTACACTTAAGTTGTTTATTGAAAAGGTTAAATATTGATTGAAAATGGATAATAGAACCATATTACAGTTGTATGCTAAATGGCAGAAGTTGCTTGTAAAACATTTCCAGTTACCCCACAGTAATGCAGTTAGAGAGCAGCAATCTGCTGCTGAAGCACCCAGGAAAAAAAAAAAAAAAACAAACAAAAAACAAAACAGGGACAAATATAAATCACCCACAACGCAGCCGTTCTTATCGGCACGCTGAACTCACACAAACACGTTGGGAAGTTCAGTCATTAATTATCACGATGTTGAAATAATATAATAAAAATAATAATTGCTTGTGAAGCGATCTGTTGCCTCCCTCCTCCTCCGACGGAGGCTCCTCTCTGTCTCTCCCTTTCTCTCTTGCCATGAGAAGCCACACAGACAAAGTATCAAGTGATCACATAGCATGAACTACAGCCCGAGGCAAAGCTTGTTATTTTACTTGAAACGGTGATGCATTTAGGACCCAGAAACTGTCAATAATTTTTTCTGACTTCCAGGGGATAAAAATTCCAATTACGGGAACTTTACTGTGAAGCCGCATAGTCCAGTGCCACGTATTAATATTACAAAACATCCTTAGCACCTATCAGCTCAGTTTTATGTGTGATTTAGATCAAAATTGCGTGGATCTGTGAGATTAAGCTGATTTAGTCTAATTGTTGCTTTTTCTAAAAAGTGGAAAGTGTATCTTGAAAAAAGCTGGTTGAAGCAGGCTCTGTGGACAGTAACACAATTTGACTTGGCATCCTTCAGCCAGTTGGCTTCAATAAGTCTGAGAATATCCATTCAAGGGCCTTTGGCCATTTTTCTCCCTATATTTTTTTCTATAAAATACAGGTTTAACTTTTCCAAGTCATCACAGCAAAGACCTTTTCTGAAGGAAAGGGTTGAGGAAGTATTTTTTAGGCTCGGTCCCTTCATTTCTGGGGTGTGGGAGATGAATTCAAATGTGTAGAGAAGTGTGCAGAAAAAAAAAAATTATCTGTTCTTGTGCTCTACCCCCGGGGAATCACAGTGGAGATTAAAAAATAGACAGAGGAAGCGTGAAAAAATTAACCTTGCAGAGCATGTCCTCAGTGGAGGGCCACGGGGAGGCTCAGTGGCGGGGTAGGATCGGAGGAGAAGCCACATGGCTGCCACAGAAATCCTTGGGAAAAAGAGGTTGGAGATGGAGCTTTGCATTCATTCCTCTGGTGGTTTTTTGTGCTCACCTGCGAGGAGCTCAGCCCTCTGTCCTCACCTCGCAGTAGCAATGCACGCCAACATTATTCCTGGTGCTCTCCCACCACGCTTTCCCATCTGTGCCACTCCTGGGGAGTGAGAAAGTGATGATATAACTCGATTTAATACCACAATAACACAACCACACCAGAGAGAGTTCCTCCCACTCTGCTCTTCTCCACTTTCTCCTCCATCAGCTGGGGACTTACATCTCTGACTCTCATCTTTATATATACCAAGTCTTATTTTTTTTTCTCTCTCTTTTTTTTTTTTTTTTTTTTTTCTTTCTCTTTTTTTTTTTTTTTTTTTTTCTCTTTTCCCTTTAAATAACACTGCTGTGCTCACGTGGCATTATTGGTTGTTAATAGCCCAGTGCCAATACATCTCTCAGGGATGGGCAGATGCACACACAAGGCTGCACAAGGCATAGCTAACAAATGTGTTTATTATTGACAGAATAAGAACTGCCACGCTGGAAGATTAAAAGTTGACTGCCTGAGGTTCCCCCCTCTGGTTAACAGTTCACAGCTTTGTTATTTCAGGTCAGAGACAAACTAAGCCCAAAGATGTAAAGCAGAGTCTGAGTGGACAGAGAGGTGAGGCTGCAGCAACAGCAATACAGGATTAGTTCTGCTCGTTGTCTTGCTGGTTTTGTAAAGGCACTCTGGGATGAAATTATGATAAAAATGTTTCTCACAATAAAGTGTTTTCTGAAAATCTCATACTCGTTACCCAGCGTTTTCAGGTCTAAATATTAAATACATAATTGCATAGTGTTTCCTTCCTCTCAGTAACTGAATTGTGGTAGCTGTGTAGGTGTAAGAGTGTACAAGAGACACAGTTTGTAGGGGTAAACAATACCTCAGCACTATATTTGCTGTTAACCTTCTTTATTTTAGCATGAGGTGGGTTGGTTGGTTGTTTTGTTGTGGCTCCCTAATTTTTCTTTGGATCCAATTTACCTTGGATGCCTTAGGTTTACATGAAAATAACTCCATGTGATTAGTGCAACATCTTCCTTCCATTTGGCTCAGTGAAAGTGGATGCCCTATATTTACAAAAGGTTCCCAAATCAGTAATTACCTGCAGAGGCAAGATTAAAGTGGCTTTTGTTATTTAATATTTCTTTTCCCTGCACTTTCGAATCAAAGTTTAATAGAAATAATAATCAGACATATCTGCTAGTGTTAAAAAAAAAAAAAAAAAAACCAAAAATCTTTGTAATGTGAGAGAGACACAAAATAATGCACCAGTTCTACAGTCAGGTGCTGAAATCCAAATATAAATAGGAAGAGACAAGAGAACATGTAAGATGTATGAGCTTTGATACGCAGGTTGAGCTTTTTTGTTTGTACAGGAAATTATTTTAGCAGTTTTCTTGTATTGTTTGGAAACCTTGGCATTTGGGAGGTACTGAGGTCTGTGCATTTTAATTTTTCACAAGGAGTAGAACAGCTTCAGAACCATCAGAGTTGCTGCAAATTTTATTTTTCATACGACTGCTAAAAAGGTGTTTTCACCATGGTTAATTATTAACTTTTCCTTGTGTATAAGGGCATTATCTTAAGAAAAAAAAAAAAAAAAAGAAAGAAAGAAAAAAGAAAAGGGAATAGAACGTTTTCCTATGTTATCTCCTTGGTTGGTTGCTTTGGGTAATGAGGATCCACAATGAACCTCCTGCAATTTTATACCTTATCGAGCCTAGACCGCGACGTTGCGCGAAATATTTCGAAAGCCTCCCTCGATCCAACTGCAGTGCTGCTGGAATACATTGGGCAACACGTCCCCTACCCTTCCTGCATCCTGCCAAATGAACTGCAGCATTCCAATATGGTGCCACATGTGCATGGAAGCCCGTAGCACTTCTAACAGGTGCTGCCGGAACGCGCTCGGCAGAGATGTCGGCGGGAAGGTCATCTGCAAACACCCAAAATATCAGTGTAAGGTTACAGCAAACACCCAAAATATCAGTGCAAGGTTACAGCAAACACCCAAAATATCAGTGCAAGGTTACCTCTGCACTGCCACGGTGTTGAAAGGTGTTGCGCTGTTTTCCTGGGGGAAAAAAATACGCTTTGGAAGGAAACTTTGGGGTGCAGCTAATGAGGATGTATGAGGGGGAGCTGGAAAACATGAGAAGTGATAAGAGGGATTATGACACCTTCAGAAGGGCATCTCTTTGAATTGAACAAATTGGACAGAGAATGAGCTTCTGCTCTGCATCTTCTTGCATGAAAATTTGTTTCCTCCAAGATAACAGAGTTAAAAACGTAAAATAAGGAAGAAACACAAAATACAGAAGAAACATAAAATACAGATCATATCCTAGTCATAAAGAATGGTGGAGCTTAGGTATTTTGTAGGATTATTATTGCATTTTGCACTTATTGCTGTGTTTTCAGGGCGGAAAAAAACCCCCAAACACAACCCAACAATCATTGCCTCCGTTTAGGCTGGGACTCCGGCAATCTGTCCTCTGCATCGTTCTTGGCCTTTGTTTGACATTTATGGTCTTATGTTTCTCATTGTGAGCAGAGACCCAGTTTGCTCCCTCTCCTCTCCCTGCTGCTCCTAACGTGGCATCTGAAGCTGTTAAAATTATAATTAATGGGGCTGCATTTCCCTGGGATTGATTCCCACGAAGGGGGCTTTAGCAGATTTCCCTGCAAACTGCTACCGTGCAGCCCAACAGTGCATGGAGACACTTTATATCTTATTTGTGTTTAAAAGTCAGATATTTTGTTCTGGATAAACTTCAGAAATGCTCTTCAATTCTCAGTGAGGCAAGCATTTCAATTTTCTGCAATATTAGCAGGGGTAACTAATGATGGCTAATTTTTGCCTGTAGTATTTCCCTCAATCTGCTTGTGCACTTTCAGTTACTCTGGCAGCAGCAGCATTTGTACATTTTCTGGTCACTAAACACTCAAGTACAATTGTAAGTGATCAGTTTACAGTTGGCCAACAAAAGAGCTGCGGGAATGTCTACAAGAAAAAGAAATTTGAATAAATATGCATGTGTATAGCCCATACTCTGTGGGCAAGAGAGAAGGACAGAGGACAACTCAAATATACTTTAGCTATATCAAAATATACTTTGAAAAAGAAGATCGTGTATTTATCCTGCCTTAAAAGGTCCAGGATAAATTCAAACCACACAGATTTTGAAAATATATTAGCTTGTTTCTTCATGTTGAAAGTAAAACCTCTTCATCCATTTTGTCTCTTATTATTATTTCCTTCATATTTTTTTAAAAAATATGTTCAAACTATAGGTTTAAGACAGAGGCAATTTGATTTATACATCAGAATAACACTACCTTATGAACACATTTCACAGGTGTCTAGTTGAAAGAGAATAATGAAGAAGATAGGAAGAGATAGGAAGATAACATTTCAAAAATACACAATTATAAAACTGGATGAAAGTCCTTTCACTGATAATACCTCAAAAGTGTGAGGCTTCAATATGATTTGTTAATATCTTCAACTCCTGGGCAATTCAGAAGAACTGAACATAAATGGCAAGGAAATATTTTTAAATGAAGAGGCAGCTCACTTGTGCCCTCACTAATTAATATTTCCCTTTGAAATTTAATTATTGTCTAGCATATTGGACGGTGCTGTTTGTGACGGAGTGGCAAGAACAGTTCAAATTAAATCAGGACTCTATGGAGGCAGTTCAACAGCTCGTGTCACAGGGAAGCTTTCATTAGAAATCTCACATCCTGCAGAAGATATTTCTCTGTTTTTCTGTGAAGAGGTGTCATCATTCGTGACACCGCTCTGCAGACATAATGCCACAGAAACAGGGGAATGCACTGTGGGATTTGCATGTTTTATATAAAAATCATCTGAAATGCAGGAAACCTGCACAGCTCCGTGCCTCGATCAGATCAAATCAACGTGCGCTAAAAGGGAAATCCGTCACGTTAAGTATCAAAATATTAAAGGGTAAATTATGGCTTTTGCAGCAGCAGCCTGGCAGGGCCCGGGGGGAGAGGGGCAGTGCTGGAGGCTCTGCAAAGTGCTGAGGTGCTCAGATATCCTCCAGGGACGCTGGCAAAGGCACTCAGGAGCAGCATCTCTCAAGCACAGAGATGCTGAAAGAGATGCTCCTGCTCAGCACCACCTTCCTGGCAGAATCCAGACCCCGACTCTTTCCTCGTTCCCTCATGGCCGGGGGGGTGATTTCAGTGTCAGTCGTTATTACTCCTCTTTATAAGTGTGCAGAATATCCCTCTGCCCATCCCTCCCGTCCCTGTCTCAGGACATTAGGAGACACAAACACAGCCTGCTGCCCCTGCCCCTGCCAGCCACGATCCTGTGGGCTGTAAATGCCTCTTCTCCCCCTCTCTGCCACCTCCAATAGCTCCTGAGTGCAGGAAAGACATCCTGACTGCTTGGGCTCGGAAAGGCAGGAGGCAGAATGTTTTCCTTTCATCATCCATTGTTGTGAATGAAAGCCACCATGTCTGATCCATAGTGTCAAAGCTGTAACCTCAACGGGTAAATCTGTGTAGGTTCACAGAATTGGGGCTGCAGTCACCTCTAGCAGGTGGTCCTGCCTTCCTTTCCCACCTCTTGATGCTGATGACTCTGATTTCCTGCTGAAATTGCAGAAAAAGGTGAAAAATTAGGGCTTTAAGCACTGCAAACCTGCACATACGTGTATTAGAGATGAGAGAAACGAATCACAGAGTCACAGAATGGTTTGGGTTTGAAGGGACTTGAAATATCTTATTGTCCCACCCCCTGCCGTGGGCAGGGACACCTCCCACTGTCCCAGGCTGCTCCAAGCCCTGTCCAACCTGGCCTTGGACACTTCCAGGGATCCAGGGGCAGCCACAGCTTCTCTGGGCACCTGTGCCAGGGCCTCCCCACCTTCACAGTCAGGAATTCCCTCCCAGTGTCCCACCTGACCCTGTCCCCTGGTAGTAGGAAGCCTTTCCCACTATCCTTTATCCTTTATCCTTTACCACTATCCTTACTATTCCCCTTATCCTTTACCCAGACCTGCTGCAACAGGCTGGTGGCAAGAAGCGTCAGCAGTTTCAACCTCTCTTATAAAGCAGTGTAACGTTATAGATGACACTAAAGGTGCCAATGGTATTTGGAGGTAAATTTTCCCTTACTCTTAGAAGTCAGTTTGCTCTGGGAACTTTGAGAGCTCTGGCCAAGCATGACACAAGAGCTGGCAGAGCTGGGGTCACCCCAGGCCTCCTGACTCCGGCCGCTGCCTCCACCCGCAGCACCAGGATTTGTTGTTAAATCTCAGATTCACAAACGAGCTCTTCATCTGGGGTATAATGCAGGATCTATCTTTGGGTTTATTTCCATGCATTGCTCAAAGAGTTGCAGCCCAGTCAGCACAATTCGAGTGAAACACAAAGTTGTTCCTGATCTGATGAGGGAATTTCTCTGTTGAAGTCCAGGCCAAAGATTTTGGTGAGTCACCAGAAAGTCCTTCTCTCAGCAGCAATAATTCACTTAACCATTGTTTTGGAACACATGGCACTACAAAAAAATGAGAACCATAATTTTGACTCCATATATTTTTACTGAATTAAATTCTGTTGAATGTTTACAGTCATGACTCTCGGAAATGTAAGCAAGTGCTGTGCTGGTGCCAATTCTGTGAATCCCATACCTCGATAAACCTGGAAGTACAAGGATATTATTTATCTCTTCTGGGAAAAAAACTCAAAAATAATTGTGAAACCTTAAAAAAAATCAGAATTCAGATTTAATTTGGAGAAACAATCAGGAATCTATGAGCTTACCTAGAGCTTAAATAAAATCAGAATTCAGATTGAATTTGGAGAAACTGTCAGGGATCTGTGAGCTTCAAGAGCCCTTGAATCCAAAAGCCCATCAATTAGGTTTTCTTTAGACATTGCCAGCAATTCACTGGAGTTTGGAGGAGGGGAATGGATGAATACCTGTTATCACTTGGAATTCCTGGACTTGGTTGGCAACACAAAATTAAAAGAAACAAAGCGAAAAAAGAAGCACAAAAATGTCAGAACCCCAGTTTGGCTGGACCTTAAAAATATCTGAAGTTCAGGAGGTTGGCTGTGTTTTACAGCTCACAGGTGATTTTAGCTCAGTTGGGAAGGATGAGAATATTTGCAGATGAATTTGTGGAGTTCTGAACTCAGGAACTCCTTGCCCAAATTTGGAGCAACTTCCCGTGAGCAAACCTAAGGGAAGGAAAGCCCCATGTAGATCCAAACTCAGATTTCCTTCTCTGATTCCAACCTGGAAGGAAAAAGATCTTTCTTCCAAAAGATCTTCCTTCCTCTGTCACAGCAGATCACAGAGTATTTCCCCTGCCTGTCTCCACTCGACCCAAGGAATAAAAACAGGTTAGCTCCATGAAAAGCTGCCCTGGATCAATCAGCAGAAGAAATCTGTGATGAGGAAAAGCTCCAGAGATGAGAAGTTACAAGACTGATTCGACTCACTGCATCTTCCAGCATCATTCACAGGGAGCAAATGTTCCCTAATGGAATAGCAAAGATATTGTGGAATAATGACATTATTGGAAGTTGTCTCCAGTTTGAAATTCCCACAGAACGCTTTCACTTTCCCTGGGCCAGCAGAACCCACAGAATATATAAATTCTCTTCCTAAGGAAACAAAATCAGCTGCAAACAGACCTTTAAAATCAGAACAAAATGTTTAAAAAGAAATTAAAATCTCCTTTTATCTGTTTCCTGCTTGTAGGTCAGCACTTCCAAATGAGTTGAACATCACTGTACATTGAATATAGCATAATGTATGTAAATAGATTGGCAATTAGAATGAAGGGAAATGCTAATATTTGATGATGTTACAAATGAGGTCATGGCTATTTTTTAAGGTTTCCCCTAATAGAATTGTATGTTTGCCTTTCAAAAATGTCAGTAAAAGGACCATAGGAAAATCTGTGTAAATAAGAGTTTTTTTGCAGTCTTTCTTTTAGTATATTTAGAATTTTGACATAATTTGAAATTTGTTCTTTTTAATTTATTTCTTTGGGGTTTTTTCCCTCATCTCTATTGTTGTTTTATGCTTGATGGTTGATTTGCACATAAATTCCTTCTGCTATGTTGAAAGTCACACAGGATCCGGCCCTTAGGGGAAATATTCACAAGAGATTTGGTAAAATATTGGTTTATATTTAACTGATCTTTCCACAGCAGCAAAGAAGTACTATGTCGTTATGGTCGTTTTAATTTTCTTTATTATATAATTGATAAAGGTGGGAGGAAAATGAGATCTTCACATTTAGCTCATCTAACGAGAAATGTTTCTGAAAATCCTAGAAGACAAGAAACATATGTCATTTTAAATTTTTTTTAAATGTAAATTAGTCAAAACAGCGTTCTGAAAATACAAAGAGATAAATACTGAAGTTGTTGCCCAACCAGGTATACCTTGTGATGTCCGAATATTTGTTCTTGCAGTGACAGAACAGAATTTAATTGTTGGTGGAAGGAAAAAAAAAAAAAAAGAAAACACGGACGTAAAACTAATGCCAAAATTTGCATTTATAATATTTCTGGTGCCTTTAGTGTGGGAGGCCCTATGCTCTGCTTTGGGATCACACGTGGGCATGGTATCTAACACAAAAAATATTGTTGAAAGGTGAATATGGAGAAAAGAGAATATTTTTGTTGTGATTACTGCTCTGTAATCAGGGATTCAGCTGCCTATCAGAAAATCTGAGGTATCTAATAGGGACTCTGGGCCACCAAACATCTCAAATAAATGAGGATTTTTCTGAAGCTGAAGGATAGACAGGGATTTCCAAATGTCTCCTATCCAAATGAACTGCTTTTACAATTGAAAAATTGCTACTTTTAATGGAAATTTAATCCTTTTTTTGTAGTAAGGTCTTTTTTGGAGGGGGAGGAAGCAGAGAAGAAGCTTTAGACAAAAAATACCCAAACAACCGAGGCACAAAAATCAGGATTCCCTCTTACATTCAGGCTGCAAACATATCTGGGTTGGCTTTCAGCTGGAAAGCAATCTGGCACCTAGAAACCAATAAATGGTGGGTTTCCAGTGGCTCCCACCTGTTCAGGAGTTGCAAGACAGCAGTAGCCTTTTCAAAGCCATTAATAATGCAGAAGGTCAATATCTAAACAGATATATTGAATTACACTCTGTATCATGATAATAGCCAGACTTTTTGTATCACAGGTGATTTTTTTTTTCTGCCATTTGACCCTTTCAAGCTAATTAAAATACACATTTTTGGTTTTACTTTTTTTTTTTTTTTTTTAATAATGTTAAGGATACTATTGTGCTGTTTATCCCAGTGGTTACACTCCTCAAAATAGATTAAAAGAAAGACACTACCCACTGCAGTAAAGTATATATTGATTTTTATTAACTTCGCAGCTCCAGTCACTCAACAAAACTCCCCAAACACCAGAAAATCAGAAAAGTTAACCCAAAAGTCTTTCTCAGAGAGCATTTTCACAACAGTGAGAATATTTCACCACGGTAATTATTTTTTCTTCAGGTTGTTATCAATTTGTGTGAGTTTAGAGGTATAAAAATGTATAGAAACATTAGGAATTCAGTGTTTGTGCTCCGCAGTGATCTGCAATATTTCAATATTATCATTGCTGAACAGGTTAAAAATGAGGCAGTGCATTTATTTGCTGTCATACTTTTTCCCCTTATGTTTTAAAATCCATAGTAATATCAAATTCCAAAGCCACGAAATCTGCTGTCGGCGTCTCCCATTGACATTTTCTGTTTGTGTAGAGGAAAATCAGGTCAAACCAAGCCACTAACAGCATCACAGCCCTGTTTCTGCAAAATATTTTGTCACTACAGAATGTGGTGATTTCGGTGCATGTGTTCCACTTTTCTGAGCTTAGTGATTGATCTCAGGGTGTTCAAGAGCTGAATCTTTGCTGTCTGAGACCTTAAAAAACACAGACTGTAAAGGTTTAATCCAAACCCCGTTGCCTTCACTGGTAATAGAATCAGACCCACACCACATAAAGTTGAGTGATTTACGTCAACAGGGAGGGATCCCTGAAAGTCTTCAAAATAATAGAAAAGCACAGACCCTGAAATTTAAGGGGAAAAAATTAAATTAGATTAAATTCTCTTCTACTCAAAACTGCAATTGTAGTACGATGTTCCTTCAAAATCAACTCATTTTCCTTTTCAGCTAACTTATTTGGTTTAATTAGCAGCAAACACTCCATTGATTCTTGTCCAACAAAGGAAAATTCCATAGTTCAAATCTCTCTTAAGGAAAATCCCATTCATTTAAATATAGGAATTACAGTTGCAAAACGAAGCAATTTTCCTTACAAATCTGTGAGCCAAAAAGCCCTTATTGGAAGTTAAACTGCCTTTGAGTGGAAGATTATTTTTCCCAAACCATTATGCCTGTTAGCCAGGAATAGACATAGAAATTTCCTTTGGAAACTACCTTCTAAAGGCATGGTGAAAAATCCATGATGATGATGATGATCATTATTATTATTCATAATATTAATGGTAATAATAGGAAGGAGCAATTCTGATTTTGCTAAACAGGAAAAATATTGGATCTAAAAATATACGAGGGCATCAGCATCTCTGTGCTTTTGGAAGGTGGAGAGAATTGGCAGCAGAGAGGTGAAGTCAGATACCACAACTTTGCACCAATTCTGTGATTCAGGTCATGGATTAAAGAGGATAAAAAGGCTGAAGACAAGGAATGTTCCTGTGTCTGGCTCTGCTCTGCCCAGCCCATCACACGTGTGACACGTAAATCCAAAGCCATGGCTCTCACCAACCGGCCAGCTCGAGTACGGCGTGTGACACTTTCTCAGATTCCTACTGACGCGCAGAGATTGCCAAAAATATCATGTCCGACTTTGCACAAAGCTCCACAGGCACAGAAATATTTATTATAAAACATTTGTCTTCAGAGGAGAACACCGGGCTCCAGGAGAGAGGAGTTTTTATGGTCCAGATTTCCCTGTCAAGGATTACACTGTCTCACAAAACGTGTGCTGAGCCTCTTTGGCAAAGCCCTTTTTCACTTAATATTTGATGTTTTCTTAGTTTTGTTTGTTTGCTTGGTTTTATTGCTGTCAGTGTTATTTCTGGTGACTACATGACTCAGAGGGACTAGAAATAAAATTAGAGACTTTCACCTCTAGGTCAACAGTTTCATTCTGTCCCAGAATACAGGGACCTATGTAAAATAACTCATTGATCTCACTCCAGTTCCCAGTTGGCAAGTGTGCATATCACAAACTCTATCATTAAAAAGGGCAATAAATTGTCCTCCTTTGCAGCAGTCCCAGAAGTGAGCTCAGTGTTTGCATTGGCCTTGCTGCTGCATCACCCCCTCCAGGAGGATGTGTGAGGAGCTGGGGGGTCCTGGAGGTCGGGTTTTCCTTTCCCCTTCCTGCTCTCCCTGCTGGAAAGCAAAATAGGGGGCTGGCTTTTGCAGTGCAGCCTCCTAAATCACTAAGACACCCTTCGGGCAGGTAATCAGATGTAATTTCATAACCATACACTGCTTGCTAGCCAAGGCTTTCTTTTCCAAAGGATGTGACCTTGATCCACATCAGGTTTCTTCTCTCCCCACTAAGCACCATTTGTGTTTCTCCCTAATCACAGGGGTTCCAAATAAATTGCCAAATTCATGGAGGAAAAAGTGTGCAGAAACACAAAGAATTGAGTAGCTCCATCTTTAAGATTACCTGTTTGACCTGCTGCTCCCAGAGCCGAGCTCTGAGATAACAGCTCTCTCCCCCACTGAGATCAGAGCCTGGATCTCTTTCCTCAGACAAAACACGGACAAAAAATTGCATTGCTGTGATCTATAGCAGTAACAAACACTCCTGGTTCTACAGAAAGGTTGGGGGGAGCTATTACATTTCATTTTTAGCAATATTATTGATCCTAACAGGTGTTTTGAACTGAAGACCCCCATGGCTTCCAGGAGTCTGCACAAACCCTCAGTTTAAACCACAACAGAGACATCACTGGCGTTCACTAAAGAGTGAGCCAACCTTTTTTGTAGATCCCTGGAAACTTGTAATCCTCCATTCTCCAGCCCATCATAGAAGCAGGAGCATTTAGCCCAGGATCTCAGTGGCACAAGTGGGTTAATTTAATTTATTTCTCCTCCCTCTCCATCCTGCAGGTTCAAAACCACTTTCCCCTCGTGTTTGTGCGTGGCTGTGCAGGTGTGACTCTGAGTCCTCTCTGCTCCCACTGGATCTGGGATCGTTTGTCTTCCGTGATCCAGGCTGGCTGCACCACACGACAGCACACAGTGACAGTAATTTGCACTGATCTGCCCCCACTGCTAGTCCTGCTGCTACAAATAGCAATTGATTATAATGCTGTAGTGTTATTGACTGTCACTATGAACACAAGCTTTATTTCATTTTTAAAGTAACACGCCGCAGATTTACTTAGCAGACGTGGAGCAACTTTTGCAATAAAAAAAAAAAAATAAAAGGAACAAAATCAAAACAATTTGAGGCGGGCAGGAGGCAGAGGCAGCATTGCATAAAACACCAGGAAAATTAATTAATGTTTCCAGATGATTATGATACTGCTGATGAGCAGAAAAGCTGTAGAGGATGTGAAGGGATGAATCTGTTGGTATTTCAGACAAACAATGCCGATTTACAGCACCTGAGGATCCTGCCTGGAGCATTCAGGTTGTGGAAATGTCACAAATCCATCAGAATGCAGAGAAAAAAAAGTGAGCCTATTAAAATCATGGTGATTGTTATTGTCAAAATCTGATCCTGCTGAGGCAGCAGAATGCACTAATGCTGAACTGGATTTGCCCCTTCCTCTGCTTCTCCCTCCCCTCAGTTCAGGATGCAGTTTTTGATCCAGGTTGTTAAAACAGATCCTATTTCATACATCCCTGTGTTCTCTTTCTGAATCTTATGTTCTTAGAGCATTAATCTGCAGGATTGTCCCCAGAGTCCATTTGAGATGGGCGCAGAAATTTAGTTCAGGTAATTATCCTTTCTTTCCAAGTGAATTAAGAAACCAGGAATTCCTGCTTATCTGACAGAAGTGTAGATTTCCTTCCTTAATGCTTGTCACCTGCGAGACAAGTCACACAGGTAAATCTCAAACTGTGCCTTTGTGCCCCATCTAAAGTGGATTTTGGATGTCTCTGCGGAGTAATGCTCCAAGGACGTTATAGTTCAGAGAAAATGGTAATGTCTGTGTATAAAACGTGAATTACTTTAATAGGCTTTGGCAGCACAAGTCTCAACAAGACCATCCACCCCTGCTAATCTAGAGCATACGGGTTTTCTCTTCTTTTTTCCTTTTTTTTTTTTTTAAAGTCTGAATATAATTTCTCTAAGCTGCAATTTATAATGCTAACGTTTTACCTTCATTAAGGAGGGGAAGAAAGCTTCTAAGCCACTCTATTGAGCTGTTGGAAAACGTCTCACATTGAAATTCTGATTTAGAGATAGGCACAATCCATCTGCTTTGCATACCTTTGCCCTTTAAACCAGTATTTGTGATATAAAGAAGCACACAGCTTGCAGAGTAGCTGGTAAGTCTCCTATCTATGATTTCTTGAGTTTTTTCCGAGGTTTTTTTTTTTCTTGATGTATTTGCAAAGTCAGATTTGTTTCCTTCCCTCCTTTAGGCAAGACAGCTTCTGTGTCCTCAAAAAAACTATCTTTGTGTGGAATCACTGGTGTGGTGGTGGTGATGTTGCCTATAACAGCAGTGGATATGGAAGATTTATCCTATTTGATGTTTTAGGTTCCACTTATCCATTTTATGTGTCTTTATTTAAAACAAACTGCCTAAAGGTTGTCTGTTTTATTGAAAAAAAATGAGAGAGTAAGGATGGCTGCACCTCTGATGGTTCACAAATCCTGCTTTTGCTGACTTTGGGGCTTTTTGTGGGGTTTTGTTGTCGTTTCTTTATGATTTGCTTTTTACTTTGCAATGCTTTGATTAAGATGAGGCAGTGATTTTGTGGTACATGGTACTGAACACAAAATCCACTCTGTTCCTTTTCCTATTGCTCCCTGTGGCCCATGGGGTTCCTACATAAGCAGATCCCAGGATCCTGCAGAAGATGCCGTGGCTCCAATCCTAAACTGGGGAGCAAATCTTTATGCAGCTGTAAGCCAGCCAAGACCATAAAAAATTTCATGGTCCTGCCTTTTAAAGAATTACTTCTTGTGACTGTGATATGGTGAAAATGGGAGGAGGGGGGCAGAAAAGCTGCATTTGAGTGGTTTTCCTTATATACACATTTCAAACAGAGGGATCTTTTTTTAAAAAGGAAATTACAGGTATCACTCCTTTTACAACTCTTCCACAGCTCAAATTAAAGCTTAAGCAGCTATGTATTTATCAATTAGCATTATTTCTTATATCCCTGTCTGACTCTCTGTATTGTTGTAACTCCATCAAATAGTAATTTCCTTTTTTTATGGTAATAATCCCTTCAAATTCACTCCTTTCATCTGGATCCCTGTATGTTATTTGTTGTTCTGCTAAATCCCTATTACAGAGGCCTAGGAGTTCCAACAGCCTGATGAATAATTAGAAATGTTTTATCCCTAAGCTTCAAAAGGGTGCTAGAAATAATTATAAGCAAACATTTTATGTAGCATTCCATATCAATCCTATCCTAGCTTTATGTTATTTGTGCTTCAGATAGGAGGGAGAGAGGGACATCCTGGTTTCCAGCTCTCACAGCCCAAAAGGGACACACGTTGATGTGGCTGGAGATTTTGGCTTCCCTCCTCCCTCTGCTCCTTCTGGTGGGGTGCTCAGCACATCCCAGGCACCTCGTGGCACCTCTGATTTTGTAGGAGCGTGGTTAATTACTGGACAAACAGAATGGGTTATTTTATCAGCAAATTCCTCCTGCTCTCTTAGAGGGAACGTGACCTACAGACCTGCGCCGCGCGCGAATAGCGCCGCGTCAAACCGGACAAGGAAGCCTGAGGTTTGCAAAGTGAAAATTGATTATTTAGTCCAGACTAGATGTGTCAGTGCAGCCTTGTTCCCTAGCAAATTCTGGGGGCTGTAGCAGCTCTAGCTGTCCTTCAGCAGACCAGACTCACGCCACAAAGTTTTTTTACACAGAAGGCAAGGAGAGAGAGCTGCATCTCGAAAGCCTACAAAACTAATTGGAACACACCCAATGTCATTACATTTGACAGCATTTTGAGAAATACCCAATCACTTTGTCATCAATTTTCAATTTTGTCAAGAGAAAGTAGCTTTTCATTGGCAAACAACCTGCTGTCCCCACAGTATTTGTGAAAGTGTCCTGGCAGAGAGTAGTGTCATCTCCAAGAACATTTTTCAGGCTCACTTTCTGTGTAAAACTTTTATTGAGGAGTTTTTGAAAAAATCCTTGAAAATTGTGTTAAGATGAAGGGTTTTCATCCTGAAGATACCAAACCCAGTTATGGCCCAGGATAACAAAGGACATAAATACATGATTAACTTTAAACTTGTCAACGGTCCTTCTAGGTTTCCGCTAAAACCAGCACAAGTTTTGGTGATAAAGAATTTTATCTGTTCACTTCAAAGAGACTGTGAAAGTTTAACGTTGCAAAAGAATGAATTGACATTAAAAAAGGGAGGAAAGGATTTGTATTTGTCAATCAATATGATGAGGATTCATGTGTGAAAAGCAAAGAACAATGTGCTCAGGGGTAGCATAGTGATACCTTTCTACCAATATGCTGCTCCTTTTGTCTTTTTCCCTCTGAGGTGAATTCATTCATCCTTGCTCTTACTTTTCTAGAACAAAAGACAGTCTGATTCAGGGCCTGATTTTCTGGAGATCCATATTTTTAATCTATTTCTGTATTGTTATCAATTTGTTGCTTTTGAGACTAGATCCCTAATTTTGCCATTTCCCCACTTGCACGTTGTGAAGCTGTGGTGAAGAAACATGTGAGAAGGAAACCAGATTTATTAGAGGTGGTTTTCAGTGTTTGCAACACATGGCCTGGTGGAAGCATTTTGACTGGCACAGCAGAGAAGAGCAGGGAGTTTACCAAAAACTGTTTATCTCAGTTGGTGGACTCTCCCTCGCCCAGGGACAGCACTCCAGAGTGTCTCTGAGGGTAGTGAGGGAATTCCACAAAGGAAAACCTTCCTTTGATGGGCCCTCTGGCAGCCCAGTGGGAGATCCAAACATGCATGGCTGCCCCATCCCTGGAAGTGTCCAAGGCCAGGTTGGATGGGGTTTGGAGCCACCTGGTCAAGCAGAAGGTGCCCCTGTCCATGGCAGGAGGTGGAACCAGATGGTCCTTAAGGTGCCTTCCAATATTGCCTTTTTGCCCATGATGGGAAATTGTGACACTTCTTGGTGGTCTCTTCCTCACCTCTGGAAGTAAAATTCATGCTAAAGTTGCAATGAATTTGCTCAAACCCTTTCTTCCACTGCACAGGCAACAGAGAAATGGTGTGGAATACTGAAAAAACAGTGCAAGAACCCAATGGCTTGTTAAAATCAGCGATGGTAGAATCTACAGTTTTTCAGTTTAGAGTCAACTCCTCTCTGACTTTGCCCCTCCAAAAATAACTTTAAAAAAATAAAAATTGTTTGGAAATATTGCAAACCCACCAAACTCTATTTTATGTACATCAGGAAGCCTACTTGCTTTTTTGATTAATATGCAAATCATGTGTGCTCCCAACTTTCATCACTGCTTAAATACTGTACAAGCATCGTAAATAACCTGCCTATTCAAGTTTTATCTTGTCCACTTTACATTGCACTGCTCTTGTACAGGAAATGGATTGTATTTAATATTGATGGCTCTGTATGTGTCATTTAATCGTCCCTATTGATTGGATTTCATCAGAGTGGGGGGCTTGGACAGAAGCTCTGATTATACTGTAAGGAGTCTTTGCAGTTTTCTGTTACTCAACACCATATCAATGCACCTTCTGGTGCGATATCACTTTCACGATCAATACCTGGAAAGAAAATAAAAAAAGAGGCCTCCAGGAAAGGAAAGGAAAAAAAAACCCTGAATCAGCCTCTAATTCCCTTTCTGCACATAGATTAAACCTCTGCAACTCAAAGACCATTTATTGTGTGGTTTTACATAAGAAACGTGGGGAAAGAAAAAACCTGAAAGAGTCTCCATGGGTTGTTTGTTTAATTTCTACATCATTTTTTATTTATAAGCATCAACTCTTCCTTTCAGTGTCCCTGACTGATGTTTGATGGCGTGTAATTTTTAACAGTTACATGTCGTGTCTCAGTTAACTGTTTCTCTTGATATAATAATAGTGCTGTAAACGTGTTATTTGATCAAATGGATGAATAGGGGATATTTTGCTTTTTAGTATTATTTCTGCTGAGAGTGGACCATCTTAGAGCTTTCAAAGAACATCCTTAAACTGACACTGTCCCACAGTGGCTCAGCCTCACCCTCACTCCAGAGCCACTCTGGTTTGTGCTCCTCCATCCCAGCCTCCCAACACCAACGTAAGAACCAGGCAGCAGGAAAACAATAATTCCCTGAGGAATATTAATACACAGCAGATGGGTATTTCATGGTGCTGGTGAGAGGGTTTCCCCATCTGGGCATCCTCAGTTGAAATGCAGGCGCTGACGTGCTCGTAAATCCAGCTCCTGCTGGATGACAGGAAACATCGCTCCGAGTTGTACCAGAGCAGGGAGAACATACATAGCTCCTCCAAAGCTGTTTGTACTCTGGTTCTCCTCACTCACTGTCCTGAGATGAAAGGGAGTTTATGGACTATTTATGAGCTTTTCCAGGCTGGTGATCCTTTAACTGAAATACAAGTATTTAAGAATATTGATAATATTAGCAGATTGTTTTTAAGGGAAAGTGGATTTAAAGTTTTTTTTTTGAGTAGTGAGGGTGATACCAATGAATGTATGGATATGGATGTGTGGTGCTCTGGGAGAACAGGAGAATACAGATTGACCCTTGACCTAGAGAATGGTGCAGAGGAAAAATGAGTTAATTTTTGTCTAGATTACAGTGACAATTTCAATCCTCTGACACAGACCTTGACTAAGTTTTCTTGGTCCTTCCAGATGAGTGACCAATGGTTTCTTAGGAATAACTGCTTTTTAACATGTATATTCCTGGAGAGATCACTGCATTTCTGTTGACACAGGGCTAACCTGACACTCCAGTTTTGCATAGAAGTGCTTGTTCTTTGACTCCTTAAAATAGAGCAAAGGGATTTGTGTTCAATAGGAAGAATTGTGACAAACACAAAAAATACGTGCCTTGTGTGCATAACATTCATCAGAGAGGGTTTCAAAGCCAGGTGGGCTCTTTCTGCTGAAGACACCCCGAAATCTGCCCAGCAAAGACACAGGCACAGAAACCAGTGAGGGACCAACCAGGCAATCCATGTTTCTTTGCTCCATCAAACACTCTTGGACATCCTTTGAGTTTAATATGCAAGAAAAGGCAGAAACTGTCAGGGACAAATTGTGTTTCCTTACCTGGAGTGGAAGGTTTCGGGCTGGTGGCACTGTCCTGGTTGCCAGAGGAGAGCCAGCAGCCTGCCAGTGGGACAATGTGAGCCTCAGTGTGGAGCAGAGAACCAGAGAAGGCTGCCTAAAGTGACAGTTATTTACCCAAAAGGGTACAGACGGATGCAAGCATCTGAGCTGCTAGACTTGAAGGCTCCTCAGTCTAAAAAACAAAAGTGTGGTGTTAGGAGAGTGCAGTGCCTGAACAGATGTAACTTACTCATAAAAAGAAGTGCCTATAGGCTTCCTACCAAAGCCAGAAGTGACTTCTAGCCCTGAAAAGACCTCCACTGAGACAACTGCGATTTTGAAATGTATTTTCTCTGCCTCTGTATATTTCTGGCAAAGCTTGTAGAGAAATAGCAGTTTTATTGCAAAACATTAATGGAACCTTAATTTTCTTGTTTACATATAGGTATTTGCAAGAAAAGATGGTTTAAGAGTGACACCAAATAGGGAATGGGATTGTATCGTGTTTGCTCTGGCCAGTCCCACCACTGAATTTTGACAGTAAGCTTGGTAACAAAACTCAATAATCCTTGTCATGTGCCCTCTAAATATGTGCTTGCCCACCTTCATTGTTAAGAAAACAGTTAAAACTCAACAAAATGGCAAAATTAAACTGAATGTCTCGATATGAAAATGGGACAAATAGAAATGCATTCCTGAATTTTTATTTAAATGTGGTCTTAATATTGGAAGATTCCTGATAAAATAACAGTTGCATGATGAATACCCAAATAACTTTGGGTCAGTAGGTAACAATAATATACCTTATGATGTTTAATATAGGGTTCTTCTTTAACTTAATTTTTCAGTTAATTTAATTATAATGTCAGTTTCAGGGACTGGATCAGCCCACCCAAAATTAACTATTAACCAACTGGGCTGTTGCATCTCTTTGGGCATGGTGCTTGTCAGGAGAGAGCCATGACCATCAGGGACAATGCCTAGCACAGGGAAAGTGGAAACAGATTTATTAGAAACAATTATTTTGGCAACTTTGGACAATCATTTCAGAACTTTATTTAATACTACTTGTAAGTAGTAGAAAGCACTGAAATATTTACTGAAAGAAGAGCTTTGGGCTGCATAACCTTGTGTTGTCTCCTGGATCATCTGTCTTCTGCTGGACACCCTTTGGCCCACTGCAGCTGATGCACATTCTCGTGCTGGGTTCTGCAAATTCCTCTCCTATGGGGCTGCTGAGACCACAAGCCCCCCAGTAATTACCAGATGGAAATGATGCTCAGTCAGAACCAACCTGTGCCACATTCGAGTTGGTGACCTAAAGGTGAAAAGCTTTGATTCCCATTAATAACACTTCGAGCCACTCTGACCTCCAGGATGTGATTAAAAGCCCATTAAATTCCCTCAGTAGCTTTAGCTCATATTGTTTGCATTTCACATTATTGTTGTCTATTGTTTGATCACCTAATTATGTTGTTTGATTAATTTAAGGCGCGGGCGTTTTTCCGTTTCGCGTTCAAGAATTCACGGCGCTAAGAGCTCTCTCCACCTAGGAAATATCTTTTTGTTTCACTCCATGTTCCTCAGCGGGCGAACAAACTGCTCTCCTTTGTCTCATCGCTGGGAATAACAAATGTCAGAGCTTGGAACCTGGTAATTTGGCAATTTTAGACAATCGCCTCACAACCGCGTTTCAGTACACCTTTGAAGCGGTGGAAGTTCAAAGGCTCCGCGAAGACGAGCGTTGCTTCGCCTGTTGCCATGAGTCATCCGAAGTAATTGGTCCTGTCTGATGTATGTTTTGAACTGAGGAAGTGGTGCTTTATTACCACAATCAGATACAGGTTTTTAGCTGAGGAAGTGGTGTTTTCCTCGCAGATGTAGATGTCTGCTTGATAAGGCAGAAAACAGACAGATGTGCCTCTCTGCGCTGGGGAAGAGGTGTGGAGAAGGAGCAAACACAAGAGCTGAGAAAATTCCATGAAGCTACATGAGAGGGGATTTGGAAGCCTTCCCAGTTACAAAAATTCTCAAAAGCAATAGGAAACTTGTCTTTTAGAGACATAAATACTTAAAGTTTTATTTATCAAACAGCTACGCCTATCATCAGGTTTTCAAGTGCTCAGACTGGACAAAAAAATCAGATTAAGCACTCTGAAGGTATTTTAAACAATGTCACCTAATTTTAGGCTCAACATAGGGAGTCTGATGTTCCATTTCCCATAAATATATGCTCTCTAAGAGAGCTAAAAGTTGGGGGGTTTTAAAATTCGATATTATAGGGTATCATTGCATGTTAAGGCGGTTTTTGGAATAATACGATGTAAGATTAAAGCCCAGAATTTATGTTTGCTCTTATCAGTGACTAATGCCTGATGTACTGTGAGGAAGTACCTCTCTCTTGTAAATATTTTACTAAAATTAGAAAAAGAAAAGTCCTGCCAGAACCACATCTATACTTTTGGACGTGCATAAGAGCATCCCACAGAGCTGAAGGGAGTCTCTGCTCGCCGACAGAGAAGTGTTGAGTTGTGACCCCATCCTGGGGCTTGCCAGCTCCTGGAGGCAGAAACCTTGTGCTCAGATGTGCTGAGCTCAGTCCATCCATGTGTGCCACAGACAGGAGGGGGAGAGCAGTTTTTGGCACTAGGAGGGTTTTCCTTTCTCAGTCCCCTTTTGAATTGCTCCCGCTGGCTGTGGTGGATCTGCATTGTGCCAAATCCACGGGACTCTTCAGTGCTGGTCTCCTCTTCCAGTGACAGTGCTGGTGGTGGGTATGCACCCCATTATTCATTACTGAGAGGGAGCCTTTTCTTTTCCCCAGGCAGAGAAACCTTGGGGAGGAATCTCTGCTCTCACTGCTTCATTGCAGAGGCCACTGAAACACAGTAAAGCTCCGAATGGTAATAGAGAATATCCATTTCAGTTTGTGAGTGGTATCCAGAGCAGATAAAGGAAAGAAAGACTCATATTTCAAAGGCAAGGAAGATCTTGGATGTGCTGGTGTGTGCTTTTGAGTGGAAAGTCAGTACAGCAAGAGTGGTAGACTCAGGTATTTTGTAGCATCATTTCTTTTTTCCTCACAGGTGGTGACAGAGTACAGAAGTGGCTCGAGTCCAGCCAGTTTCAATAGATCAGCTCCTTTTACCAGTTTTACAATATCACATTTACTTAATATCACATGGAACAAAGTAAATGTCTGCTAGGAAGGGCTGGGCTGCTGCTCAGCTGACAAATGAGCACAAATGTGCTGTATCTCCTCTGTACCCCTGTGTATTTACCTGCACCTCCACCTCAGCCATCATTTTTCTCTTTCCCATCTGGACTCTGGTTGCTTTGGCCAAGTGACACCTTCACAAATCAAAGGGTTGCATTTGCAAACTTTCCTGGCAAAAGAGAGAGGCAAGAAGTTTTCCAGCTGGGAAAATGAACATATGTGGGCACGGATTTGGAAGGAGAACTCAAGACCTGGGCTGACCCTCATGTCCACTGCAGTCAGTGCAAAGTCATCTTTTTACTTCTTAAGAGCTTTGGCCGGTGCTCTGGGTTTAGTTTTCATCCGGGTGAGTGTAACAAGCTCTTAGCTCAGCCTGCATTTTGCCCACACAAATATTCAGATATAAATATTTGAAGATCTTTCCTCCTTTAAATTAATTTTCAGTTTTGTAGTAGATCAATGGTAAGGGAACAAAATGATCATAGCAGAGATTGTGGAGAGATGGGCACTGATAGCTTTGATGATGTCTCCAGTGTTTTTTGACTGTTGAAAACATCACATTTCCATTTAATCTAATGAAATGGGGTCTGATCTCATCCCCCATTTGTGCCCATCACAAAGCTGTCACGCATTTTGATACAATAAGAATATTCTTATGATCAGTGAAATTGCCAAACCGAATTATGGCGATGGTAGGTTAACCCAGTCTCCTGCCCTCTCTGAGAGCTGCCACACACAAGCACAAAAACCTTCCTGCTCTGCAGCAGCAGGGGCTTCTTCTTCATATGCTTTATGCATTGTAAAGACAATTAAGACTTATTAATAGGTTTTATTCCTTTTTTTTTTTTTTAATTTATTTTTTATTTTTTAAGCACTTTGGCTCAGTAAGGTTTTTGGGGTGGTTTTTTTTGTTTTTGTTTTTGATTTTTTTTGGTGTTTTTTTTTTTTTTCCACAGAAATGGATAATTCCATTTTTTATCTAGGAGAGCACCATGAACACGGTTAAAGGGGAAGAAGTGCAGGAGTTTGGCAGAGCTATTCCAGAAGCTTCAGTTACAGTTTACCCACATTTCTCCTGGCAGGGCATGAGCATCCTAGGAAAAGGAAAACCTCACCAATAACTTACAAAGTAAGTTGGTGAATTAAAAAAAAAAAAAAAAAAACCCGCCACATTTGGCCTCTGCCAACCCCAACGAGCAGGAATATTATTAAAAAGTGGAATTTCACCTTTTCCACAGAATGGACTCGACATCCAGATGTGGGCACAGGATCCACCAGCACTCCCCTAAGCCAGCAGGGATCCTCGTATTGTAAAAATAGAATCACATTTCAGGCTTGAGTCTATTACACAGCAGCAGTTCCTGTTGAGAGCATCTCCTGGCATCCAGCTCAGTGATTTCAAAAGAAAAAAAGCCTCTGTGGCACTGATTAATGGAAAGACCTGGATTTACTGGTGGATCTGGAAAGCATCTCGTAATCTTTGACAGACAAGATGTTTCTTATTCTGATGGGATTTGATCATTGTTTATGAAATTATGTGAGTGACATAGCATCACTGTTATTTTTATCCTGGCATTACAGCTGGTCTAATAATTTGGATAATAAAGTTACTTATTTTGGCAATAAATCATCATATGTATCCAGAGTTCTTATCAACATTTTCATTTATTAATATTCCTTGTCAGAATTCTTATCAATATTTTTCCACATATGTTTTTCTTTTAGAAATCCTCTGATTTAAACTTGTATTAAACTTGTATTAATGCAAAACAGTTGATTTATTTAAAATGGTGACATCATTTTACTCCAGTCTGTAGAGGTTTACACTTTGCCTGAATTAAAGTGTCCACACTGACTTCAACAAGAATATTTCCAGTTTGTCAAGTGCCTGTTTAAAATACATTTTTTTTAAATTTTACACCAAATTTTCATTTCCATCTCTGTATGCACTTATACCTGTGTTTGAACCTGAGCATACATTTGTATTCCTCATTTCTCCACATAGTTTCTGCCTATTTGTCCTTTCCATTTCCACAGGAGAATCACAGAATCATCAAGGCTGGGAAAGACCACCAAGCTCATCAAGTCCAGCTAAACACAGTTGAAGGAAATATTTACAGTAGTTTTATTATTGGTAATGTTGTTTGAGAAAAAACATAATAAAAATTAATAAAAAGATCTGAAAATGATAACAACTTGTAATAACTTACCTCAAAATTTCTTAAAAATAGAAAAACCCCAAGACAGAACAATCTCTCTGATAGCTGGATGGGTGAGTAACACATTTTTGCTGGGAAGGGAGAATGCAAACCCATCCTGAAGGAACAAGAGGTGGGATTAAAAACACCAGACCTTGCTCTACCATAGGTCAAGACCAGCCACCTACTGCCAGTAGTAATTCAGATTTCATGGAAATCTGAGGACACACCTGAAATAATGAAAATTTTCTTCCTGAAATAATGATCAGCACAGGAAAATGAAGACATTCTGTGGATGAACAGACCATCGCAGGCTGAACATGATCGATTCTATGTGCAGAGTTAATAATTTATCATTAAGGAACAAACTGAGCAAGAATTTATGCTGTCAGTTCATGCAGTGGGGATAAAAGAATATATTTATTCAGTCCTGTTTTTGCAACAATAAAATTTGGGTTAATTTACAACAGCAGTTCAATGGAGATGTCTGCTCCATAAAGGGAGGGAAGGCAGAGAGGGAAGCATGGAGCAAATATAATTGCCTTGAAAGCTGTGGTTTAACAGAAACAAGCCTGGAAAAGCTTCCTTGAGCCACTGAGTTAAGCCCAGCCCCTCCTTCTCTCACTGTATAAAATTCTCACCAGAGCTCACTCTGAAAGAACTAGATGTAAATATAAATCTTCAGCTGAAATACAGCAGAAGTTCTACAAACCCCAGCATGTTCACATCTGTCACAGCCACTTTACATTAAGACTTTCAGAAACTTGTGTTACAGCTCAGCCATCAGATTTGATTTTCCTGTCACCTTGAACACCTAAAAAGATTTTGGAGGCCTTTTTTTTTTTTTTTAAATTATAAAGCAATTCAAGTCCTGTTGGTTGAGCCCTGATCTGGCTCATATTTAAGCATGTTCTAAACTTCACTCATATAAACAACCCCAGCATTGACAGCAGGGCTTCAAAATGCCATTTTGTGCCTCTGAACATTGAAAAAATGTGGCTGGTTTAAAAATATCCATCAGCCTAACCAGCACAGCGCAATGCAGAGTGTGTCAGTCCACTGAGAGAGAGGAAAAATAGATGGAGAGCATCAATCTCAGTGAGCAGGGATGAAAATCAGAAGGAACAATGTCATTCCAGGTGTGGGAATGTTTGTATTTGCTCTCAGTGATGATGGCTGTGACACCCAGCTCGTCCTCGGGGCTGGAATCCAGGAAACAACTCCCAGTGATACCCACAGGTAAAAATTATGAAAACATATTCAGCAGTTGCAGTTCCTTCAGTCTATCGGCTGCATGAAAGGCATTTATAAAAGAAGCCTAAATACATATTTAACCAATTGACCAGAATGGCACTGAAGGAGTTTTAACATATTTTGAAAAATTGCCTAAATACATATTTACCCAATAGAGTGGAACAGCTGCTTCAGAGTCTCTCTGGTCTCTTGGGTCTGTAATATGTGTTTTTAAAAACTGCCTGGCTATATATTTACCCAATAGACCAGAACAGCTATTAAGTAAATAATGCACATTATATAACTGTCAATGTGTGGTTTTTTGTTGTTTGGTTTTTCTTTTCCCATCCCTTTTAAAAATAATGGAATAAAACAAATTGTAAAAGATAAAAATTTAAATAAAAGGTATTTTTTAAGATTGTGGAAAGGTCTGGAATCTGAGGCTGGTGTATGTATGTCACATTGTGGAAGATAGCTCAGATCACCAGAGTGCTTTTGTGTGTGTTTAAAGTACAGGGCACTGTCAAGTACATCAGAGCCTGGGGTGCTTAATATAGAAGATAGAACAGCAGTTGGGAGTTGGAAAGGTCTGGCAGAAGAGAGGGGAGGGAAAAGAAGGGAAGATATGAATCATAAATTCCCTGGAAGGATGGGTAAATCAAGCAGCTGATTTTGAGAAAGCCTAAAGATAGTACATGAAACACAAAAAAAAAAAAAAAAAAAAAAAAAAAAAAAAAAAAAAAAGAGGCAGGGGATGGGCATCATGGCATCTGAGACCTGTATATCAATATCTCAATATACTCCACAAAAGGACAAATTGTGCTCTGCCTTCCAAACTTAAAAGAAAATCAGTCTGGATTGTTGAACTATTAAGGATTGACCTTTCCTTAGAATGATATATCTACCAGGATAATGTCTTCTTAAATCTTTATATTTGTTTTAAACTATTAAATTAATTACAATTTATAATGGGTTCTAATTAGGATCCTTTTCCTCCATAAAATATTTCAATTCTGAAATCACACTCATGGAGATATTGATTTCTTTTTGGTCTGAGCATATTTCAGACTGTTTTGAAATAGTGAATCTGTGTTGCTTTTAGTGTCTGTCCTGCAACATAGTGAAGAAAAAGCTGTTCTTTCAAAACAATGTTGTCACTTCTGCATTTACTTTTTTTTTTTTTTTTTTTTTTAAGGTAGGAGACACTTGGTGGCTGAAAAAGCAAGGAAGGCTTCTCACACTTGGCACAAAAACTCCACGCAGGCAAAAGATGAAAAACAGTCAGGAGGAGACGGGAAGCGGTGAATGAAAATTTTACTACAGGCAGAATTTTTTCCACAGAAAAAAAGTTTCTATTTCCTGCCCAGGAAATTTTCAGTGAAATTTCTTTGTCATCCTGTTTATCTGGTTGGTCAACAGGCACAAACACATTGACACAGGACAAAACACAGCCTGTGACAGGTGGAAAAGGTCCTGCAATACCTTGGATTAATATTCTTCCTGGGGTAATCCCTCCAGGTGAGAAGTAAGGAAAGATGGATGGATGGATGGACAGGGATGGATGGATGGATGGATGGATGGATGGATGGATGGATGGATGGATGGAGGTAATAGATGTGAGGAAAACACAACTGAGGAATTTTAGGACACTTCATCTTCCCTTTATTTTTACTTCAGCTTTGACAGTCAAGCCCATAAAAGAAAGATGAGCAGCAAAACCACTGCTGCTCATCAGTTCAGCATCACTAGAGAGGCTTTTGGCTATTTCACAGTTTTAACTCATTAAACCCTCATCAGCCAAAGCTCACCTCTTCATTTATTTAATGAGCTACTGAATGTCATTAATGACATAACCTTGGACAGCATGTGGCTGCTCGCAACCAAGAGCCCACTGTCAGTGCTGACTCCACTGTCCCAGGGTGCTCCAAACCCCATCCAACCTGGCTTTGGACACTTCCAGGGATCCAGGGGAAGGAATCCAGGGTGATCCACCCTGTGCCAGGGTCTCACCATCCTCACAGAGAAAGATTTTTTCCAACTATTTTTCCAGTCATTATCAACTTCATGACAGCTGATGGGTGAAAGCATCTATATCCCATTATTACCCTCCACTCTACAGTTCCCATTTCCTGAGCTTTTTAACTGAGTCCATGACACCAGAAAGAGTAAAATGATGGTAACATTAATCAGTGGGTCTCTCTTACCCATAAAGTTTAGAATAAATATATATTTATATCTAGCCATCTATTTGTTAAAGTAGGGCATTACTTTTGTTGTACCATTTCCAAACTCGCTATTCACTATTTAGCAGCCTTCCTGCAAGACACAAAATCCATTGTGTAATAATTTCTAGCAGGCTGCAGGAGTGTAAAAGTAGACAGTGTTTCCTTCAAAAATGGAATCATCTTTCACAGATGTAGATGTGTACTTGTTATGCCAAGATGAGACAGATGTGGCTCTATTCACTCAGGGACAGGTGCGGAGGAAGAAGAGATAAAACATTTGTAGAAAGTGTAAGCAACTGCATCGCTGTTGTTAAATAAATAAACATTCTGCCAAAATGAAAAAAAAAAAAAGTTTATTTGCTTTTTTTTTTTCCAGAATGTTTATTTTAAGCTGCAGCTTAGCTGTGATTTATTCAGATTTATGTTCCCGTATCAATTTAAATTTATAATATGCATTCTATATATAAACATCTGTTTGTATATAATCAGGGGAAGGTGCATTGGCACGTATGGGTGTAAATGCACACACACATTTTTCATGGGAAATGGGCTCACGGGCACATGCAGGCAGCTAATCAGGTGAAGAATGGGAAAATATTTTATTAATATAATGAGGCTTTGTGTGTGCATGAGCAGGGGGTGGGAGGGAGAAGAGAAGCAGATGCTTGTGTTGCCTAACACAGATTAAGCTGGTTCAAGCTCCAAATTGCAGGAGAAAAGCCTAATTGCCCTTTGACCACACAGACACTAACAGGAAACCTCCACGCAGAGACATCCTTGGGGAAAGAGTAAAATGGTTTGTGCCATACGAAAGAGCTTAAAGCTGGTTAAAAGTTGGCTCCTGATCTCAGAGCTCAGGAGTGGCTGTGGAACAGAGATGAGAGTGATGCTGGGAATCATCATGGGGAGGGAGCACAGTGCAGAGCAGGGACAGGAGGTGGTTCAGGTGTAGGGAGATTTATTCTATTTATTACAGCTTTATCTGTTTGTTTAGTTTTGTTTCATCATAAACATCTGGCTTGCTCAGCCAGAAAAGGTGGAGAGGCAGGGACATGCCCAGGCAAAGTGAAAAGCCACCTCAATGAAGGGATAATGGGCAGGTCACAACATCAGCTTGTCCTCTAACCACAGGAAATCCCCACGCCTGAGCTGGAGACACCAAAATATCTGCCCTTGGGATGGGGGTTACTGTGTTTTCCTCATGCTAGGACTGGGGAGCCACCAACGAGCATTTTGTGATGAAAGAGGGGATGTTTCTGTGTTTTGGTGAATATATGGTTCTGCTGACAGCTACTGTAGAGTCGAGAGGCTTGGGCCAAGTTTTTGTTGGTCCACGAAGAGAATTCATAGTAGCCATAAACTGCTAAAAAAACGTGCGAGGCAAGGGAACGTGGCTCACCCCATCCTGACCTCCTCTCCCCCAGAGCACAGGCCTGCTGCTCACTGGCCATCTCCTGCTTGCCAAGAGGATCCCTCTGGACCGCTGATTTTTGGCATTCAGGGGATTTCAGGCGCTGCAGGTGAGGTCATGGAGCAGGCGGAGCCCGGGCGGCAGCGGGAGCCTGGAGATGTTTATCCTGGGCTTTCTCTGCATCACTGTGGAGAGCCCCATGTGCTCCCTGCAAACTGCTCCTCAAGGGAGAGCCCTCAGAGCCCTTGGCTAGCACTGGCTGGGTCCTTGTGGCCCGTTTGGTGCCCAGCTTGGTGCTTGTTTGCCGGCGGGTTCGTTAAGGAGGCTGATTCCAGGGATTTGGGATCCCAGGATCCCAGGGCCTCATTCCTCCCAGAGGCAACAAGAGAGGATAAGTGCAGACGAGAGGAGAGGCAGTGCCATAAAGCATGGATGAAGCTGGATTACTTTCCTCTGAAATATTTAAGGGAGCTGGGGGAGGGAGGAGAGCGGGACGACAGCAGAGGCAACTGGAAGGAGGAGTGAGGATCCACAGCTGTGAGGAGAACTTGGAAGAGGAGGGGGAGGAGAGGCAGAGAGAGAGAAGGATGATGTGATTTAAAAAAAAAAAAAAAA
>VWZP01005998.1:940522-956933 GCA_013396995.1 Dicaeum eximium | reverse complement strand
AAAAAATTATTAATCACAGCTCCAGAACAGGAATCAGGGTGGGAATCGGCAGCTGGGAGAAGGGAAGAAAATGGAAAAGATTATTTTTCATTTGAAATACTTTCTTCAATCATAAGTCTGCCTGAGAGAGGGAGTTTGCAGCTGGGCACAGCAGAGGGGTCCGTGGTCAGAGGAGGAATATTTTGAGCAGAGCGAGCTCTGCAGTCAGCTGGGCCCATCACAGGGGTCAGAGCAGGTGGGGGACTCCGTGGCCAACACGAGGTGTCACTGCCAAGGGCTGTCAGCCTAAAACACTCCTGTATTCCTTTTCTCTGCAGCACAGCTACAGATTGACTTTATTTTGGTGTTGGGACAAGGAGCAAGAGGCACATTTGAAAGGAAAGTCAAGTGACTTTTACATTTCTACAGACTTGTCAGCTTAAAGCTTTCTCTTTTTTCTTCCTCTGGCTCTTAAGGGAGGGAGGGTGGAGAAAAAAGTAGCAAGGTTGTTCACCATGTGAGGGTTGGTTTGTTGTGATTTTTTTTTTTGTCCCGTCTTTTATAGCTTGACCAGTGAATCCAGCTTAGCAAAAACATTTCCCTTTGTAGGCTGAATATTCAAAGACTTCACTCCTTTGAGTTGCTACTTTGTTTGAATGTCAGGAATCATATGGTAAAAAAAAAAAAATCCAGTTAACAGAGGCATGATATAAATTCTCATGAAGTCATGAGGAGCAATGACTGTTTAGTAAAATTTCTCTTTTTCATGTATGTCCAGCATGTTATATATGGGACTTGCCATGTGTGTCAGCAGGAGTAGGAGAAAGCAGCCCCTGATTTTGCTCCACAGTGAAGTTGAGAGCACAAAATATGTCACAACAATATTGTTACTTCCTTTACATTTATATTTTCTAACACCCAAGCACTGATTTGCTCCTTATTTAAGCAACATTTTCTTGATAAATTAAAAAAGCAGCAATAGCCATTACTGCAGGCTATATACAGCCTCTAATATCACTTAAGCATATTACAGAATATAATATCTGGTACTTAACAACTAACTTGCATATGAAAGCTCACATAATGTCTCATAAAACCCTTAAAATGGCTTCAGTTTAAGAGTCTCTTTAAAAAAAAAAAAAACACCTTCAGGGAATATTGTAAATGAAGTAGCACTCCAGCCTTAGAAAAAAAAAAAATCACACACTTGCAGAAATTTTTAATATAAATTGAACACATTAAAAATTAATTTTGCATGACCATTTCGCATTGCGGTGCCAATGCATAGTTAAGATAAGGCCTTAACTCTTCTTTGTTTAAAGTAACATGGAAACATCTCTCTCTCCCTCCCCATTATCTGCACATAATTATAATTTTCATTAATTAGGAATTGGAACCCCATCCTCTGATAATGACAGCCCCGGCTGGAGATCAATGAATCCCTACCTGTCACTAAGGAAACTTGCTGTCAACTTTTAGGAAGCTCATTAAAGGAAGGTGTGACCTCACGATTAGAGGAGGCTGCACTGAGCGTTTCCCACATATGGCAGTCAGGGAGAGGGGCTGGGCTTGCTGGGAAGGTGGATGTTCCTTTCTGTGACGCTTTCCGCGTGGAAATCGCACAGGTCTCTGCTGACGGCGGCTGTCGCGCAAACGCTGGCAGCAGAGACACCGAGCCAGGCAGCGCTTTGTGTCACGGTGCTGCTCCTCCCCAGGGTGTGTGTATATAGAAAAGACCTTTAGTGATTTTCCTCTTCTTTTCCAGCTTTTGGATTGGACTCGTGGCCAGGGTTTTACAGCGAGGAATCCCCTCAGCAGGCCTTGGCTGCAGCTGGACTTTGACTGATGCCTTTTGTCCCCCTGGAGCAGCTCTGATGGACACCAGAGAGTCCAAATCTCTCTGATGTTGCCACACCACAGCAGGCAGCAAGATTTTTCATATTCTGACTTGTCTATAAGGTGCTCAAGATATTTTTTTAATTTTATTTTACCAAATGTATGATAAAAATCGTAAAACCTGAGAATTGTTTGGTATGGGATGGACCTTAAAGGCCATCTTTGCTCCAACACCTTCTGCTAGATCAGGTTGCTCCAAGCCCCATCCAATCTGGCCTTGAACACTTCTGTTTGATATTCACTTGATGTTTTATCTCTTCATTGTTTTATTTACCTGCAGGTAAACCAGGTTTCTAATCCAATTCTGAAAGCTTGTTTGTTTACTATAAACTCTTTAATAGCGTGTCTGCCTGCTCTAACAGTGCTCGTTTGTGCTATTAACACTTTAATAAATATGTCCTCATGTCAAATATTCAGGAACCTTACAGTCATTTACATTAAAGATGCTACAAAAGCAAAATAATTTGCCACGTCACTCATCACAGATGGATTTTGGTCACTCGAGTCCTGGTTATACATTTCTTTGCAAATTCAAATAAATAGTTCCACTCAAACCAACAAATGCTATCCTCAGTCCAAAGTGTCTCAGAATTCGTTGTGACATCTAAAATATCTCAGTGTTCTAAATGGCTCTAAAATATCTAAATATTCTAAATGGCTGAACTTGCAGAAAAGTCACAAGGAGCTGCACAGCACAGAAGCAGACAGAGCTAGAGAGAACAGAGCTAGAAAGCACCTTTTTTAACATGTGGGGCTAAATGTTACCACATTTCCCAGGGATTTTAATAGAGAAAATATTACAGCCTTCCACCAATGTGCACAGAGGTAGTAAAGCTGCGTTGGGTCTCTTTTACTTCTCCCTTGTAGATGGAGAGCAGGAGAAGATGGCTGAGTAAAACAATAGCAATGTCTTTGTAAAGTTTTCCTGTCATGCTTGATTCTGCTGAGCATTTTTCCATGCTTTGGGTTTGCTGGTGTTTTCTCCTTTGGAAAACAAACAGCCACTTCCAAAGGCCATTTTGGAAACTGATGGACCTGTGCAGGAGGTTCTGCTGGCTTTACCTTCAGAAGAACACACACAAGAAAATGAGCAGGAGCATTTCCTTCTGCCTCTCCCTATCACATCTTTAATCTCTTTGTGTGGCTTCTGCCTGTGGCTTTCTGAGGCTGCACCAGCACCTCCAGCTTCAGACCATAAAAGAGAAGCTGCTGGTGAGGCTGGTGAGGCTGGTAATCCACACATGTGACAGGCTGTTTAAAATAACACCTATTTTCACAGTGAACCCTCACCTTTCAGTCTAGAGAACTTCTTAAAGAGGAAAACCATTTATTTGGGGCTTCAAGTAATGCAGGGGGAGAGTTCTGGCTGCGAGTTTCATGTGAGATGTGGGGACAGACAGAGCTGCAGGGTCTATAAAGGGATTTGGAGTTGTTGACCATTTGGAGGACTGTGGTGAAAGACTTGCAAACAAATTTTGAGGAGGTTATCCCAAAGTGAGGGAGGAAACTGAACAGGGATGGCAGAAGTGAACAGGAGAGGAGAAGTCTCTCACCCCTCTGCCCAGCATGGAGAGTGCTCAGGGCTCACCTCCCTCACCCACACTCTGACCTGAGGGCTGTGCACCAGGCAAGAAGTGGGAGTCAGTGCACTCTCTCAGGGTGGTGAACAGATTGATTTATTTTTTCTCTATGGGAAAAAAAAACCCCAACAGGTCAAATATATAAAACATTTCTCAAAAATATGTATTGTTGCTGTTCTCGTGTGTTAAGTTTGATGCTGAGGCATTGTCTTTGCACACAGTTTTCAGCTTCTGTCACGATCTCTGCATCACTCCTCAAATTTCCTGCTTGGAAACCGGATTTTTTAGAATTTTTCTCATCTGCCCAAAGGCTTTACTCTCTCCAATAAATCTACTGCTGATCACTTCAATGTGGTAAACACACTCATCTTCTCACAGGGCTGGTGGGTCTGTGTCTGCAGAAGCAGAGAGGAGGTTGTGTATGTTAGAGACTTTAGCCTGGAAACTGTTGTGCTGTTCTTTAGGGGACAGATCCTTCCTCCCACAAAGCTGTAAGAGAGTAAAAAGAAATCACCTTTCGTTGCAAGTCGATTTGTGGGATGTAATGGCACAATTTAGAAAGGAATATTGCAGACAGTGAGACCACTTGGATTAGAAACCTTGAATCAGTTTGTAGGGCTATATATTTCTATAGTACTGTGTTTTGTTGTGTGGGGAATTTAATAAGAGATGTAAATCTGCAAACTGCAATGGTATCACCATAAAACATAAAAGATTCATGTATTATAAATAGGTATGACAAATAAATTATTTATGTGAATGTATATCTATGAGTGTGTGTGTGCATACATGAGCTCATGTTCACTTTCCTTTTTGAAATAATTAGTGGCAAAATCTTTTATTGTGCATTGCCCTGTGACCTGTGCAAGAGCTTTAATGACATTTCACACAAAGAGCTGAAGGTAGAGCTCGCTCTGTGCTGAACTGGAGCATCTCAGACTCATTAACGTGAGGATCATCACAAGGCATGTACAGAACAAAAAAATCTCAGCCCAAGGAGGCTGAGGGTCATTCTGGAAGTGCCCAGGTACCCCCAGGAACTCTGAGCCAGCAGTGTGCCATGATGTAAAGGATTGCACAGGCTGCCTACATCACTGCTCAAAATGTTTCTGCAGGTAAATCTGAATTCTATCAATCTGCTGCTCGTGTTGCAAGCAGGTTTTGGCAGCCACAGTTGGTGACAGCCTTACCTTCTTTTCCCAGCTCTGACTGACAACATCCTGCCCGGTGTGTCAGCTCCTCCAGGAGCATGTGCATTACTCATTCCATGAAGTCACATGAACTGTACAGGAGGCACTTGCAGCTATAGATCTCTCCCCAGGAACCTGTGCCATCTATAGATAGCTGGCTACACAACAGCCTATTTTTACACTGGGGTGGGACACTTCTAAATTAAGGCATGAGTAAAACAAAATTGTAGGAGAGCTCCAGAACATTAGAGAGAAAAAAAAAAAATCCTGTGTGACTTCAGTTATGGTATTAACTTTTCCACTTTTGCTGCAGAAGTTGTTTCTGTCAATATTTTACTTTAACGGTGCTGAACGGGAGGAAGGAGCAGGGTCCAAGCAGATGGCTGTCAGCAAACTGATGACGGCAGCCGAGAATTAGTGTCCAAATACAGTATTTAAAACTTGCTACAGTACATAGTTTCCTGCATATGCATGCCAAAATAAATCTGGTTTGGAGAACCTTTCAGGATCTTAATTTTATTTTTATTTGGAGCTTATTCCATTAAGAATAAGCAAACAGGCAGTGTACCTTAGCATAGCAGGAGGGTTGGATCCATGGAGCAGTGAGCACAGAGCTGGATGAACCACAGAGACCTTTCCAACCTTTATTCACTCCAGCTATTGACTTTCTGAACATCACTGAGTACCAGAACGAATGATAACATTAATAACATTAATAACATTAATTTGCAGCCTGTTTTGCCTACCTCATGCACACACATTATTAAAATCCTTCCTTCTCACACCAGCTGTGGGTTTGATTTTTTTTTTCCTCCAGATAATCTTCCTGATGAAATGGGTAAGGGATGTGTACCATCAAATGGGGAATATCTGATATCAGGCTTCAGATAATTTGAGGCACCTGAACCTGATGCATTTTTAGCAGGGCAGGACAGCAGCAGGGAGTGGCTGTCCCATTCTGCACACATCTTTTGGTGTAAAAGTGTGACTAATCTGTTGGTTTGGGTACCTGGCTGCAGCGGGGTCAGAGCAGGGGCAGCCTGTCTCTGCTGCACTGAATTAGAGGCTTACATTCATTATCTCCCAATACCTCATTAAAACGACTTTAATGTGGTGAACATTTGATGGTAGACAAAAGCTTTAATCTTGTGAATATCAAACACACCTGTGTTACATTTCCTCTTGTGAGCAGTTAGCAGAAACAGGTTAACAAGCTATTTTAACTCCTTAATCTGCTGAATTTGTGTGGAAACCAGACTTTCACCAGTCACCTGAGTTTGAACTCGAAAAAAAAAAAAAATCCTACATACACCCCTAATTTATCAAGCTCTTTTTTCAAACTCTGCCTGCTCTAGACACTTTTAATCATCTGTTTAATTTTGCACCTTTTTTTTTATCCTGATATATTATATGCAGGTTATACTTAAGGCCCAGATTTGCCCTATTTTTCTTCCTCATCTGACCTAGATTCAAATTTACACACTGTGAAATAGCTAATAAATCCCCATTAAGGTTGTAAAAGGTGAAGGTTCAACCAATGTGCAAGTCATCAAGTTCTAATGTAAAACTGAATGAGCCTTGATATTAGCAGCAGTCTCAAAAAGTGAGGCTGAAAGGCTCTACAGGTTTCCAGCTTTTTTTATGGCAGCCTGTGCTTAAAGCACCTCACCTCTGACAACACTGTTAAGCCTGTACAACAACAATGACAACAACAAGCCTTAAGAACAGTAGGAAAAAACATATGGATATTTCCAGAAAAGAAAAATAAATGGTTTTCTTTTTGCACCAAAATTCTCCCACCAAAATCTGTTTTATACTCCACACATTCTGAATATTTTGCTGCAAGAAAACACAGTTCATTAGATATTTCCGAATAAATATTACAACCTCTAAATACAAAAATTCATATAAAAGCCCTCATACATTTCTTTTGGGTATCTCACTGTGACAGTGCTGCCCTGCTGAAATGGGGGATTTTGCTTTGCTGTTGAAGTCTTGGAAAACTGGTATGTCAGTCCAACTGGAGAGTGCTGCTTTTTTTTTTTTTTTTTCACTAGACATAGATAGTATTACAATGATTTACAGAGACACGCTGAGAGTAAATTATGTTGTAAATGCCTGTCCCTTGGGTCGACAAAGAATCACAGGGAAAAAATGCAAAAAGTTTGAAATTCCCAACAGCAAAGGTTGACAGGAAAATATGGTGTTGTTTTTCTATGAGTAAAAGTAACTTTTATGTTGTGTTTTCCCATGAGAAATTATAAACTTTCAAAGGAATTTTAGTCTCTTGTATGCACACATAAGAGCAATTTATCTGGTACTGCCCCAGTGAAAACACTGTTAAGACTTTAAAGCTGTTAGAACTATGGCTGAACTTCATCTAGGCTGCTACTACTTATTTGTTCTTGCTGCCTCTTCTTGTCAAAACATTTACTCAGACTTCGAAGAGTTGCAAGTTGGCAACGTGTTAATAATATTAGAATGCATTTGTGTCCGCCATGTGGCCGCAATATTTAAGTAAATTCATCACTTATTTAATGAATAATGAATTCACGAGAGTAGCTATGGAGACGTGGAACCATATGTAGTAAATTAAATGGGAACTTGTCAACGTACAGTAACAGTGAATGTCACCAAAGTAGTTGTGTCTGTTTTATAGCAGTGGTGATGCACTCACACCGAGCCTGGGATGGATTCCTGACTAGGTATAGGACAGCCACATTTTTTTCACACCTAAGCTGCAGCAGTGATTTCTAACAGGTGTGGTAATAAAGTGAGAATTTACACGAGCTCCTCGCCGGTGTGTGCGGGAAAGGTGGAAGAATCTCAAGTTATTCGGTCTGTAAATTACTTAACAGCATTCTGAAAAGAAAGGTAGAGAACTGCAGGAGGTTTGGTTTTTTTTTTTTTTTTTCTGATGGGAAAATGTCACCAAAGAAAGGGGGGAGGGTGTTACTCAGCTCAGGTCTCATCTGCCCTAGAGCGTAATGAAAACTCCAGATATCAAGGAGGATTTCCAAGATAATTAATGGGGAAAATCAGACCTGAAGAACAGTAAGGGATATACAAGAATCTCATTAACAAAAAATCAAGAAAAGAGGGTGGTGCAAAAGTTCAGAAAGCTAAGCCCATCTTTCTGTTTGACTTCAGAGCCACAAGCAGTGTTCTGGACATCATGTCAGTATTCACCAACTCAAGAGTGAGACTGTTTCATTCCAACCCCCTTCCATAGGCTGGGACACCTTCTCTTATCTCAGGTTGCTCCAAGCCCCATCCAGCCTGGCCTTGGACACTTCCAGGGATGGGGCTTCCATCCCTGATTTGGCAATGTGCAGATAAACTGTGCTCAGAGGCTCCACTGACCAAACAGTGCAGGAAACCTAATGATTAATGGGACTGATGAGCCTCATGTAGCTTTGGATTAGCAAGAACCTGATCTTTGGTTATGCACATGACTAAAGAAGTTTCACCTACCTGAAAAACTTCTCTGGTGCAATCCTATCAGCTAATGAATTCAGGCTCTTCCAGTGAAATCTTCAAAAATGGAGGAAACTTCACATTTTGTGCTTAAGTGGTGTGTTTAAATGGAAATATCCTGCTGTTGATATAGCTGAAGGTCCTTTTTGTGTGCACATGGAAATAGTTTGCTGCAGTCAAGAACAGATAAGACACCATATACAACATAAATACTAGAAAGGAGATAACACAGGAAAGGAGATAATTGTTAGAAAACTAGGGCAGAACTCATAAAGATTGCAGCCATCTTTGTTTGAAATACATTAGAAGACCACATCCAGCTAAATCCTGGCTTAAAGTAATGTTTATGCTTAGGACATCCCCTGAGGTTTCAGAAATTTTAAAAGCTCTGAAACAGTTAAAGACATGCAGCCTTTCAGGTCAGGGACAGGTCCAGCCTTGTCACATTTCAGGCATAAGGCTCATCTTTCCAGCAAATTTCTGCTTGAAGAACTCACTTTTATCACCAAGCCCAACAGCAGACTCCCACCATGAGCAGAGTAACTACTCACTGCCCCTCTACACTGAGTAACTCAGAGCCCACCTTCACGAGGACAGAAGTCACTCAATGCCCCATTTTGCACACTTAGCTCCTGGGATCTTCCCAAAGCTTGTTCCAGTGTCATTTCGGGGCTCCATGTGGCACCTGAAAAAGTTTCCCGTTGTTATTTCAGCCGCTGAGTTTTGTTACATCCCGTCACGTCACGTCGTGTTGAGTGGCATTATTGCCTTCAGAAATGATGGGATGGAGCGTGACTTGATGTGTTGTGAGTGATGTGACACAGTGTGACATATGTCATAAAATCATTGTCGCCCATCAAAAAAAAGTGACAGATCAAATTCAAACAAAGCTCACCATATACTTTTAGTGGCTACCCAATCAACTAAAAACAAATACTCCGAATTGCGAGCCAAAAGCGTGGGAGTGTGACTCATTTTTGGTCAGTCCTCACATGCCTAACTTGGCATTTTGCATTTCTTCCACTTTCCTTCACACTGTATTATCCAGTTGGTGGGGAGGAAACTTGTTCAGTTCATTTATATTATTCAGTCTGCATATTTGTCAGACCATTACTTCTAAATATGTTCTCCTAGTCCTTTTCACGAATTGGCCCCATTTACCTTCTCTTTCTTGATGCATTTGAGTTATTATCATGTTATGAAAGTAATAATGTACAGAAAAGGTTGAATTTGTCATCCTGCAACGTTGTACAAGCCAAACTATCAAGAGCGAGGAGATAATTTTCTGTAATTCTACATCTGAAGAACACACTATCTATTCAAAAATATCACACTGCTTTATTTCCAGGCTACATATCTGCTCATTAAACATTTCTAATAAGGAATGTAAGATAGAGGAGAAAATAAAAAGCACTTTTGCCTTGTAAATGAATTGCTGCATCTCTGACTAAACCAATATCAGTGTGGGAATAAGCCCAAACAGCTTTTCAAGACTGGAGTTGGGACAACTGGCAAAATGCAGTGATACCAGAGCATTACCACTGCTCTAATATTCATGGAGTCAGAGAACGAAGTTCCAAATTTCCCCATGTCCAAAGGGGGAAGGCAGGGATGTGAAAGACGATGTGGGTGCCATCCATCGCTGTGATCACATAAGGGAACCCCGAAATGTCATAAAATCCCACTCGGATCTGTTGTCACTACTGCTGCCTGTATGGAAAATTAACACATTTAATTAACTGCCTGACCAAGGCAGCTGTTGCCTTATATAAAACCTTGAACATCGATGCCCAGCATATCCCATTAGGTGTTCCAGTGTGCCAGTGGCATAAGACTGATTATCCCTTTACACCAAATGGCACAGCAGGATTCCTCTTGCAGCATGCTCAAGTCAAGATCTTCCTTAAATTCTTCATGGGGCATAATGACGCTCCCAGCCCAAATTGCTTAATAATGTTGTCTTTCAGGACAGCCAAGAAGATACACCACGCACAGCAAAACGTGTCCTGGCCAAAGCAGCTCCTCTCCCTGCCTTTGTTCCTGACATCTGAAAGTATTGCTGCTGCCTGGGCTGTGGGAGCGTTTGGCGTGTGATTTCCATTGGAATACTACAAGCGCTATTTTATTTATATTCCGTTTCTATCATTTATGGCAGATGGTTACTTGCCTTAAATTTTTAAATAATATCTTGGCTGCAGAATTTCAAATTAAAAGTAAACTCCCTAAGTCAGAGGAAAGGGTAAGTTCAGTTATTTTTTTAAAAAGTTGGGTTTGTTTTGGGTGTTTTTTCTTTTTTTTTTTTTTGTTTTTGTTTTTTTTGTAGTTCTCATCCTGTACATGCAAGTTTGCCTGCACATGAGAGTCCAGATTTATATGCATTTTTCCCTGGAAATACTTTTCTCCTATACATTTGCGTGCATATAAACTTCAATAATTAAACACTTGAAAGGTAAACCTTTTCTTCAGAGCTAAAATAGTTACAGGTTATCTCATTATAGAGGAGGATATTTTGCACACATCTGGACATTTTATAAACGAAATTCAAACTTTAAATCAAGATTCGGAATAGAGCAACCTCTAAACATGGAGAATTTCCACTTTTGATACTTTGCTCTTGATTATCTTTTCAATCCCCATTTAATGCTGCTATAGCCACAAGTGTGTTGCATTCAGAGAGTTCAAACTGCACACAGAAAAGGACAAGACAAGCTGGCACAGCCCCATTCATTTCAGGAGAAAAATTCAGTTTTAATGTTTGGCCATTAAGCAATACCAACCTTGCACACAGCATTTTCTACCATGGGTTTCAAACCACTGCGAGAGAAATAGACCCCAATCCTGCAAACACTTACGTGTGTGTAACTACACATATGGGAATAATCCCATTAAACTGATGGGATTACTCATGTGCATAAAGTTAAGCATGTGTGTAAGTGCTTGCTGGAGCTGGGCCTGAGGGAGAAGACAGGATTTCTGAACCATTGGTACAGTGGGTGTGGACGTTCCTATTCCAGTTGTGTGGCTTCAAACGCTCCTCTCCAATTCAAAAGTTTTGAAGGAATTATTTGCCGTCTTTTCCATCAAACCAGGATGTTTTAAGACCATCCATTGTCACAGCACAAGCACCACTTATGAGGAGGTCTCCAAAAAGCCAAGCAAACTTAGAGCACACAAATAACCTGAGACTTGTGTTGTCTTCCCTGCCTGCAGCCTTCACACAGATCCTTTCAGATTTGCAAATTTATGTAAACAAATTCAAATCTACAAGCTGTAAACTAGCTCTTATTCACATATTTGGGTTTTTTGTTTCTTGGTAATCTCAGGTGAAAGGATTCCTGGACTAGATATTTGAAAATGCGGAGAAGCAAATAGAAACTGAGTAATGAACTCAGTTTAAAAAAGAGCTCCATACATAAAGGAAAAAAACAGTTCATCTAAGGTAGAGGGTGCAAAATTTCCTTGTGTAGGAAGGAGATAGTTTAGCCAAAAATATTCTGGGAAATGAGCAAAAATATAGACAATACAATTCTCTGCTTGGAAAGTCTTATTTTCTGTACAGGCAACAGCTAAGGAATCCATCAGCGTAGTGTCAGATAAGGAGACATCTCCTTGCCTAAAGCTCCTCTTCCCTACTGTGCTCCCAGTCAAGTCCCTTGCACATTGGGTTAGGAAAAGTTCAATAATGGGAAAGAAAAATCTTCAGGTACAAAGCATCTGACAACAATACCTTGGGGACAAAAAAACCAAGAATTTTTATAACCGAGTTTCCAACCAGAGGAATGTCTAAGAAATCCCAGATGACTATTCCCACTGAAGTTGACTGTACCTAATCCTGGGTATGTATTCTCAGCCAGGATTTCAACACTTCAGCTCTCAGGATTGTTCAGAGATGCATTTTGACAAACAAGGGAAGATCTGCACATCAAATTTCCAATTCCGTGTTTGGGCGATGGTAAGAACTTCTCCTTTGTCCACCACAGATCGAGAACTGGTAACTGAAACTGGAGAAACTCAGTTCATCCTTAGACCATTTTGTTATGTTTTCACTGAATGAACTGACCATTTATACCACAGCTTCTCAGATCCTCCTGCTCCTGAGTAGACACCTGGAAATGGCTGTGTATTTAAAATAAAATCAAAATTATGAATGTTTCATTGAATCACTTAGGTCTAAAGATCTTTAAGATCATCAGGCCCACCATAAGACATGTCCCTCACTGTAACATCCACACATATTTCATGTTCCTGTGGGGATGGGGACTCCACCACTGCCCTGGGCAGCTGTGCCAGGGCTGGACAAGCCTTTCCATGAACAAACTTTCCTGCTACCCAATCTAAACCTCCCTTGGTGCAACTTGAGGTCATTCCTCTTGTCCTATTGCTTGATTCTGGGGAGGAGAGATAAAGCCTCAGCTGGCTGCAGGGAAATTCCTGTCAGGGAATTTTGGAGCGTGAGAAAGTTCCTCCTGAGCTCCCTTTTCTCTTGATCTGGAGCACTTCTGGTGCTCCAGAGCCTTCCCCAGCTCCACTGCCCTTCTTTGGAGATATTGCCATGGAATATCAGATAGAAACGTGTCTGTGTACGTATGAATTCAAACAGAACTACTCATGTAGTGCCATTTGAACCCTCATACTTCACCTTCTCCTCAAAGCTGTTGAGAGCAGCAGAGCAAAGTCTGTAACAGTAAAAAAAAAAAAACCACGAGGACTGTAACAAGCTTGACCCTTATATCCTGCAGACATAAAGCCGGAAAATTGCGTGTGGTCTTCTTCTGATGCCATACTCAAGATTTTTATTGCAAACACCTTCCTTCCAACATCCATTTAACATGCATCCATCTGTCAGGCGATGTTTCCCACAGCAGTGTTAATGTGCGTGTGCCCCCTTCCACTCTGGTAGTTCACACCTTTAACTAGGGCTGGAGCCAGAGTGCAATAAACAGCCTTCCACAGTTTTGAGTATAAAAGGCTCAAAAATGTGAGAGACACTTCATCAAAAAAAAAAACCCAAAAAAAACCCCAAAAGACCAAGACAGAGCAGTTTGGAGCTCTGGAGGGCACAGGGGGTGGTGGGGTTTAGCACCCTGCTTGCAAATACCTCTCCTAAAAAGTAAGAATTATGAATAATAGCTCAAAAAAGAGGATAGAAAATTGTATGTGATGGGAAGGACACAGTCACAAGCTAAAAAAAGAAGCCCTCGCCTGGCTCCCAACCAGGTGTTGTGTCTTAACTTGTTTAAAAATACTTCTGGTTGTGTTTAATTAGTTATGACAAAAGAGCCTCAAAGAATGTATCAGTTCAAGCCTTAAGTTTGCCTGCAATATTTCACCTTTGTTCAAGGAAAAAAAGTATCACTGAGATACAAAAACTTGAAAAAACACAGTATGAAAGTTACTGCCTTAATGAAATATTAAAAATGCATCAGAAATACTGTTCTGGCATTAAAAATAAACAATAACATTTCTTCCTAGTTACGGTTCACTTCAATTCTTTAAAAATTAATTATTACCTCTTTAAATATTTGATTAAATTAGATTTGGGTGGGTTATCACTATCCACAAAATACATGGTGTTGTGTATAAATTTGCTTTCTTCAGTCCCTGACATGTACAGGCACGTTATACGGTTGTTTGATTATTAGAAAACTAAATCCAATGCCTCTGTTTTGGCAGTTTGCAAAATACATACTATTGAATCTTGCCACTTGGAATGGAAATGCAGCAGTATGTTGGAAATCTCTAATAAAAGAAGAAAAGTAAAGCAGCAGAATTACACTATGTGATATTTGGGATTTTCAAATCGTATCTTATCATGCTGCTATATCTCACCTTCTAAAAAGGACACATTATTTTAAATAATGGTTAATTAGGATTTGGGGATAATAGCTTAGAAATCACAAGAAATTTCTGGGCATATAAAGTCTATTTTGTTCTCAATGCACAAGGATTTATGAGTATAACTACTTAGATAGCAAGGGGAGATTAAACCCACCAGCATGTCCTAAGAGAGGTAAGACAATTATTTCTCCAGCATTACGATAACAGTAATTTAGGATGTCCACTTGGATAAATAAGAAATATCTCTGAATGAGCACAGGGGCTGGTACAGTTATCAAACATTAATTTAAGTGAACACCTGGATATGTCCAAGGCCAGGTTGGATGGAGTTTGGAGCAACTTGGAGGAGTGGAAGATCTCCCTGCCCATGGCAGAGGTGGGGTGGGGTGGGGTGGGATTTAAGGTCCCTTCCAACCCAAACCATTTCATGATTCCTACACCTAGACCAGGTAAACCTTCCACTGGACCAGGTTATTCCAAGCCCAATCCACACTGGTGGATGTATAATTTTTGATGCATGTATATTTTTTAAAAACATCAGCTGATTTGGCACTTTACCTCAAATCAAATATAATGAGATTCACAGCAGGTTTTGCAGTTCATGCTTTGTCCAGAAAAAAGTTATTGAGTTTGAAACAAACAGGCTTTGGGGATATGGCTCTCTTCTATCAACTATTTTGAAAATATCCAACTTAATCCTCACAAAGCCATCATTAAAAAAAAAAGAAAAATGCAACCTTCCCTTTAGATTAATATCACAATATCACAATGCCAACATCTGGCTCCTGAGCATGTGTGATGGTTATTTTGAAAGGATAATTGACTTTGTGGGAAGGTGCTCTGTTCATCATTCAGATCTGTGGATGACACTTCCTCTCCACTTGCTCCTCAGCCCACAGGATGCTCCCATCTCACACCCACTGGGATAGCACAGGGAGTGTTTCCTGTGGGCTTAGACAGAAGCCTTGCTGTGAAAATCGATCTTTCCATGTAGACTGTATAAAAAAATTGAGCCAAACTATATAAAGAATTTTGTGAGAATTAATTACTTGCAAAAGTTTAGGGCTTTTTCCTTACAAATTTAAAATAGAAATTTTTAATGGATTTTTTTTTAACTAGATAGAGTTCAGGCTTTTGCTAATACCCAAAATACTGCATAGAGCATTACAAATAGAGATGAAATTCTCAGGTGAACTCCATCACTTCTACCTTGAAGGAATTGTTCCCTGTGAGGGTGGTGAGGCCCTGGCACAGGGTGCCCAGAGCAGCTGTGGCTGCCCCTGGATCCCTGGAAGTGCCCAAGGCCAGGTTGGACAGGGCTTGGAGCAGCCTGGGACAGTGGGAGGTGTCCCTGCCATGGCAGGGGGTGGAACATGATGATCTTTAAGGTCTCTTCCAACCCAACCCATTCTGGGATTCAGGATCTGGCACACTTTGTGTCACCTAAACCTGACTCAGGACTCAGCTCCCTGCACTGCCTCATGTAGTTTTACTTTTCACTTTTTTTTTTTCCCAGCATGAGCTGCCGAACTTTAGAGAAAGATTGAGTTATTGGCAGGAATTGCTCCCACTCTCCAAGTAGCACAGGCTCCTCAAACTAAAATAGAACTAGAGTGGACTGAAGAGGCTGAACGAGGCATTTATCTCCTCTTGGCCCTGAAGTAGACGCATCCAAATTGCAACAGTGAAATCCGGAGGAATAGCAACCATCTTGTGGGGGAATGAGAAAGAAAGTGTCTGGAAAAACCATCCTGCAGATTGAACTCTCTTCCTGCTTCAGGAGCCATCCCCAGGTGCTTCAGCTCAACAGCTATAGACAGTGCTGAGGCACTCAGAGCAGCAGGGCAGGAAGCTGGGCACAGGCAGCAGTGCAGGAAAAACGTTTGCGTGATTATATGTGTGATAATCCCAGCTCCATTTGCATATTTTGATTTTGCTATTCACCAAAGTTGGGTCCCTGAGGCACTTTCTGAGGTCACTCAGGGGACACTGGGAAGTGGCAAGTGAAAGGCAACGGGGAGAGCTCGCCCTTGGCCAAGAAACCTGCCCAAAACTGGAAATAAATTGTTCCTGTTTGGGAAAAAAATATAAAGGAAAGGGAAAAAAAAAAAGCAGCCTTGGATGGGAAGACTGTTTCCACAGCCAAGAGGAATTATTTAAGTTGGCTAATATAACACGGCCAGTTGATCCTTTCCCTTTCATATTCCTCCTTGCCTGTCTGCCCCCTCCTTGGGACAGTCTGAAGGAAGGGAAGGAGCAGACAGATGTTCCTGGCCTGTGCTGGTGGGGAATCAGGGACACATCTGAGTTTCTTGTCTCTCTCCAGAGCCACCCAGCTGGGAATGGTGACTCACAGCTGGGTCACGAGGGCCTTACCATCAACCTGGGAAGATGATGGATTCTCAAAACATTTGCAACTGCAAGAGAAAGTAAAAAGGAAATTAAAAAAAA
>VWZP01005998.1:885543-940498 GCA_013396995.1 Dicaeum eximium | reverse complement strand
AAAAAAAAAAAAAAAGGGAATAAATTTACATTAAAGGAAAAATTGTTCACCATCTCTGCCAGTTCTGTTGGTTTTTGTTGTCTTTGGAGGGAGAGGCCGGTCAGGAGATGCTTACCTTGTCCCCCACGCTCCCAGCAATGGGACAGCTTCCAGCCATTCCCTGTCCATGCCTCCTTGAGGGACTTTGGACAAGGCCCTTCAGTGACAGGGTGAAGGGGAATAGAGTCAAACACAGAGGGCAGCGTTAGATGGGACATTAGGAAGAAAATCTTAGTGCTAAGGCCCTGGCACAGGTTCCCAGAGAAGCTGTGGCTGCCCCTGGATCCTGGAAGTGTCCAAGGCCAGGCTGGATGTGGTGTCTCAGCATCCTGGGACAGTGGAAGGTGTCCCTGCCCATGGCAGGGGGTGGAAATAGATGAGCTTTAAGTTCCCTTCCAACCCAAACTATTCTGTGAGTATGAAAACTAAAGAACAGATTTTCTTTCCTTTAAGTATTGGCACTTATGAAAAAGGATGCTGAGAGTTTTCAATGTCACTGTGAGGACAAACCCATGACAAGTGAAATAATGCATTTGCACCTTGCACTGTATGTACAGCTTGGATTAATAATAAGTGTCTAAAATTCTGTGGGTTTATTTAATTTTAAAATGGATTTCAAAGTCCTTGAGCTGCTGGAGGCAACAGAATCCAGCAGGTCAGTGAGGGCTCTCTCTTCTTTTTCCACTACCTTCAAGTACAAAAGGAACTGGAGAAAAGTTATCAGGGAGAAATTTCATTCAGTTCCTCACAGCACAGTAAATGAGTAGCACTGTGGAAAAATTCTCCACATGGCCAAAGTTAATGACCCAGAATACAGCAGCTCCTCATTTTTTACCCTCCACTCTCCTCTCTGACTGTTGGTGTGTGAAGCACCATCCCATCCGAGCACACCTCACCATTCCTCCTCCTGTCTCTGCAGCTCCTATTTCCTTCATTCTCACACAGTACTGAAAATCAACATATATTTTTTTTTGGAGGAACATATTTTCATCCTAGAGAAGGAGGGACTTTAATGCAGTGTTTTCTGACAGAGTTCATTCTCGTATCCTTTCCCTTTTGCAGTGACAGAAAAGCTTCCTCTGACCCATTCAGAAATAAAGCACAAAAGATATCACATCACAGCTACTAGTATTTCCTTATTGATGTATTTCCTTTCTGTGGTGTTTTCCCTTGAGACCTCCTTTTCCAACAATGTGTTCAGCTATCAGCAGGTTAGATTCAGGAATATAAGAATAGTTAAGACATCAGAACTTAAAGTTAGTGGCCTTGAATAGAAGCACAGGAAAGGAACTCTGTGTCATGATACACCATGAATAAGACTTTTTAATAATACAGAAAAGACAAAAAGAGCTAAAAATGTTCTTCCATGTAATAAACCTACAGGGGTTACCCCACTACAATGCTGAATAGATTTTCTGTCTTACCTGTGTTTCTTTCCTCCTGTTGGCCTTTCCATCCTTCCCACACACATTCCTTCTCTTTCCTCCAACCAAAACTCATTTCAGTTATTTCCCACCAAAATCCAGCACAAACCCCCAAAACCTTTCTGCAACCTCAAATCTCAAAGGCCACGAGGGGAGTGTGACCTTCTTTGTTTGAAGGATGGGGATATTTTAGCTTATTTATTTATTTCATTTTATCCACTTGGAGAAGGGAGTGTTTTCAGGGGATATCACTGAGTGCTGCATTCCTCACCTGGTCTCTTGATGCGGAATTTTCAATTTTGCTGGATAGTAATAACAAAGAATTTGGAGTCAGCTCAGAGATCCAACTCTGTGTCTTCTGGAAGTGATCTGACTGTTGGATCAGGGTGTCCCTGGCACATTTGTAGAACAAATTCATATGTCAGCTTCCACAAAGCACTGGTAGTGCCTGAGCTTGCCAGCTCTGCCGTTCTACTGCAAATGAAACAAAATTCAGACTAAATCCAGCCTCTGCACCCTGTTCCAAGACTGAAATTCAAGTGTGGGGATCAGAGGCCACCTCTCCAATGTTGGTTCTGGTTAATCACAAGCTTAAATGGGCTCCTTTTCCAGACAAGGGTTGGGTATTGTTGAAACCTTGCAAAAGAAACGCATTCTTTTGAAAGGAATCTGTTCAATGTGCCAGAGACGTTTGGAGAAGTATTGATCTCTTGTGGTTTCCATAATTTTAAACACCTCCTGGATCAGGTAATCTCAACAGACTGGCACATCCACCTGGGCCAAAATTTTCTGCTTTCTGTGTATATATATTGCATAAAATGAAACGTGTACACAACAGATTTGCTTAGCTGGCCCCACATTAATTGCTGCTATGCCTACAGAAACTTCACCAGGCACAGACTTAACACCAGTTTTCATTTAATCAAGCTCCTAATTTGCATCCTCTACAAAGTTTCAGCTTATGACTGATTTGAAAAGGCTGCCCTGCCCCTGGAGGATTGATACACAATATTTTACAGAGCATGATAAATAATATTTTTAAAACTTAAATAAACAAGGTCTCTGAGTGTTTTCTCCTGAAAAGTTTTACTGCATTTATGACAATTTAAATATGCCTCTTGAGAGCCAAACCATGAAGATAAAGAATGCAACAGGGCCAGACAAGAGAGCACTGGCATTCTCATCACAGACACACTGTAAAAGAAGAAACTTCCTGACATTTGCCCCATTTTTGGATGACCAAAAACATAGATAAATAAATTACTAAATAGGCTCATTACAGACTCATTCTGCTTTTCCATATACCTACAGCAAAAAATGAACCACATTTTAATGCATGAAAACCAGGTGACAACACATTTGAATCCCGTATAAAATAATGAGCTGCATTTTCATTTGAGATGTGTCAAAATAAAATACCACTGGGAGAAAGTGTGTCTTACTGAATCCTTTCTAATAGGCAACATAACCAGCAATGTGTGAAACCAGAGAAATTCAAACCCACACAATCAGAAGCACCTTTAAAAGGTGGTGAGGCTGGGTTATCCTTTAATTCTTTTTGGCTCTTCCTCTTAAGGAGAGGAGAACTCTCAAAAAGATTTTGGGCTCCACTGGTGGGAAAACAGTTGCTTCATGGAAGATATTGGAATTTTGGGTAATGTAATGCCCACCAGTGTGTACAAACCCAGAGCAGAGGTGCCTCAGGTTTTGGTTGAGCAGAGTGAGGCAGACCTTGAAACTCACTCTGATGAGACCAGCTGTATTTTGGGGTTTTGTACTTATTATAAACTCTCTGATTTTACCTGGTGGGAGGGAAAAAAAGGTTGTGTTGTGCAGGAACGTGTAAACCAAGAATGAATGGAACACACGCAGGAATCACTTCTCTTGCCATGGCAGATGTGTGACCATGGAATGCCCCACTGAAGAGGAAAATAGACCAAAAAACCCTCAAAAAATGAAAACAAAACAAAACAAAAAAAAAAGGAAAAAAAAGGAGGTTTCCTTTCAAAGTTAACAGGATGAAGCAGAGGTCCATGGTAAAATGAATCTAAGGAAGGAGCTTTATTTCTACCACCTCCCTACAAGAGGGACATTGGCAAATACACCCCATTCCTTGGGACAGCACCACAAATTTCCTTCTCTTGATCCAAGTCTGTATTCACAGCCAAAGCTTCAGCCCATGTTTGGGATTTTGCTCTGAGAGTTCACACACCTACAGCAGATTTTTACCTCCCACCACACCTGCACTGCAGATCACAGCCATACCTGAAAAACCTCTGAGCCCTTTAAAGCTTCTGTCCCTGCTGAAATTCTCAGATGAGCACACAGCAAGTCAAAGTCCATCTAAGCAATAAACAGCTTCACTCAGTGGGAGTGATTATAAATTTATGCTTTCTGGCATAAAAAATGCCAAAATCCAACGACAGCTGCACTTTAAAGCCCACCTGCACTGCAGCTCTGAGGCCTCACCTCCCACCCTGAGCACAGCAAGAATCCACTTGGGATCAGCAGAGACATCAGAGCACAAAATCAGCTTCCTGCAGTGTCCAGCATCCCTTCCTTTCCCATCTCTGCTCATCCTTCTCCTCTTTTCCAGCAGCCAGGTGAGCTCATGCCTCACCCAGGGCCTGGAGCAGCCTCTCCTGGGCACATCTGGGCTCCCACACCGTGTTCCCTCAGGACACTCCAGCCCCTCTGCACCCTCCCTCCCCATGGCCTCTCTCCGAACTCAGATGGGTGACAGATGCTTTTTATCCCCCACCCCGTTTTGTCAGCAGGATAAAAATAAGTGATTTAAATCAGTCTCTCTTTAGTATCCAACCAGCTAGCCCTGCCTAATATTTGTAGTCTAAATAATCGCCATATGTGGCAGTGGAATACAAGTTTGTGGCCTTTTTTTTTTTTTTTTTTTTTTTTAATAAAAATTAATTTAACTTNTTTTATATAGAAGTTAATCCAGCTTTGAGCTGGATTAATTCCCAATGAGGCTTGGGGACAGACAGCTGTTTCTCTTCTTTGGCCTGGGAATACTGCCCTGAAAAACCCACCTATAGTTGTCAGCATCCCTGATGGACACAAATAAGTTGTGCTCATTTTCTGATCCCTGTTTCACCCTACATTCAGGGGCAGCATTGCACCAGTGTCTGCTTCTCAAAAAAAAAAAAAAGGTATGACATTTGGAAATGTTTTGTCGACTATTTTGCCATGGAATAAGAAAGACTTCAAAGCTCCCATCTTCATTTGGAGAGTTGGGAAGGAAGAATATTTGCAAAGGAGACATTTGACAGGAAAATCAGTATTAGCCTGTAGGGCAGCAGTGGAGCCAGATAAATCCTGTACTGGCTCTTAAGGCTGAAACCTCACAGAAACAGTTTTAAAGAAACAAGCCCTGAAGTGCTTATTTACCCTGTGCCACATGACAAGCAGTGGTGAAAAAAAACAGCAGGAAAGAAGAGCAAAAGAATTAACTAAATAATATTCTTTTGTACTTTTCAACCTGTTCATCCTGAAAAAAGAAAAAAAAATGAACGTTCTACCTAGGTTACACATTCCCTTATTATTCCTTGGCACCCAAAACTGTATCCACAGCCAGAAAAAATTACCTGGAGACTATTTTTTGGCTGGAAAATACAGGAGGAGTATGATATCCAGCATGCACATTAGAGTACAGGGAATACTGTTTCTGAAATAAGGCTAAAAATCATACCTGAGGTTTGAAGGCAAACGCAGTTTGCGTGGCAAGGTTTAAATCTCTGTCTCTGCAGTTTTGTTTTCTCACACACATTGTATAAGCAAGTCACCTCACACCTAAAATGTGTCTCAATTTGTGTTTGTTCTGCTTTTTTGTTGCCACGTTTGAAAATTAATAATTCAATGTCCTAATATTAGCTGTCATCTTAGCTGTGATAAAATTAATAATTCATCAAACCGAAATCAAACAAATGCCACTTTTTTATGCTGGATGTAGAATATACTTTGCTACATTTTCAGAGCTAAATTTGGTGAGATTCACCACTTTGCTTTGAATGAAATAATATTTTATCAATTAATACATCATTTCATCACCATCACTCTCTTTGAAATTACCTCTAAGGAAGGGTTTAGCACAGCCACGCAGGTTTTATTTTTACAACATATTTTTTCCAGATGAAAAGAACAGTGGTTTGAAAAGATGAGGAACATTCACTCAATTTTATGCCCTTTCCTCCTGGTCATGCACATCCAACTTTTCCAGGGAAAGTATCCACAGTACCTGCAGTGCTCTGGCCAAATTCCAGATTTGTGTAATTACACTCAGCCTGGCTAAATTCTTGCTGGGATTTTTTTTTCTTTTTTTTTGGAGAAGGAATCCCCCCTTTTCCCTGAGTTGTTGTGAGTGCTGCTCCTCTCAGCAGGAGCTGCCTGGGCTGCAGCAGAAGGTGAAGGGATTTCCAAGTGTGGAGAGCTGCCTGTGTTAAATTTTCAAAGCATTTGGAGATCCTTTGGGGTGAGAGGTGCTATGTAAATGTGAGGTCACCGCTGTTATCTGGGGTGCAAATGCATCCTGGGCTGTGATAGAAGCTTAGGGGGGGAAAAATGGAGAAAAAAAAAAAAAACCAACATAAGAGGGGATAAAAAAAGAGGTAAGGAAAAAATAAAAAGGGTGTAAAAATGAGTAAAAAATATAAAAAAGGGAAAAAAATAAGGAGGAAAAGGGGATAAAAGAAGGGGGGAAAACCGTGTAAAAAAAAAAAAAAAAAAAAAAAAAAAAAAAAAGGGGAAGGGAAGAAAAAAAAAAAAAAAAAAGGGAAAAAAAAAAAAAAAAAAAAAAAAAAGGGAAAAAAAAAGGGGAAAAAGGGGAAAAAAAAAGGGGGGAAAAAAGAAAAAAAAAAAAAAAAAAAAAAAAAAAAAAAAAGAAACTATAGTGGGGAAGGGAAGATACAATTTCTACCCATGCTGTGCCAGACTGTGGATGACAAAGTTGCCCTTTTCTTGTCTTATTGTAAAGTGGGAGCATTAAACACTAAATTACTTGGTTTCTGCTTTTTTTAGGCTTTTCAAATCTTCACAAAGATTACAAATTCTTCTCCCTTCTTCAGGAAATATCATCTCAGTCCACACAGAAACCCCCTGACTTCCACCAGCTCTGCATCCCACGTGCTGCAGCTCAGCAACTCCTGATCCCTCCTTTTAGAAGCTGGTGCCACATCCTGCTGCAAGTCCACCTCTACATTCTTCCACCTTTTCCTCATATTTAGAACCAGAGAATCATGGAACTGTTTGAGTTGGAAGGGGCCTTAGTGATCATCTCATTCCACAGCTTGCCATGGGCTGGGACACCTTCCACTAGCCCAGGTTGTCCCAGGGTCCACCCAAAGTGGCCTTGCAGGTACAATATTACATAAATCACATTCCACGTTGCCATAAATCACAACCCACCTGCCTCTTCCCAATACCATAACCAAGCTCCCATCTTTTCACTTCATTTTTTTCCTTTTTCCTTTTGCTGTCACTCACCTGGTTGGAGGATGTGGAATTGTGATTCCTGTCACTTAACCACCCTTAAAGGGACAGACTTTCTAACGGAAATTGAATACGAAAGGTTGGATTCCGTGGGGAAATTTCAAATTGACAAATTTTCTGAATGGATCTCTCCTAACCTTGTTGCATATAATATATGCATGTATTGAGCTTAATTTTTGGTTAGTATCAAAATGTATTGATCTGCAAGATAAATATTGACCTGACCTCGCTTTCTCTCAGTCTATATTTACTTCTAGAGTCAATAAGTCTAGAAACTGATCTGACAGCAGTCAATAGTGGCTTAAAATTCTCAAAATAGCAGCTTTGCTCTAAGGTTGCAATCTTTTATTTTAAAGTTACTGCCTCAAATACGTAAAATGCTCATGAGGACTTAACACTTTACTGCACAAAGCCGTTGGGGAAACTCTCAAATGACAGAAGACCTTGATGTGACTTCAGGCCAGCTGTGCCATTTCAGCACTGGCCAAGCCATACTGTAAATATTTTAATAGTGACCTACTGAAGTCCATCTTTTTGCCCTGTGCATCCTCAAAAATTGGAGCTTTGCTCTGGAGGCTGTGCCTGAGTATCACTGATTGGATTTGTCAGGGCAAAATTGTCTTCAGCCTTGGGAAAATGCAAAGTTTGCTACTGGGGAGAGGTTGTCATCATGAGAATGCCCTCCCTGCCTTCATTTCTCTGCTTAGGGAGGTGGTAATTAACCCAGCAAGATTTTTAGTGTCAAATGGGATCATGTTCTTTCCCTCTCCCCCTCAGTGGTGGACAAATCTCCAGTGCAGTCTTCACCCCTGTTTTCCTCATAGCGGTGTTACAGTAAAAATATTCAGAATTTGACAGCTCAGCTTCTGATTTTTGGGGTTCCTTATGGAGAACTTTCATTAGGAGGCAGTTTAATAATTCAGTTATTGAGCAGTGTTTCTCTAATACCTGAGAAAATGCTGTAATTTGATTTAAGGACACCGTTGTCACTTTCAAGCGTTTCCCTGTCCCCTAGAGATTGGTGACCCAGAGAAGTGCAGGAAAATTATTAAAATGCAGAGAAAACAATAAAATTAAGAGAAAACAGATGCAAAAAAGACACAGTGGATTGACCTAATATCACTTTTTAGGATGAAATTGAAAAATATTCATTTTCTCTCACTGCTAAAGGAACCAAGGAATGTGGCAGAGAGTTTTTAAGCGTTGCTGAAAAGAAGAGAAAAAAGATCTGTCCATATTTTTCCCCAGGAGAGAGTCCAGAATTTGGAATCAGTAATTTTCCTTTAGGTTTTTGGGGGTTTTTTGAGGTTTTTGTGTGTTGGGTTTTTTTTTTTTTTTAATTTTTATATGGGCAGCCTTCAGAGGAGATGTTGTACAAAACTCTGGGCCTGCATTAAATAGTCCTCTGCTGATACTCATTTATCTGCATGTTTTAAAAGTGGGTGAAGCATGAAGCGAAGCATGTAATAGACTTAAGAACACATAGGTACAATTAAATGGGCAGGAAAACAATTACTTGTCATTCTTGCTGTGCTAATACTACAGAGAAAAACTACCAACATCTGGAAGACAGTTTTCCAAAATGAAGGGGGGGAAAGGAAGATGAAAATCTCCCATTCCTAAATTTCATGGGTGCAAAAACCCCACATGAGCATGGGCAAAGAAAAAAAAAAAAATCCTAAAATCAGAGCAAAGCAGCCACAGCAGAATCCTTAAAAAGCCAGGAATCATTCCACAGATAGCAGGATATATTTTTTCCAGGGAACTTGTAGGAAAGTTCCCCCCAATTATCCACCCCAAAACTGTTCCATGGTGCTGTTGGCTTTGATTAAACACAGAGTTTCACATCTTCCCTGTTACATCATCCTTGGGCAAAACCTTCAGGTTTTGTGCAAAGAGTTAAAAGAGTCAGGCATGGAATGAGTCCAGCTGGGAAGAGGGAAAGGGAAAAGGAAGTTGGAAAAGGCTGAGTGGGGGTAAAAAAGGGAGTTGGTGTGGATCTCCCCTTCCCACCAGCCTGCCCTCCGTGCTGCTGAGCTCGGGCCATCCTCTTGCCAAGGAGAAATGAACTTCTGCATCTTGGAGCTGAGCTGAGGAGTCCTTTCCTAGAACTGAAAAAAACATAATAAAATAAAAGAAATCATTCCTAGTCCGAGCAGGCGAATTTCTATGAAAAGAATGTCTGATTTCAGGAATCTGCAGCCTCCCAGTGCAAAAAATGTCTTTGCTGAAAACTGTCCAGCCAGCCTCTGTGATTTTAATTAAATAGCAAAGTTTCTGTGTTGAAATTCACAGCCTCCATCCCCATTCACTAGTGGGTGTTGAAAAATAACCTAAAAAAAAAAAAAATTAAAAAAAAAATCTTACTCTTTACTCAGCAACTTGAACAGATTTCAAGTCATTTTGTAGTTGGGAGGAATGCTCACAAAGACAGAGATTTTCTTGACTGAGATCATGAGAGCCCAGAGCTGAAGCAATTGTGCAACTGAGAAATGTATTCAGGCTTATTTCACAATAATTATTTACTTTTAAACTATTCATTCATACCTATGAGGAAAAAAAATTTAAAAAAAAAAAAAAAAAGAGAAAAAAGATGTTTTAGACAAACTATCTCCCCTGATACCTTCAAGATGATTATCAGAGCAGGGACCTGATCTTCAGAAGCCAAAGGCAGGAAAGTGCTTGGCCAGAGCCCTTTAATTCAATGGGCTCCCGAATTGTGCCTTTGCATCCTCATAGCCTGATACTCGCAGGAGGGAGAGGCTGATTTTCATTTTCTGTGCTCTAACTTTCTAATAAACAATAAGCAGATTGCAGCCTCCCTCTTTTGTGTGGGGGAAAATAAGCATTTTTTTTATTATTATTTTTTTTTATATTACAAAAAGGGACAATATGCTAAAAATATGCAGCGAACAAATATCATCTGTACAGACTGGAAGAGAACCTTCATAAATTAACCTTATTAGTGCATTACTGTAAGCGAATGCCAAAAAAGCTCCTAATTTGCATTAAGATAGATTTTTCAGGTTGGCTGCATGATTTAATTAAAGAAAAGATTAAGAATCATTAAACAAGCTGCTCTACCTTGCAATAACAGAATTTATATCTGATTCAGGTTAACGAAAACACAGATGGTGATTCAGTAACTGTTGAGTTGCTGTAACAGAATGAAAATGATCCCATTAGTTCTCTGGAAATGTGAGGGAATTTGAAAATTAGCATGCAGATACATTGTATGGTGCTAGACAGCTTGGTCTGCTTGGATCATCACTGATTACTCTTTGTTTGGGTTGGCAACACTGAACTTAATAAATGAAAAAATGTTCCAGTATACCACAGTTGGAAACTGTTCAAGGTTGAAATAGGTGTGCAGACTTTCAAGAAGAGAGAGTTAAGTAAACAAATGTCAATCAATTTGGGGCTGGCAACGTTTTTTTCTTCCAGAATGTCTGTTCTTGAGAAGCAAGTGTCATCAAAATTGAAATCCTTTGCTTGATACATATGTTCATGTGGTATTTATTATTACAAAGGTATTTTAAATGCGCGTCGTTCGTTTACAAAGGAGCCCCGGCGGCGTTTGGATGCTAAAAATGGAGAGGAGCTCTTAGGAAAATGGGTCGGGTCGTGTGTGGCACTGACAAAGAAACCAAACTTGCTGCAAAGGAAGGTTGTGATGGGAGGAGATGTGAAATAAAGGTAAAACCTCTCCTAAGTAACCCTGTGAATTGGACAGGGCCGGTAAGTGATCATTGCTACCCCGTGCGGGAGAGCAGAGCCTGGGCAAGAGTGATTTCCTTCAGCAGGTGACATTTCAAGGCTCTGGCAGAGGTAACTGCATTATCCAGGGAATGTTACCTGGATCACAGCAGCCCTCTGACCAGAGCAGGAGGTCTGGAGGACAGAACTTGCTCAGAACAGCGCACAAGCTCAGATCAACGCCAAATTTTCCAACGTGACTCATTCCGTGGCATTAACACTCAGGCAGCAGGACAGGAGGGTGTCTCCTCCTTCTGAGAGGTTATTTTTCCTTTTCTTTTTGACTTCTTTGTTTTATTGCAACTGACTTCAAGGCCAAAAGGTCGTGCATAGGGTGTTACAACAAAAATGAGGTTGTAACACGCGGACTTTTAGGTTAAAGTGTTCCTTGCTTATCACGTGTTAAGATCTTTCAGAAATGATGTAATGCACCAGGGACTGTGGCGCTACATTTGCAAACCACCTTTTTTTTAATCATTAATTGACATCATATAATAATGTCCAGCTCACTACTCCCAAAGTGATGGCAATTAATCTTGTAGGGGAAAAAAAGAGACATTTTTAGCTTTTAGCATAGAAAGATCATAAACAGGTTGTCTTTAGTTTGTCTGGATTTTAACCATCTGATCAAACTTTTTCTTTTTTTTTTTACTTTAACATTTCTTGAACTTTACCTTGTTTTTTCTAACACTTACATATTTAAAGATTGCATTTAGGAGAGATAGCCTCAGCAACTTGGCAGCATTTAAAAGCACACATGTTATTGCAAACAAGTGTGTCTTAGTTACAAAGGAAACCTTTGTTGTTCTTCCATGACCAGCACTTTTCATTTTTTTTATGTCTTCAGAAACTGGTGCATGATGAGTGATGGCACTGAAAAACATTGATTTTTATTATTTTATTTTTTTCTTCTCTCATTTAGGAGCAGGGGTTTGTTCTCAAACAAGGTGAACCACAGGGAAAAATATCATTAAATATTTTCTCAGTACTCCAGCTTGCCATAGACTGGTTAAGCATCCTGTCTTTGTACTGATCAGGCTGCTTGCAGTTTTCATATAATTGCAAATCCGTCTCCCTCCTTGGCTCCTTGAGCAGGGATGTAAAGGACTGTGAATTGTGCAGAGGCTTCCCTGTGAAATTGTACAACTGAGGAAGATGCTGAGGGGTTATGCTGTGCATGCCAACGCCGAGTGTGAGCTGGAAAGGGCTGGATTACCACAGAAAGAGAAAGATCAGGATATTAACTGCCAGCTATCGAATGATCACAGGATATTTTGGTAGTTGCCGCAGCAAAACTGAGCAGATCTTTTTAATATTCTGTCTTGTTTTCCGTGAAAGCTGTGAGGAGCACAAGAGGATATTTGATTTATATTTGTGCATTTTTGTTTGGACAAGGACTGTGAGAACCCAGTGGTTTTTGGTTCATGGGAGATCTGGCACATCGCTCTCTTGGTTTGGATTCAAGCGGGTTCACATCCCCCGAGTTTCACTTTGACTTTTGATTTTGAACAAATCCAAAAAAAGGCAAAACAAAGCCCTGATGAACCGGCTAACTTTCACATGATTTCCACCCAAAATTATAAACTTTGCCCCCTTCACAAGTGGAAGACTGTGTTCAAAACTATAGGCTTTCCAAATACCGTTAACTGAGCTATTTTTATGTCAGCGAGGAAGATAACCCAAATTCTTCTGATTTTTCCAGGATGAGGAGCTCAAATATCCAAATGATCTTCTCAGAAACCCTATTTACCAGGGAAATAGTTCTGTGAGTTGAAAAAAATCAGAGTAAGATCTTGAGGGCTCTCCTAGCACCTTTCTTGAGAAAACAGGAACGTGTTATTCCTACCTCCACCCTTAAATTCCCTGCGCTGGGCATTTCAAAAGCACAGCAGAATTTCTGGATATGACTCTGGCCAGAAGATGCCATTCCCCAAAAAAGAAAGCTCTCTCACATTCCATGGGGTCATCTAAGATGGAAGCTTCACAAAGACTTTTGGATGCTTGTCAGGACCTTCTTGTAAATGCTGTGTCCTTGGCCAGTTCCAGAATGCCTCCCGTGTGAATCCATCACAGAAAACCATGCACACGGTTCTGGCCCTCGTTAGGAAAAAGGAAAAAAAAAAATATAATGAAAAGTAGGGAGATCTCTGAATGTTCAGGATTAACTTTCTCAAATATCCTCAAAGGAGAATCACAGAATAGTTAGGGTTGGAAGGGACCTATGGAGATCTTCTTGTCCAACCTCCAAGAAGGTTACATAGCCCAAATCAAACACCTCTGAGACCTCCTAATCCCTGTGGCCCCCTTTTAAAAAAGCATGGATGCATAGTAAAAATGTATTATATAGTAAAAATGTATTATATAATAAAAGTATTTTTCAAAAACCATTATTTTTTGCCATTATTATATTTGCCATTTTCAATTTCAATTTATGTTTCTGTTTTTATCATCGTGCTTTTCTCAGTCGATTTGAGCTGATTTGAGCCGATTGAGTCCATCTCAGACTCAAATAGTTCCATTTGTGTTATTTTTCTTTTTTTAATATGGGATTTATGGATTTCCTCAAAAAAATTATTTCATACTTTTCACAATGGGAGTTTATTACTCACATCAACTACCTTACCATTATTTGGTGTAATAATAGTGCTGCACTTGCTTTTCCTATAAGGAAATAAAGGAAAACCCCACATTTTAAGCATCAGATTGCAGTGTTTGGACACTTTTTCTTCCTCACTTTCCTTATTTTCTCCTTTACATTTCCTTTCCTTCTTTTGGCAGAACTGTCTTGGTAACTTCAGGGTGTTTGGTACAGCCAAGCAAGAAATTACAGCATCTGGCAACTCTACCCAGGTTATCTCCACACATCTAACACTGGATTTTCAGCTGACATTTCACAGGATGCTGGAATGTGCTCCATTATCTCTGTAGAAGCACTTGGTAAATTTGGATGGGATCCAGTTAAGGAGCCAAAAACAATACTGTGGAAATTACCTGACCAGTCAAGTCTATAAAAAGTGAGTTACAAACAGCATAAAGCCTATAATTCTAACAAATATTTCTTGGGCATCTCATGAGTTAAAATTACAGTAATGAGGACATTGTAATGCTTTAACATGAATAAATAACAAAAAAATTATCAGGTCTCTTTGTCTGAAAATTTGTCAGATTCTAATATTCAAGCCAGGTTAATTGTAAAATTGTTTGGGATCTTGGATGCTGGCAAAGAGAGTGTAACTTTGAGCTGGACTCTGGAACAACCTCGTGGGTGGATTACGAGACCCCTGAGAAGCACCAGGCAGCCCCGAGCAGTGCTACTGGATCAGAGCTCACTTTTTGTTCCCATGACACTCAAAGGAGGCAAAAGAGGCACATTTTCCACAAGTTTGTAAACATAGCAGCTTCCAGCAAAAGTGGTGAGAAAATTTCAGGGATTTGATGGGGGTTTTTTTCAGGCATCTACTCCGTGTCACTGCTGAGAGCTGGGAAAGTGACTGTTGCAATAAAATGGACCATAGGCTCTTCAGAAAACAGGATGAAATGTTTATATTTGGCTATTATGGTGATGGATGTTAAAAAAGGAAGCTAAGATAAATAAACATATTAATTATGTGTCAAACCACAGGACATCTCTTAGGACACTGTGATGGGAAGGCTCAAATGCTAGAGATAACTTTGCTTCATTTCAATGTATTTCTTGAGGAGCTTTATTAACCTTTAGGGACCAAAGAATCCTAGAAACAGCATTTGGTACTGTGACCTTATATATGTCCTCCTCATACTTAAAGGCAGGATGATTTCCATCCAGGAAAGAATCTAGATGGTGGAAATATATATGATTCCAGTGACTTAAATACATCCCTGTGCTGAGATGGGACCCAGAAATTAGTGTCCCTGTTTTTAAACTGCACTGGAAGCTTTTTAGTTAGGGAAGGACAAGTATTTCCCTCCTTTCCTACTCCTACTGAGAGAATTTTAAAATCACTCAGCTCATTCCCCATAATTTCTCTCCATAGCCCAATAAAAAGGATAATCTTCTGTTTCTCAAAACCAAAATTCAGAGAGAAACTGCAGCCACATTAGAACAGCAGAAACAACTTTCTTATTCCTCGCGCCAGCGTATAGAATAAATCCTTTAATTAAAGAAACTCTCTGGTCAAGCTGACACTTCTTTTTTTTTTTTAAATTGCAGTCTCCTGTCACTCTGTAACTTATTTTATTTTTAATTCATCAGGGTGTGTGAGTGTTTGAGAGTGCCCCAAACGAAATGGGGGCTGTCAAGAGATGCGATGCTGCGTCATCACGGAGCCGATGGCCACGAGCCAGCTCTGTCAACACTTGGCTTTGTACGGGCCGGGGGAGAGAAGCTGATTCTTCAGCAGTGTCTAATCAGTTTAAAACAAATCTGGAAGATGTTACTAGAAGACAAGATGAGATCCAGGCCGCAGCAGCCTCTGCATACAAAAGAAGTGAAGGGTTTCGTTTGAAAACGAAATTAAAGAGGTGGAAACAGCTCTTGACAGTTTCAACAGGATTTTAACTGTGGGTAAGAAGGAGTGAACTACTGGTTTAGGAAATGGGACTACTGGTACCTAGAGAAAGGACCTTGCTCTGTCACCTCTGCTGTAGCAACAGAGATATCAGGGGAATAGATCTCCCAGTAAGCAATGGAGAAGTTCCTGTGTATTCACAGCAGCATTCCAGTACACAAACGGGACATCCAGAAGGTTGGAGAGTGACTTCTTACAAGGGCCTGTAGTGATAGGACCAGGGCAACTGGTTTTAAATTGAAGAAAGGAAGATCTAGATTACAGATTAGGAAGAAATTCTTCATTGTGAGGGTGGTGAGGCTCAGGCACATTGTCCAGAGAAGTTGTGGCTGCCCCTGTATCCCTGGAAGTGTTCCAGGCCAGGTTGGATGGGGCTTGGAGCAACCTGGGATAGGGGAAAGTGTCCCTGTCCATGGCAGGGATGTGGAAGGAGATGAGCTTTAAGGTCCTTTCTAACTCAAACCGTTCTGTGATTTCATGCTTCATCATAGCCTGGTTAATTCTTGAAAGAAAACCAAAGTCAAATAATTTGGAGGGTCACAATGACAAGAAACAGTTGCCCAACAAATCACAGGAGGTGTATATAGAAAAGGTAAATACATGCTTTTGATTTATGGAAAAACTTCCATCTGAGTCCATCAAAAGGTTTCAGAAACTAAATGTTTCCGTATCCAACACAGATATCAGAGAGCTCCACATTCATCTTTCAGTGCCTCATCTGGAAACCTCCCTTCAGCCCTCAATCACACAGGTATCCTTGCAAAAGAGAAACTCCAATGGTTTCCTTTGGGATGTGTTTCTGGAAAACTCTGTTTGTTTCCTTCTGACACCACACAGTAAAGGAATGAAGGTAGAAAGCCAAACTTTCTTTCCTGTCTGCAGGCACCTGACCAGAACAGAACATGACCAAGACACACTTTGCCCTTGCAGGATTCAACTGCAAGGACAAGTGGGGTTGCTTCAGTACCCAGAAAGGGAATGAAAATAGTTCAGAAAGTGGTAGAGGACCTACTGGAGCCTTCTCTTACTGCTACAGAGAAGATGTGGCAGGGGTAAGAGAAGGATGTGTTTCTGGGACAGTCAAAAAGCAGCAGCAAATACCTCCTAACATTAATTTTAAAACATCAGATAAGGTGTTCTATAAAACAGCTGTTACTGGGGAAGGGAAGGGGGGGCAGGGAAAGAGCTGTAGATCCACAGGAAATTCCTCCACCAAGCTGAAGGAAGCCTTCAGTATCTCTCATGATTGTAAACTAGTGGGAAGGAGTCAGGAAGGAGCAGGAATGTCCTGCCTTTCTCACATCTGCCCAGTGGGACCTGTGAGTTTCCATCATCTGCACCAGCCCAGATAAACCCTCAGGAATCCAGGCAACTTCAACCCAGCAGATGCAACATCCCCCCTTTCCATTTCCATCCTCATCCAACATGTTATAAAGATAAGTTTTAAGTTATTTTCTTATTATTAAAGGGGAGAATAACTCCCAGTGAAAAGAAAAAGCTTTCCTCATTGCAGGAACTCAAAGTACCAGGATGTGTTCCTCTTTCTTGTCATTTCAGACAAAAAAAAAACCACCCCTTTTCCCCTAAAATATTTTGTCCTTGTTGTTTTTCTTCTCTCAGAGATCTCTTCCCTTGTACTTTCATTTTGATTCCTGCCCATGTTTTTGGTGGCATGGTCATTGGCTCCAAGGGAGCAGAGTTTATCCCTTGTCCTCTAGGGCTGCATCTATTAAACCTCCCCAACTTTATTCAAGTAAAGTCTGGTGAAACATTCTTTTGCCTGACGTGGGAATTAACCCAATATCTGAGTTGAGACAAATTCCTCTACCTCTCTGTAATTCATCTTTTTCACTTTACATGAGGATTTTTCTCATGGTCTGTGAAGCAGGTCAGATTACCTTAGATACTTTGTCAGTAGCTGAATGGAGAGGGTATTACAAACTCTAATTTACAGTCTCCTGTAACTTACTATATATAAAATACTGAAAGATTACATATCCACTTCAGCTAAACCCCTACATATCTGCAGCTCAGCCAGGTTTGGCCATAGAATCTTCGCTTTTAGGGCCTGAAGGGACTCTGGCCTGATTCCCCCTGAGCAATGTGGGCCACAATTTCATCAGTTTGAGCTGCCCCTGTTTACCCAGTGAGGTCCTGGGTCACACCTGGGTGTTTTGGATTCTTGAATTTTCCTCCTTGTATTTCCTGAGCCCACAGAATGTGTTGAAGTTTATTACAGCAACCTCTACAGTCACTCTACAAGAACTGGTGTTCTTGTACCATGGTTAATTTTTTAATTAACACAGGGAACTACAGCAACTTTTAATAATGGCTCTCAGCCTCTTTCCTAGAATCATGGAGTGGTTTGGGTTAGAAGGAACATTCAAAGGCCATTCAGTCCAACCCCCCTGTATTGAACAGGGGCATCCCAACTTGATCAGGTTGCTCAGAGCCCTGTCCAAACTGCCCTTGGATGTTTCCAGGGATGGGGCATCTACCACCTAAGGGAGACCTTTGTTCATTCCTCCTTGCAAATCAACAATTTAATTTTCATTCTTCTCTTCTACTCTTTTCCCCACTTCATTGTCACATCAACAGCAATGGGCAGGAAGACCTGGAAGGTCTGAAATCCTCTGCCTCAGTTTCTCCGCTCCCTTCACCCTCACCAAGATTCCTCATTGCCCACCACAGAAAACTCCCATAATAAAAACTATCACCACAACAGACACTAACCTTGTTGCTAAACTAAAATTGCCAAACTAAATTACAGCCCTGGCTGAGGGAACAAGGAGGGAGCAGACACAGGAAAACCTTTGACTGGTCTAGCTCATCGAGTCCCAGCTCAAAACTCTCGTGGCTGAAGCCATTCCAGCTGCACTGCTTACCTTGGGAAGAGGCAGAGGGGCTGCTGCACCTCTCAGTTTGACTTCCACATCTCCTTCATCTCTGGGAGAGGATCCCAAGCAGCTGCTGAATCCTCCATGATGAGGAGCATGGGCTGATTTATCCTGCAGTTCCCAGCATGGAAACTGGGCTGCGGATAAAGACCTGAGTCTGCAGCATCTTCCATCAGCACAAAGCATACAACTGTGCAAGAAACCTTTTCATAATCATGAGGAAAAAGAGAGAGAGGAAAAAAACAACCCAAATTCTTAACTGTATTCAGACTCAGCTGGAATTCGGACCAAGAGATGGACTAGCTACTTACTTATCCCTCAGGCACATTCACCCCTCTCTATAATTAAGCTCTTGGGCTGTTTTGTTAGTGGTGAGAAGCAGGCTTTGCCAAAAGTCATCTGGCTTTCTCCCTTAGAACACTGACAGGTTTTTTTCCCCCCTCCTTGCTAAAGAAAGCTTTCAATTTTCATTGCTTATGTGCTTTAGGTATAATTATTTTTTTTACCTTTCACGGTGTTATTTCCTACCCATAAAATTATACAAAATGGTCATCAGTGAGCCTGCTGAAAAGACCATCCACCATACATTATAGAGAATAACCTTAATATTTATAAAAAAAAGACCATATTTCTTTTAAAGATCTTGCTCTAAACAAACTGAATTATTCATGCATAGAATTGTACAGCATTAGAACACCTGTTTTCAATCATGCATAATGTAAAATCACTCATTACCTCACAAGAGCCTCTACATCTCCAGCAATCAAATGGCATTGAAACAGAGGAACAGGTGCTTGGCAGGTGGATCCAAACAGATGTTTTAGGCTTGGTTGTCTTTTCTTGTACAGGTGTGGTGATCTTGTTTTCAACTGCATAATTGCTATTTGAATAGGTGATATTTAATTCTTACATGCTTTAATATTTATTTTTGCTTCTTAAATTCCTTTTTTTCCCACTCTGCGAACTGCATGGGCTCGAAGCAGCTTATGAGATGTGGGAAAGCTCTGGGCTGATACACCAGTGATGCAATGGAAGGTACAGTTCCTCTTGCTCAGACCTTCATGCCACAAATTGTCAGCCAGGAGACTTTTAAATTGAATTAACTTGTGCAAAACCACTGCAGAGGCCTCCAGACTCTCAGCCGGGGTCCAGCATTCCCTTCTTGAAGGATATTCGAATATTGGATATATGAAGATGTGACAAAACCTTCATGAAAACAAATAAAACAGGACATGGAGAAGATCTCTGCATGTTTTTTGAGGATTCAATTGTGCTCAATTTAAATGTGCCTAAAATCTCCAGCAGACTCAGTACACTGATGTCGTGAAGGAGAAATACATCACTGATGGAGGGCAGGGTTAGATTAGAAATTAGGAAGAAATTCTACCCAGTGAGGGAGGGCAGGCCCTGGCACAGGTGCCCAGAGCAGCTGTGGCTGCCCCTGGATCCCTGGAAGTGCCCAAGGCCAGGCTGGACAGGGCTTGGAGCAGCCTGGGACAGTGGAAGGTGTCCCTGCCCATGGCAGGGGGTGGAATGAGATAATCTTTAAGGTCCCTCCCAACCCAAACCATTCTAGGATTTGGTGGTTCCAAACCTTGACTCTGCTTCTCAAGCTCCTGTTTTTCATGTGGGCCCCACAGGAGGGGGACGTGGACTAGTGACCTTTGCTAAACCAGATTTTGGACCTGCCACTCTGCAAAAGCTGCAGAAGGCACTGAACCTGCAAGGAAAGGAAAAACTAAAAGGCAAAAAATTTGACATCTTCCCCTTGGAATTTAGAGAAAATTAATGAACAGTGTCCAAAAAAGTATTTGGGTGCTCATGGCCTTCAAGCACCGATTACTGGTTGGCCGAAGCCGATTTGTCACTACTCCAACTTCAGTTTCAACAGCAAAGTGGCAAATCATTAGAAACAGCTTTAAACTTGGCACCCTGACCAGCATCTCGACAGAGCAGCCAAGGACTGAAAATCCAGGGTGACAGTTTATTGCTCTGACAGGTCACCTGTCCTCAGGCTGTGTTTTCTCCTCGTGGTCCGACGCCGCGGGCGCAGAGGGATAAACAGGGATGCAGTGACCTGGACTGATGCTCCATACAGGTGTGTTCAGAGCAGAACAGCTCTTCATGACTGGCATGTGATGCTTGCAGGGTGCAAACAACGGATTTGTTTTGTGTCAAACCCTTTTGTGTGTCAAGGACCGGAGCAGTAGAGTTTTTGGGCCACAATGTGCCACCACTGAATTCTTCCCTGTGAGCGTGGTGCCCAGAGAAGCTGTGGCTGCCCCTGGATCCCTGGAAGTGTCCAGTGCCAGGTTGGACTGGGCTTGGAGCCACCTGGGATAGTGAGAAGTTTCCCTGCCCATGGCAGGGGGTAGAATGAGAAGATCTTTAAGGTTCCTTGAACCCAAACCTTTCTATGATTCCAGGATTTTAGAACACAGAAAATAATTTGTACAAACATGTAATTCAATTATTCGGCCCCACTATGTCATATTAATTCACTGCATTTTTCAGTGTCAGAGATGTCATTTTTCTTTTCCCAGTATTTCCCAGTATTTTAAAGTAGGAATGGCAAAAGAACCTGATTCCCTTGATCAAGGGATTTATTCTGGAGTTACCTCATTGAAATAGGTGCTCATTTGCCAGGGCAGAAAGAAAAGTTAATGGATCTGTCCTGAAACAAGTATGACAGAACTCAGATGAGTTATCACATTCACATTAACAAGTAGGGTGTCAAGACTGATAAAGACACATAAGTATGTAGATGCATTTATCTATACAGTTCACACTTACAAAGACAAGGAGTACCTCCAGCATTAATTTACAGGCTTATTCATGTGTAGCATTAAAACATATAAGAGAAATATCTGATAAAAAATTTTACCAGTCCATGGTGGCTTACCTGTCCAAAGTCAGCACGCAGCTCAAACCAGAAACTTCCAGAAACAGCAGGTGCCTGCAGTTGCCTCTGCACCATCTCCTTCACCCCAGCACTTCGTCCTTGTCCTGGGCTCTCTCTGTGATAAACAAATGGGCAGGAGGTTTCATTCCCAGCTGAAAAGCTCCAGAAAACCTCCCTTCAGCACATTTCCTCAGAGGCTGTGAAATTCTTGTATTTCTGGGTCAGATATGTGTGACTTCCAGTAGAAGTTACTTTAAACACATGAACAGCAAAGAGAAGCAAAGGATGTATCAGTGTATCCAGGATGAAATTAAAGCTCAGCAAATGCTTCACAAATTCCATTGGGGATTATTTTCTGAACATTTTTCTTTCTTAGGAGAAAATATAAACCCTTACCTTTGACACAACAGGTCCATCTCAGAGCTCCAGCACAGCCTCAGCATCTACTGATGTCCCCCAGTGCTCCTCCTTTGACCTCCCTTCCAGCCCCAGGTACTGGAGCTCATCTTTAACCCAGGATGAGGTGGTTTGGGTTGTTTTTGAACATTTCCACAAAGAGCTGTTTGATCTGGAGTGCTGCCTTCAGGAAACAGAGCTGCTCTCCTCCTCCTCTTAAGAACTTTTGACCACTTTTTGCTGCAGGATCTTTTCCCACATCCTTGTCTCCATGACCAGGCTTCAAAGGACACCGTGCTCTTCCCTTTGACAACCCTCACCAGCTCTAGACCTCCTGGCTTGGAGTGGGTCTGTGCATCTTTTCTCCACTATACATTTCCATTAATTCCTCACATTTAATTTGTGTCTCAGCTGATCACAGAGGCAGCATGGATTGGCCTCTCCAGGATGCTTCGGATCAATTTTCTTCTCGCATGAAGCATAAATTATTAATAACACCAGGCACTCAAACCCAACTTGCCCCCAAAGTTTCACACAGTTTACAAAAAAATCTAAATGGATTAATAACTCCAAAAGATCGGTGAGGGTGAGCTGTGAAAATTCCAGGTGGGAGGGAAACTCCTGAGATAAAGGACTTGTAATGAAAAACATCTTTTTCATTTATGGGCCACTAACAGCTCTTTTGTGTCGAAGGCCTCAGAATCATTTAATATTGCTATGGCTCTGCATATTCACCAGTAAAATGGTCCTATTGCTCTTCTCAGAGAGATGTTACAAGGGGATTATAAACAAAGTGGAGGAATTAAAAGGTTTTTGCCCAGGTGCAATGTGCTCTTCATATCTTGTTTACCTGAGATGTGCACCCTGCAGTTCCTTCACTCAGCAGTGCCTCTGGAGCACGGTGGGCTGCACACTCTTCCCTAAGGGAGGGTAAAACAGCAGCTTGGAGATCACAGAGTCACAGAATCATCAGGGCTGGAAAAGCCCTCTAAAATCATCAATCCCAATAGCCAAACCCACCCCAAACCATGTCCCACAGGACTGCATTACGTAATTTTTGCTCAAGGCCAGGTTGTACGGGGCTTGGAGCAACCTGGTCTAGTGGAAGGTGTCCCTGTCCCTGGCAGGGAGTGGAATGAGATGAGTTTAAGGTCGCTTCCAACACAGACCAGTCTGTGATTCTGTGATTCTACCAGAGAACAAAATTGCAAATTGCTCAGAGGAAAGATACAGCATTGCAAAATTGAAGCAAGACTGTGACACTGTGGGGTGTGACTTGAACAGAAGGACTCCTCCTTTCCCTCTCCATCAGCATGGAGGGAGCAGTACTCACATGGAGACCAAACCCAGGTTCTGCAAACATTTATTCCAACTGCTTAGGTGTGCCAAGGTATGTTTAAACACGTGTGTGTTTATATGTGTGTGTATATATGTGTATATATATATACACACGCATGCACACATATACCTACAGAATCATGGAATCACAGAAGAGCTTGGGTTGGAAGGGACATTAAAACTCATCTAATTCCAACCTCTGCCATGGGCAGGGAAACCTTCCACCAGACCAAGTTGCTCTAAGCCCCATCCAAGCTGGCCTGGAACACTTCCAGGGATGGGGCAGCCCCAGCCTCTGTGGGCAACCTGTGCCAAGGCTTCCCCACCCTCTGAGCAACAAATTCCATCCTAACCTCTAACCTAAACCTGACCTCCATCCTAAAGCCATTCCCCTTTGTCCTGCTGGCAATAGGACATTCTAGATAAAACCCATGAAACCCCTACTTTCACATAGAAGGGAGCACAGTGCTCCATCCCACAGCCAGCCCCGGCTCCCCCGGGCTCCCCCGGCAGCTCCGCTTTCAGCCCGACAGCTGCGGATCCCAGGTGGTCTGACATTTGAGAGAGGGGCTGCAGGGGAGATTGGAGGTGTTTCAGGGGAGAAGGAGGAATAACACCGAGCCCTCATCCAGATGGGATCGTTCAGGAACAACCTGGGATACTCTATTACTGTCCATATGCCTCCCAGGTCTCCAAAGGCCACACTCCATTGATTTATTAGAAATCTGCTTCTTTTCCCCCAGCGTTGGTTCTTTCCCAAACAGGGCATAATGTGGGATTTACTGCCATCTGAAATGCTCCTTTTTAAAAATCAGTTCTTCGCATAAGCTGGGCTTCAGAAATGCTCCAATAAACACCAGATTAGAGAGCATTTCGGGACGGGAGCCCCCTCTTTATGTAGCCTTTAAACAAATTTCTTCCTGCCACAATGAGTGATAAAACATTTTATAGGGCATTTCTATGATAAGTAAATGGCTGAAGGCATGGCACCAGTAGAATTAAAGCCACCAGAATAACTCTGCTAACAGTCTGCCTTACACTCATTTCTTCCTTTGCATATAAGCCTAGAAGAATTATTTTATTGTTTTAGCACTGCAAACAGTTGTTATTAGTGTATCTTATTTATAGTCAGTTCTTTGAGGCACTATAGTAATACAGAAAAATATCAGTTATTTCATCACACTGGTGAATTTAATGAACCTGAAGGTGTGTGTTATTTTAGCACTTGCTGCAGCTCCTGTGAAAACCCAATGGTGCTAAAATCTGTAAACCTGTCACTGCTTAAGTAATAACCTTGTTAAAAGCATCTTCATTTAACTTATTTCAGCTTTTGCAGAATGCAGGTTTTATTTTATCAGTGCAGGGAATAGGTGTTTCCAACCAAACCACTTATTGTAAATATAGTTAATTGTAGTTCATTAATTTATTCTCAGTGTTATTGCTTTTATTTTAACACTTAGTTTAAATTAAGTGTTGTCTAGAACTGAGTTCCCATTTTCGATTTTTTTTTAAACAAACTCTTAATTTATATAAAATATCTCTGGTTAGAACAGTAAATTTTATTCTGCAATATGGAAAATGCTCTTTGCATTCATTAATATCCCTTTATGCTGCAAGAAATGAGCTTTCTTCCTTAACAGCAGACAGGAAAACAAAATGAGATTCTTTTTTTAATCTTACCACTGTGAAATTGGGCTTCTTCCTTTCATTTAAAAATATAGAGAAAATGAAATATTGATGGCATGTGATCCAAATTATCAATTGATCCCTGCAAATGCATCCACAATTATCGAAATCCTGGCAATAGAAGAATGGGAACTCCCTGCTATTTAGCACCATTCAGCAGAAAGAGAAGTGTAATTTGCACCATCACTTTTTTTTACAGCACCAATGATACTTCCTATATTATTACACCGTGGAGTTGTTTGTGACAAATGATAAAAGTATCAGGTTCCCAGTAAATTATTACAAGGTGGGCAATTACACACCCATTAATACTTTTTGTCTTCGAGGCCTGCTGTGCTCCCTGGTGCTCTCTGGCAGACACATCCCAGGGGTACAGACCTCAAAACTGATGCTGGATGCCAACAGGGCCCCGAGCTCTTGATGGCAGAGGGGCTACAGTAGAATCCCAAATGTGTCGGCTGCTTTGAAAGAATTATCAGAATTAGCTATGCAGGATTCTTCCATTAAATTGTAATTTGATTGGGGGGGTAATTCCTTTTCTTTTCCTCCAATAATATAGCTCTCCTTCTCCGTGTGTTTCTGTTTCAGTGTTTATTGATCTGTGCTTCTGAGTAAGTCTGTGACTAATTTAAATCAGGGCATCATCATCCACGAGGGTGTAACATCCCCAGCCAGGCACAAAGCTGACCTGGGTTATTCCATTGTCCCTCATTACAACTTTCTGCCCTAATCAGTCTTACTTTGCAAACAAATTGAAAATATAATTAACTTCATCCTTTCCTCCATTTTTGGTGCCAAAACCCCTCATGGGGGTGTCAGAGCAGTGCAGACCCTGGGGTGGGTCCTACACAGCAAGCAGAGGGATGCAGCAGGAATTACTCCATTCCTGGATGTCAGAAGCAGGGACAGGGCAGGGCAGAAGCAGGGTGAGAATGGTCAGCAGGCAGCCCCAGAGGTGGGAATGAGGGACTGAAATGGAGCTGAAGGCATCAGCATCCCCCAACACCTTTAAAAGAATCTCAAAACCAAGGTGGGAGAACCCAGGCCTGGTCTCCAGGATGGGAACACCCAGATCTGCTCTGGTGCTGCCCGGAGAGGTGAGGGGTAGGAGGAGGAAACACAAGCTTCCTACGTGCTGTGTCTACAGCAGGGTCATTCCACCAAAAATTAGGTCTTGTCTCAAAGCAGACGAGTGCCAGCTGCCCCAGGAGCTGCAGCAAACGGAGGAGGAGGAGGGAAGCCAAGCTGCCTGTGCCTGACCACAGCACCAGGACTTAGGGCAGAAGTCAGGATGCTTCAAATCCCAACAGCTGCAGTGTGTCTTCAGGGTCTGAGAAACCAGACCAAGCAATTGAAAAGGAATCCAGTTGTTTAAGCTTAGGCTGGGATTGTGTTTGTATTTGTTTTGCTTGTAACCTTTCGTTTCCAGCCTTCCAGCTAAAAGCCTGACCCTATGCCTTGCTTAATAAACCTTTCATAAAAGCTTTGTTTTATCATCCAGCCTGGCCTGTGCTGCAGGAAAGATGGATGGGAGGGAGTGGGTGAAGCTGTGGAGGTGCAGAGACACATCCCAAGGGTGCAGGATGGGAAGCTGGGGTGTGTCCTGCCCTGGAATGCCATTCCACAGAGCCATGAGCACTCCTGTGGAGGGTTAGACAGTCAGGAGAGATCCTCTGCTAAAGCATCTCACAGCTACTCCCTAGAATGCACTCAGTGGAAAGAATACAGATGTCTGGATGTGTGCATAAAAAGATCTAGCTGATAATGATCAAATGCAGTTTAGATATAAAAGCAAATCTGCAAATGCAAGGATTGTTTTGGAGCCCTGGGCGCTTCGTGCTGCAGAGCCAGGGGTCCATGAGCCCAGTTTGGTGTAGGTCAGCATCACACTGCCTCTGGAGCTGCCCCCTAACTCTGCTTCATTCCTCCCTGCTGTATCTGTGAAACTGCAGCACAAGCTCCTTCCTGCCCTGCACTCAGATAGAAAAAATTTTGAGCCTTTTCTGCTCCAACACAAAAAAATTTCCCATATCAAACATCCGGCCTGTCTCCAGGAGCCCTGCTCTTTCTCCTGACATCCTGTGCTGCCACAATCCACAGAGAGAAAAGACAAACCCAACACACACAAGATAACCCCAAATTTGATGATCAGGTGCTGAAGTGAGCAGTGGGAGGGAGGAGAAAGGCAATACTGACATCACCATTCCTTCAGGCTCTGCAGCACAGGGAAACCCACAGCAAAGCTGGGAAAGGGGATTCTCCTTTCTGACAACCAGCACAGCCCAGCCCAGTAAAATGGGTTTTATACCCATTTACACTCTGTTGACTTTGGCTGGTTTATAGCTAAAGCTATAGTATTTGTCCCCAGTGCTGAGACACAAAATAATTCCAGGTAGGATTTCACATTAATGATCTGTTCTTTTCAGAATCTAAAGCCAGGACAAAATAGTTCTGTACCCATTGCTGGTACCAAACAGGAGTGAAGTCAATATTATATTTATGGCTGTAGTGCTAAAAATGTAAGATTAAATTTAAAATTATGGAGCAGAAAATTTGAATGTAAGAAGATTTTTCATTAAACCAGCATACATTTATCCCTCACACTGACACAAGGGTAATAGCAATTTGACCCACATAACTTTTTTGTTTCTTAAGTTATATTATTACAGACCAATTACATGTTCTTTAAAGAAATGTTATTAATTATTGAAACATTAAAAAGCTGAGGTCATTGTTTTTCTGCACTTAGCATAGCTTTTAAGACAGATTATAGGGACAGAATCTTTTGGTAGATAGTCTTAAAATATTCACCAGTGCTAGAACAATTTAATGAAATTCACATTTATTTCAAGGATTTTTTTAATTAAATCTATTGGTTGTTGGTATCCGTAAACCCTTAAGAATAAACACCTGCAGTGTTTTATTATGTAAAAAGGTAGTTTAATTGCATCATATTTATCACAGACAAATCAAGCCCTATTCAGAAGATAATAATGACACAGTAATTGGACGAGTAATTGGTTCAGGATGATTCAATATTGTACTAATAATCATAAATACAACTGTCTCCTGCTTTGGTACAAGGCTGACACGATATTATAGATTGGATTTGGTGCAATAAATATCCATGAACTGGGTCCAGTAGTGCCCAGGTCTTTAGTTCAACTGCCTTAGTAAGTAGCAGGTACCTAATAATGCAGCCCACATGAGCAATCATTGTTTCCTGGAGGGAAACACAGGGAATACTGCTTCTTCTGCATCTGGGAATGGCTGGAAGTGGCATCCTCACAGCAATGCTCCCTTTGGCTCCTTGTGTTAAGCATTTGCCTCAGAGATGATTCCGCTCCGAGTAAACCCAGTCATGCTCAGAGCTCTACTTGTAAAGCAGATCTGTGTGGTGAAAATCTCGCTTTTCTTTGGCTTTTCACTTATTTGTTTGTATTCCTGACAACTGGAGAAATGGCACACTCCAAAGAGGCACAATTTTCCAAAAATGCTCAGCCCTCAAACCCTCCAAGGAGAAACAGGAGGAGGAGCAAGGCAACCCAAAACTGGGCACCCCAAACTCCACAGCAGGCAGGAAATACACATGGTGTGGTTCTTCCCCAGTGGGCCATAGGCCTCTGGGGATGGCCACTGATGAGCCCCTGTGGGCCACCACCCCCAGCAAACCCCTGGAATCTCTTATGTTCTCCATAGAAATCAGTACTGCTGTTCCTCACTTTAACTCTACCTTTCCCCTGCATTTCCTGTGCTTTCCCTGTCTGATCCAGAGCACCACCATCCAAAGTGAGGGGTTTTCCTTGCTGCCTGCCTGGCACCACGGGGGTCTTGCTGCAGCATTTTGGCAAGCCACGCTTCCTATTTCAAATGGGAATGGTTTTCTCTTATAAAACCTAGGAATTATTTTTGCTTAGGAAAACACCCATTCAAAATAATAATGATAAAAAGTCCTTTTTTGGTTCCTTACTCTCACTGGATGTGCTATGAGACACTTAGGTCAGAGCCCCCCAAATACTTATAGTCCAAAATACAAGTACTTATAAAAAAAGTGCTTGCATTCATATTTCAGCAGTTAAAAAGAGATCTCAACATTTAAAAGCAGTTAAAAAGAGATCTCAACATTTAAAAGTTGAAATCACTGGATTTCAACTGGAGCTTCAACCACAATTTTCCAGGCTGTCCTGGTATGATTAGAACACCTGCTTAGTTTCACGCTGTCACGATTTCCTTATCATGTAAATTAAAACGTTATTTATGGTACGACATAAAACAGCATAGTGGCATCCAGCTTTAATCTACTTTTTTTTTGCTCTGTGCGTGAATATAGAATTTTTAGGAGTATGACAACATGAAAATGAAGTATGGGAATAGATATAGAAATTTAGAAAATATCGAATTTTTAATTCATTTCCTTTCTTGACTTTTGTGAGGAGGAGGGAGTGGAAATCTAATGGAGCAAACACCAGGGCCTGGTGGCAAAGGGTGGCTGGTAGGAGGTGTCAGCCCTGTGGCCAACTGTGTGTTTGTGGAGGGTTGATACAGCGAAGCAGGGAGCACAAACCCACTCCCGTGGCATTTAAGGACAGCTGTGACAATCAGCCCTGTCACCCCCGCCAGCGGCTCCTCCGCCGCTGCCGGCGCTTTTCAGAGGGACCCAAAGGGGAGTGGGGCCTCATTGTCCCCAGAACAATGGTCCTCCTTCACCAGACACAGAAACTTGCTTTTCATTGGGCTTGAACAGAGATAACACAGCCCCTTCATCGCCAGGGCAAGAGCTCGGCGTCCGTGTCCCTGGCTTGGAAGGATGCCCTCAGCAGATAAATTTGTAGGAACTTACCTTTTTTCCTGTAATTTCTCTGCACCAGAAGGAGGAGCAGCCAGGCCAGGTACCAGCTCAAGGTGGGCAGTGTGATTCTGACGATATCTCCTTGATGCCCCATCCCCCCATGGGACACCTCCACCCCAAAGCAGCACCTGGAGGGAAGGGGGGACAGAAGAGACAGCTCACATTGCAGGAGGTACATAGAGAAACCCTTGATTCTACAGCAGAGCAGCCCTGGCGTGGGCACTAAGGCTGAAACCAATCTGTACAAATGGAATTCCATAGCAGAATGACACCAGGGGCCCAGGTCCCTCCTAAGGGTGTCAAAGGGATGGAGACCAAGCACACCACTAAGACGGCAACCAGTGAAAGTCACACGACACCGAACCATCCCTTTTAATTTTTTTTTCCCCTTGGTGCCAAGGGGAAAAAGCCATTTTTTTTCCCTTTTGCCTGAGTCTCTCTTACCTTAGCCTTGCACAGGGAGGAGGGAAAGGTGAGAAGACAGGAGAGCTATCACTGTGCACAGCCAGGCAGGCAGGCAGCAGAGGTAGATGAACAGAATGTGTTGAAAGCATCATGATCCAGCGCCAGGAAATAACAGTTAGCATATCCCTGAATGACATTTACAGGAAACCTATGTTTCCTTTTCAGGGCCATAAGCTTCAACAAACTGGTGTGTTCAGTCAGCCCTTCCCCATGTACAGTATGGATGCCACAATTTTCTCAGCATATGCTCAGCTGCGTCCTTCTGATGGCATCCATGTTGGCGCCTTTCCATCTATAGGCATGGAGGGATGTCTTCATCTTCTGCAGGAGTCTGGGGCTACTGCCAAAGGCAGGGATCCAAGCACCGCAGGCAAGGAAAGTGGATCATTTTGGTTCCTGAATAAGGATTAGGCTTTGCAACACCTGAGCAGCGAAAATCCTGCAGAGCCTTGGTGGCCGGAGCCAGGAAACGCCGCGGTTCCGCGGAATATTGCTGAGCCGAGCCCTATTTAACCAAGGTGAATGTTTGCTGAAGAGCAAATTAGGGGAAATTTACTAAACAAATGGCAAATGGCAGCCACGTGTAATGTCCCTGTAAAGGCTTAGATGGGTTTGGCTCCGGGGTTTTCTCAACATGTAATAGGCAACACCTTCGTTATCTTAAACCTCCTCCAGCCCTCACCTGAGGAAAAACCACACAGCCTTCACTCCAAGAACTCCTTTGCTTATGTGAGGCAGAGATCCCTTTGATCTTTTGTTATATATGCTGAGGAGCCCAGTTATATACCAGCCTAAGCACCAACACTAGTCAAATCCCTTTATTATTTACTTTATTTTTAATCACAAACAGAAAAAAAAATTCCTTTATTTTCCCCCTGAAGCTCATCTATTTCTTGTCTTTTCAGAGCATGGGCCAAAATGTACTTTTCTGACTCGATAAAGGAGGATTTCACTGAAGTAAACAGGATACCCAGAATTAAGGGCAGGATTTTGTCTACACACTGTTTTATCCAATCTACATTTATCGTCTCTAATACACTTAGGAGAGAAGAAGGGAATTTATTTGGATATTAAATGGCCCTGGAAATCATTCTCAACAAGGAATAAAACATTCCCTTTACATCAAATCACATTATAGAAAAAGTGTTCAAGTTAATTTAAGGGGAAAATTTAGAAAACAAAAGCCAAGTCACAGCCACACAGACACAGACTCGCCTCGCTCCTGCTTGGGGAAAAGAGCTGAAATATTTCCTCTCCTCCTCCCTGGCCAGCTCATTTTACAGAAATGAGAAGGTAACCTTATCGATCAGCAGTGCATAAAAGCCAGGCATACACAAAGCAGGGAGAGGTGGTGATACAGATGAGAATTAAAAGTATTTTTATGGCTCTGCACCTGATCAGGAAAAACCTTTTTCACCTCAAACACATGAAAGTTGTCTCCTACTCTTAAGCCGTTTTTCACCTCTTTCATCAAACACATACTTTGCCCAAAGAAATGATGACAACACATGGCTAATTAACAACAAAGAATAATTGAACTATGGCTCTAACTATCTACCTTTAAATCAAAGGAAGAAGGCAACCAATACTAAAATTTAATCTGTCCTCTGGGGCTGGAGACAGCTTACAGGTTCAAGTCAGATAGCAAATGTAGCTAAATGGCAGTCAGAAAAGATCATGTGACTGGGGGCTAAAAACTAATTAATCTCCATAAAGCTGTAAGTGAGGTAGGTAAGATGACTTGAAATCTGATTACATTATTGCATTTAAGGAGGGAAAATGCAGCATGTATTTTTCATGTTGATTTTAACCACCTGAGCCCTTAATGACATTTTGTACCTTGAAAGAAAACTCATATTTCATTTATATTTTAAAAGACTTTACAAAGATGCTATTGTCATCTGCACAGAATTTACAAATTTAGTCTAAATAATGCTGCTATGAATCACAGGGAGTGCATTTCTAAACTTTTTTTCTCTGGTGTCAGCCAGAAGATTCCGTGTAACTATGGGAAGCCATAAAGCCAATCATTTAACAAAAGCTGAAATAAATCTAAGGAAAGAATAATTTTACATTACATACTCAAATAGAGGTGGAAAAAAGGCCCTGCATTCTGCTGACTGCTGAGGATGCACGTGCATGGCTCCTCTGATTTGTAAACAATCTCCAATGCTAAATTTTGGATTAGTGGGAACACAGCATTGATTATGGTTTCTATTATTTATAAATTGCTACACAGGAAAAAAAAAAAAAAAGAAGAAACCAAGAAAAACCCAAACAAACAAAAAATTCTGGGTGGGTAGGAGACCCCAATTCAATGAGCTTAGTCAAATTATGCATGGAATCAACAAACTTAAATGCAGTATTTTTAATTGTGTAGGACAGATGTAGGAAATGGCCTCAAGTTTCTCCAGAGGGGGTTCAGGTTGGATATTAGGAAAAATTTCTGCATTAAAATTTAAGTGGAGAGGTTAAGCAAAGGAAAAGGCTGCCCAGGGCAGTGGTGGGGTCACCAGCCCTGGAATTGTCCACAGCACAAGGAGAGGTGGCACTTTGTGATGTGGTTTAGTGAAAGGGTAAAAACTCCATCTTGGAGGTTTTTTCCAACCTTAATGATTCTAGGAAGAGAAAGGAAGGGAGAGGGAACAAAAAATCAACCACGTACCAAGCTGAAACCAACCCTGAAGTTAATTTTGGAGGTTTTAGTCATGGCTATGGACCACTGTGCATAATCTCTGCTTCTTGTGCAGCAGCATCCATGTTAATATTACAGACTGGAAAACACCACAGACACACCAAAAAAAAAAAACAAAAAAAACAAAAAAAAACCAAAAACAAAAACACTAACCTAGAAGCAGAGGCATTATCAGACTCAATTACATGTTTTGAAATTCAGTACCAGCAGTACCTGACAGCCTGTGCAGGGGGCTGAGACAGGGACAGTTTTATGTGATAAAAACCTGTACTTTTAAAACGTTCGTAAAATACTTGATACACACTGCTGAACAAGTATATAGTGGCAATAAATAAACAGCATTTAACTTAACAAGCACACATTTATAGGTGTAATAATGGCATTTTGCACTTCTGCAACACCTTTGATCCCAGAATTTCCGAGGTTTTTGCAAGGATTAATTAATTAAGCTTCAACACGCCCCTGCACCAGATGTCATTAAAATACTTTTTATGGCCTACAAATTCCACGAAAGACATGCTTGTATTTCATGTCTTATTGTGCCTCTTACCCCAAAGCAATTACTTTTCTCTTCACTTGGCTGTGTGGTGGATGGGAAATAATGGAGGGGTCCTCCTGTCCCCTTGAGCTGGGAGATTCCCTGGCAGCTCTGAGTTTCTTCTTGATGATCAGGAAATTCAGGAGGTTCACACCTGTGTGAATTTGGGGAGTTCATGCCATGCACTCTTTCCTTAAACAGCTTTGCCTGTCTTGCTCCTAAAGCCTCAGTTTTCCTTCCCTGCCTCCAGTGTTTCTCTTTGCTATGACTGATCTCCCTGAAATGCTGAAGGATTTTGCAATTTTGCTATTTAGAGTTAAGAAGACATTTTTCCCACATGGTGAAACTGCCATGGGGCTGTAAAGTGCCCCCACACTCACCCCCCTTCCCCTGCTTTTTCTTTCAGGAACCAAATCATTACACTTCTTACATCTTTATTCCCAGTTTTGCCAGAACCCAACATGAATTACAGTTCAAACCCTCCTTGAGAGTGATTTAAGGTAGAGCAACTTGGCAGTAAAACTCACAGGGGGAGAGCACGTGTTTGTACAGTCTGGCACAGATGGATGCACCTCCTTGCATGAACCCTTAGCCTCCATGGGAAAAGGCAGAACATGGGAATCAGCTCCCAAACCTCATCCTCTGCTTATCACGCTTATCTAGAGCTGGCAGTGCATCTTTTCCTGGGCTGTGATTAGTGAAAAACTCCCACATGGAGCAAAGTTTGGCTCTATGACTTATTAGGCTTAGCTGCCTTAGTCACACAGGCAGCTGAATTAAAGATTTTATTGCTGCTGGGCTCTCCCTAACACCTCTTTCTTTTTCCTCCTGCTTCCAGGTACCTAATGAGATCACAGGGCTTGTGAGGTTGTTGATTCTTAGCTGTTATTTACAGAAACAGAATTTGTATCTTCTGGCTAGCAATCAAATTGAAGCAAAATTTGGCCAATGAGTCCAACTACTGGACATGCACATCACCTCCTAAAAACACACCTGGTGATATTTCAATGTCACTTATACCAGCCAAGCTCAGGCTGATTGTCTCCAGACCTATCTATATTTTATCCTGGAAATAAAACACTTATAAGGAGCTTATAAAAATATGGAGACTGACTTTTTAAACAGGCAGATAGCTACAGGACAAGGGGAATGTTTTTGAATTAAAGAGGGGAGATCTAGATTAGATGTTAGGAGGAAATTCTTGACTGAAAGGTGTTAGAGCAAGTTGCCCAAATTCCTCAAAGCAGCAGGAGAAGGATCTCCTTGAGACCCACCAGCCACACACACTCTGATGGCAAAATAACCCTGCCAGAGGGACAGGTCTGTGGCCACAGGTGATTTGGTGACACATTACACAACTACCCAGGACATTTTTACTCTCCCACTGATAAATCACAGGCTCTCACTGAGCAGGGATGTCCTGACATTTCCTGACCTATACAATTATTTCTCAGGGTGTTGGGCGCAGTCTGAGAGTTCCCTTTACATGAACTATGTTTTTTCTGCTGTAGGAATGGCTCACCAGAAACCAGTTTCAGCAGTCCTGTGCTACCCTCCAGACACTGAGCACAGACCATGTCACTGCTCCTTCTTTTAGCAGATGTGCTGTCCACCAGGAGCTGCAGCTCTCCCTTAGACTCAGCATGTCCCTGTCACTGTGCTCTCTTACTCAGGCCATAAAGAGCAGCTGTGTCTGACCCCTGGACAGACACAACTCAGCTCAAAGCACAGGTTTGTTTGGCTTTTCTGTAGCCCTGTGCCATAATGTTTTGTCACTTGAGCTCTCATGCCAACTACTTTTGAGAAAAGCCCTGCTGACCAGCACTGAGCAGAGCATGTTCCTTAAAAAAATGTACTTTGTGCATTCCTTTCTTGAGGAAATTAGTTTGTTCCTTCCACAGTGGAATGAGAGGGGATCTCTAGGCCAGACTTCAGATTCCTGATGTAATTCTCCACCTAGCATGGTCCCAACAGAGTTCAAGGATGTTGCAGTGCCTACAGAAAGTAAGAAAGGTGCTTAGGGGCTTAGGGAAGAAAAGACTTCCCACAAAAGAAGTGGAAGTCTTATTTTCCTTAAGAGAAGAGAATCCTTTAAAAATGAACCACGATTTTACCTTTTTCAGGTCACTTAGGTAAAGTAGCTGAGTCCAGCTTGGCTGAAGAGGTATTTGTACCATACGGATGTTGATACCACAGCTCTGCGTGCTTAAATATTTAATTCCACTAAGGTACTGTACAACCAAAATACCTTGGCTCAATTTAGGTTGCATCTGGAAACATGTCATTTGAGATGCCAAGAGGTATCTTTCTAATTTTTTGCTTCTCTCTTCTCATGAACCTACTATTTCTACTCCAAAGTTTAAAGTGTGTAAAAAATTCAACTTTTTTTGGATAGAAAGATAATGTTGTAATCCAAGGATTGGCTATTGGTCTGAACAGCCCTTGGTTTTATATACCGGAGCCAAAACATGAGATACAAATCTATCTGAAGGCTTTGTAATAAGAAAGATGGCAAGTAAATTCTGGTTTAATGTAAAAGCCAATTCAACTGTTAATCACGATTGCAGATAATTCCTAATGTGGCATGATATAATTTAATTCCCAAAAACCAGAGGAAGTGACAGCACGCATTTTCTTGATCCCACGCAATGATATCATGCAAAGAAGTCCTTTCCAACCACTTCTGTGCTCAGGTCATAAATTACCAATCAGACACATAGATCCCCCTTTAATATTTTAAAGTCTCTTTTTTTTGTGTGTATTCTTTTCTCTTGTTCATGCTTTGTCTTAACAAATGTGCTTGGCCATAATGAAAATAAACCTGCTGAAGTCTCTGTGGCCTGAGACAAGCTATAACACATTTCTGCACCACGGGGTGGGCTCATGGGATACCTACTGAGAAAATGCATCCCCTCTGCGCATGCCCAGACTATTAAAATGAATTGACATGTTAATGCTGACAGGAAAAGAGCACAAGAGAGCTTGCTAAATTACTGCTCAGTCAGGCACTAGGAATTCCTGAGTGGCTAAGTCCTGAGCAAAACCTGCAGCAAGGAGACAAGGAGGAAAAAAGGAAAAAAAAACAAAGCAAAAAAAAAAAAAAAAAAAAAAAAAAAAAAAAAAAAAAAAAAAAAGAGAGAGGAAGAAAGGAGAAGGGGAGGAAAAAAGAAAGGGGAAAAAAAAAGTGGGCGAAAAAAAGAAACTTTATTGTCAAACGCAACAAAACAAACGAACACTAAGGGTTTGTCATGTTAGTAATGCACCTACTCATAAATCATATGGATTTTAATCATACCTGCCACCTCAGCCTGCTTCTCCCCTGAGAAATTGTTTTCTTTTTGCTCCCTCCTTCACTCGCTTTCAATTATCTGGAAGCTGTTTCTCCTGTTTATTTATTTATCTAAAGTTCACATACAGTATGCATGCACAAATTTCCTCTGGGGGCCTGAGCCCAGGCAGATCACACAGGGATGCGGTGGAGCGTGGCAGCTAAACATCTCAGATGGATGTACTCAGCCTCCAAAAACCCGCTCTGGACCACGGCGACAAGAGCAGGGGAGGACAGAAAGTAATTAGTGTGTGTACAATGATGGATTATGGCTTAATATTCAGGCATTTCACCTTTGCACTGTTGTAGGTAGGCCCACAAGATGACAAACGAAGTCCACATTCTTGCCAGTGAGGGGAAAAAATAGAAAAGGTGTGTGTGTGTGGGGGGGGAAAGCCCCAGAGGATTTTCACTCCTTTAGCCATGTCCTCTGTTCAGTGAATAAATTGCCTTGGTTGTTTTAGTTACCTTTCAGACCTTTTACAGGTTGGAAAATGCCAGATATATGCACAAATGCATCCATGAGAAACCTGAGGGGCAGCTGCTCGGCGAATTTCTGACAAGCTGGCACAATATTGTTTTTGTGTCTCACAGCTTCTATATGTAACTTTAGTACTACAGAGCAACTCGCTCTCTCAAATTTTAAGGAAAGACTGAACTGCCAGTGACCTTTTCTCAGCTCTGGGAGGTGAGTGTACAGCACAGATCCATCATCAGAGGAAGATCTTATAGACAACTTGGAGAAAAAAAAAAAAGGTATCACTTTTGCAAGCCAGATTGAAGGAAAAATAGATGAGGAGAGTTCAGCAAGGAGTTACAACTACAGGTTAAATAGAGTTTTAACTCCAAAAATTAGTTTAGAGTCTAGCTGCAGCTCTGTATGTCTATTAGGTCTATTTTAGCTTTTTCAGGAATGTTTGAAACTATAGTTGCTATGCAGGGTATTGCTCAATTAAAGGCACATCTAGACAGCTCTCCCATTTGGAACACTTGTAGAAATTAAATGGATCACATGCAATTTGACATTTCACAAAATAAAAGAATAATTGGGGCACTGTATTGTTTTTGCCTTTTAAAGGGAAGAGTCAAGCCCACCCCGTGAAGCTTAGCTGGAACCAGGATCTGGAATCTGGGTCCAGATTTCTTCCCCCCACTGCTCTCTCAGAAAAGTGCTGATGCTCCAGTTAACTCTTACAACACCACAACTTCCCACTGGATATTTAATACACCTCTAACCTGATATTTTAAAGCAGTCAGAACTTACTTAGTCAAGTTCATATGAGGGGAAGTAGTTTTCTGCCATGGCAGATTCTGTGGTTCAGTTTTTCCCTCTGAAGGTCACGACCTGATTATGAAACTAGTCCTGTGCTTCATGGTCCTTGAATAAAGACTTTTTGGAGGAATTCAGCTACCTGCCAATGTGAAGTGTGGGATGAGAGTTGGTTTTTCAGAACCCCCACCCTCCCCTGAAAAAGCCAAGGCACTCACAGACTTTCACACATTTTTTGTTCCTGTGCAAACTCTGCCAAAACCAGAAAACCTTGAGATCAAGGGGTTTCTGGTGTCCTGTACTTCAGCCCTCTCACATAAATCAAGTTCATGCTGTGGTCAGGGCAGATTGTTCACCAACTGAGGAGCCACAAACACTTCTGTGTGTGCCATCTTTTAAACATTTCAACAGCCCCGTTAAATGTTGTTGCATAAGCTAAGAATTAACCATGAAGACACACTTTTCCTCACATTCACTGCAGCTGAGCCTGAAACCAAATCCCAGATGTTCCCAAAAAAAGCCATCTTGAATCACCACTTTCCAGAAAAGTGTTTCAAAGAAATCCAAGGAGGCGTCCCTTGTCCTGATTTCATGGACACTGCCAGAGGCTGCAGTGGCATTGAGGGACCTCCAGTCCAGCCCACCAGGGACATTTAGTCCAACTCAAGTCAGCCACTGTCATGTGTCTGTACAAGAAAAGACTTTGGGGTGATCTAATTTCAGCCTTACAGTACCGGAAGGGAAACTACAAGAAAGATGGAGACTACCTACTAGGGACTGGAGCTGTGATAGTACAGGGAAGAACAACCTCAACCTGAAAGAGAGCAGGTTTAGATTAGATATTTGGAAGAAATTCTACCCTGTGAGGGTGGTGAGGCCCTGGCACAGGTGCCCAGAGAAGCTGTGGCTGCCCCTGGATCCCTGGAAGTGCCCAAGGCCAGGTTGGACAGGGCTTGGAGCAGCCTGGGATGGTGGAAGGTGTCAAGATGAGCAAAGATGAACAAGACAAGCAAAGAGTCTGTTTCCCTCTGTCTCTCTGAATTACCTGAGCCAGAATAAATCACAGGTGGTTTCCTGTGATCACAACTCAGTTTTGGAATGCCATGAGCACTTTCAGGCTGTGGCTTCTCCCACCTGAAGGTCAAAGCCCCGAATGTGTACAATTCACCCAGAAATGCCATCTTCCTTGGTATAAATGACACATTGCACATTTGGTACAACATTCATTTCATTTTGTATTTTCATTTGCAGTCTCAGATATCAAAGAAAGCCAGACTGACAAAAGCCAGCTTGTAAACCCAGTCAAGTGGAGTTTTCCACAGTTTACAGAAATCAACACATAATCGACTTTATTTAAACCTCTGAGTGCAAAAAAGGCTGCAGGTTGTCAGAAGCATGGAATCATGGAATTGCTTAAGTTGGAAAAGATCTTTAAGGTCATTGAGTTCATCCATTCCCCAGCACTGCCAAGGCCATCACTAACCCATGTCCCCAAGTGCCATTCCTACACTGTTTTTAAATCCCTCCAGGGATGGGGACTCCACCACTGCCCTGGGCAGCCTGTTCCAATGTTTGATCACCTTGTCAGTAAAGAAATTTTCCCTAATATCCACCCAAACCTCTCTGGGCACAACTTGAGGACATTTCTGTTCCCATCAGTTGCAGTGACCCCTCTTGGTCTGGTGTCCCTCTGCAGGGATGAAGAGTGGATCTGAGGGATTTATTTCAGCACAGCAGTCACCCACAAACAACCACCCAGCATTAATTGGGACTTACCTCCATAGGTGTTTCTTCAATCTCTTTTTTATTTTTCTATAAGCTCTTCTACCAGCTGGTGCTCTCAACATCACCATTTTTTGACCATTTTCTCTTCATGAATCTATAAGAAGTTGTAAATTATCAGTCACCCAAATTTTTGTAAAAGCATCTCTATCAACTAGTCCAGGAGTCACCAGCAATAAAACTATACAGCATGGGACTTTTATGAGTTACATGGACCTAGATATAGTAAAAATACTTCACCCTCAGTTTTGTGTTACTCCAATGTCAGGAATTAATGCCAAAGTTTTGACAGACCCTAAATAAAAACAAACAACAGACAAAACAAACAAACAAAGAAACAATCAAACAAAATCCCCAAGCTCTTTAGTTTGCTTCAGTTTCTCCCAACCTTGCAGCAATGTGAGTTTTCCTTATGGTTGGGGGGAAAAATGAATAGTTACCATGGAAATTGCCACAAATCTTTTTTCTTTCAGCCTCCTTCAAGCTACAGAGCACGTTTATAAAGACACAGACAGAATCTACTTGTCATTAAAGAACTTAGGCAGCAACAGAACTATGTTTCCCCAAGTTTTACAATGTATTTAACAATAATTTTCTCTGCTCTCGTCCTCATTACAGAGGCAATATTAGAATGATAATGACTTACATGCTCTGTCATAGTTTACTACTCTGACCTTTTCAGTATTCTGCCTTTTGAAAGCTTGACAGGGCCACCTCTCCTGCTCACTTTAACATGGCAGAGAGCTGGGACCAAGGAAGGAAGGGATAACAGCAATAGACACCCTGCCAAATTCTCTTAAGCTTTAAATAACCTTCCTGTAACTCACCATTTCTGGGGTGTATTTAAACAGATTTCCTGTCTTTCTCCCAGCACTTTGTGTCCCTGGAATTGCACTGGTCATCCAGAGCAATGGCTTAGCAGCAGTAGGTGCATGGGGAAGTGAGAGGTCTACACCCACACTTTACTACTTGAACGTCAGTTTGGCCTTTTGAATTATTCATCAGCTCAAGAACAAAGTCAGGTTTTGGTCCCAGATGACCAGGTGTCTTTTTTCTCAGCATGTAGAACTTTTTTGGGGGATTTTTTTAATGTGGCATCGCAGACCCCAGGCCCTTCCCCTTTGACATATGCAGCACTTACTTTATTTTGTAAGATAGCTGACTTTTCTCAGCTGCATTTCCTGCTGCCAATTCCCCTGTAAATCATCAGGAGCGTGAAGGAAGCTCCACAGGGCCAGTGCACAACCTGCTGCACAAGTGTGGGGTCACAGGTAACCATGCTTGCATTGAGGGTGTTCCTCCTGCTCCCTCAGTTCCTAGAGCATAGAGAGTCAGAGAAAGGTCCTAAAGAGAGCCATTGTCAACTCTCCTTTCCCTTGTGTACCTCTTTGAGTGGTACAAAGCCATATCCTTCTTGAAATGGGGGCACAAAAGGGCAGGAGCCTCTTAAACCAGTGGAAAGCTTGTGATGGAGGAAAGAGTTGCAGGGATCAAAGAATCACAGAATCAGTTAGGTTGGGAAAGACCCCCATGATCAAGTCCAACCTTAGACCAAACACCACCCTGACAACTAACCCAGAGCACTGAGGTTTCTGGAACACCTCCAGGGGCTCCACCAGCTCCCTGGGCAGCCCCTTCCAATGCCTAATGACCTTTTCAGTGCAGAAATGTTTCCTGATGTCCAACCACAATGTGTGCAGTGAACGGGGCTCCTCCTCTCCAGGGATGGTTGCTCCTCATCCCGCCCTTTTGCTCTGCAGCACTGAGGAGCAGCCAGGCTGACAGTAACCTCTGCTTTCAGAGATTCAAAGGGAGCTCTCAGCCTCCTGCTGCTCGACCTGACCTCCCTCAAACACTCCCCTGATGCTGCTCCCTGCCTTCCTGCAGCTGAGGTGGGGATCAATCCACTTTCACCCTCTCACATCTCCATCTCACATCTGTCCTCTCCGATATCACTTGCAGGTGTTTTGAGAAGACCCACACACACTCCAGGCTGCCTCTTTTCCCCCTTTGCAGTGCTGTGGAACAGGCTGCCCTGTGCATTAGACCTGCAGTGTTATGCTCCTCGAGTACAGCACTCCAATAAAAACCAGGTGTTCCGATGTTTTCCCATGGGCTCCCATCCCATTGCCAGGCATGTGCTCTGCCCCGCACCCCAACGTGGTGACGAAAGGGTTAATGATCTCCGAGCCTGCTGCTCCAGGATTACTTAGCACACCAGGTGCCTGCTGCACTCTGCCTGGCGAGGAGAGCCTGGGAACTGAGATGAATCAGGGCTGCAGCTGTGTGGGAGGGGGCCTGGGAGCTGTTGGGACAGTCGGGATCTCCCTGGGACCCTCTGCCCTTTACACAAACACTCAGCACGTGCTGAGCAAGCCCCAGTGGGTTCACTGGGCCACCCCAACACCCCCTTGGTGGTTGCACAGCACTGAGGGTCTCACCTTCCTGGGGAGCACCAGCACCCCCAAAACCTGCTGTCCTCAATTTGGGCAGATGCTCATCACTGCCTTTCACCTGTTGCTTGTAAAGCTGCTCTGCTCTAGCACAAAAGCTTTCTGTGGCTCTAGGGAAATGTCAATATTGCTATGATTTTTACTTCAAGACACCTAAAAGCTCTTATTGCTCTTATGCCCTCTTCTCCAAGTGCATCTTCCTCTTCCTTCAGAGAACGGTTTGATTTTGGAGTTTTTTGGTGGACTTTGTGTTGTTTTTTGTTTTTATTTTCCAAAACAAGACATAATTTGATACCATAAGTAGCTCTTGAGTTTTCATTTCACACAAAAAGAGTACAAAAGCAGGGGACAAGCTGTCCCACACAGGAATGCAGGGGAGACCCTCACATGGCACCAGGAAGAGCAACTGGAATTGTAAAAGTCACCGGCCCAGAGGTCTGTCCTAGGTACCAACCTCAGGCACAAGAAGTTCAAGAGAGAGATGAATCTCAGAACTGTCCCAGCCCAGTGGGACTTACCATTATCTTTTAATCAGAGTCAGTGGAAAGCTATCCTCTGATCCAATCCTGTATGGTTTGTGTTGTGCAATTGATAATATAAACAACAAATTAATCTGTAGGGTTTCAAAGTTGGTCAAAGAAAAAAGATTTTTGATAATGAAGGTATTAAAGGAAAACCAATATGGAAACCATATTGTACCACTCCCAGAGAAGGAAGGCTTTGATCCATCTCAGCATCTTTCCTGTGCTTAACTGTACCAGAAAAGTCCACAGTGATAAACTTTCATAAAGTTTTGCTCTGAATGAGGTAATTCTGTTTTCTCTGGTACATCACCTCTCATCCCAGGGGTTAAATATGATTCACACAGCAAAGGCAAGGCAGATGTCCCTTGCACGAGTGGTCTCATTATGGAGATCTCCATCTACAGCTCCCCTGCCCTGGAGGTAAGAAAAATGAATTCATGTCAAGAAAACAACAAGACTTAGAATCATGGACTGATTTGGATTGGAAGGAACCTTAAAGCTCATCTCACTCCACCCCCTGCCATGGGCAGGGACACCTTCCACTATCCCAGGTTGCTCCAAACCCCATCCAGCCTGGCCTTGGACACTTCCAGGGATGGAATGTCATACTTCATCTACTTTCTTTTTGTTTCCTTCCCCAACTTATGAAGGAAATAATAATTAATATTAAGAAGAAAAACAAAATTTAAAAAAACCCAAACATTTACTCCACTGCAGAGGATGAAAGAGCAGAAAAGAGAGTGATGGAACAAGTCCCCTAGGATGTGCAGTGCATGCAGAGGAGTGTACACACTCTTCCCAAGTGCAGCTAAATGACATTGTGAACACCCTTCTTTTCCATATGTGATACCTCAGAACAGAGTCACTGCCTCTCCTCTGCCCCCACCTGCTGTGACATCAGCTGGTTTCCCCATCCTGCAGAAGTGAGGGAGGTCCTCCCTAAAATGTGCTGGTCCAGCTACTGCTGGCACTGAGTGGAGCATTCATGGTGAGCCCTAAAGTAATCCCTAAGTGACTCCTGCTACCGTGTATCCCATACCCAACTCTTTTTCCTTCTCTGCTCTCTGCTTCATGAGTTTCTTTTCACTTGCCTCAGTGTTTACTGTACTTTGAATAGTTCTGTGGCTACCATCCGTAGGAGAACCATGGGAACTGGCAGGCAATGAATGACTGGCATGCAAAAGGGGTTTTTTTGGGTTTTTTTCTTTCCCCTTCTTCTTCTACTTCTTCTTCAAAACAACCCTGGCGAGCCATCAGATGAAAAAATCCATTCTTCTGCCAGCTCCTGCCCGGTGCCAGTGTCAGGCTATTTAAAGCTCTCTGAGAAGGGGTTTGGGGAAAGGTAACACCAAAGCAGCACATCGAGCTGCATCTTTCTCCTCCATTAAAAAAAAAAAAAAGATAAAAAAGCCAACCCAAACCAGAGGTTGCCGAGCTCTTTTTGCTTCCAGGCTTGACTTCAGTTAAACATCCAAGCCCCCGACATAAATGTGCTCTGTAGGAATCTGTAATAAGGTACTGCAGTTAAAACTAGCAACTGCATTTTCGATGCGAGAGCATAATCCCCATTGTTACTGGGGAGTCTGGATCTTGCCACAACAGAGGGGTTTTTGTTATATTACATGCCTACCAACCAAGTCCTTTTCTTTTACAGCTCCCTATGGTAGGGAAGGGGAAAAAGAGTGGATTTAAGTTTCCAGGGAGCTGTCGGCCTTTGTGATGAGGTACATGGCTCACTGCTAGTTCACAAAGGGGGTGAGCCCCAGAGCCGCGGTGAACCATTCATCCTGCCAGCGAGCTCAGGTGAACGCGGCGCTCGCCGCCAAACAGGAACGCTCGGCCCCATTCACCCGGTGGCTGTGTAATGTACCACAAGCTGAAAGCTGTTCATCGAGCCAGCGGGAAATCCAGGCGGTTAGCAAGCGCTGGAAGCGGGGCTGCGGTGATGGATGGTAATATCCAGAGCTCTGGAGCTGCGCGGAGAGCCGGGCCAGGAGAGCGGCGGGAGACGCTGGGAGTCACGGGAGGATGGGATGAGGTGTTCCTCCTCTCCTCCTCCCTGGGAAACTGCGAGAAAAAGAGATGGATTTGATTTGTTTCCCATTGTGAACTTCGGGGAAAAGAGCAAAACTGAGAGCAGAATACACAAACAAAACAAAAGACTTAACCCTGGGGGGGTGGAAAAAAAGCCTATTCCCCGGGTAGAAATGTGATACTCCCCAGCTTGCCCACTATCAGCACTCTGAGACCCGCTCCCAGCTGCTCTGCATTCTTGGGTTTCATCACTCAAATGTGAATTACAGGAGAGCGTTAACGCTGCCCGTGCTGCTCCTGCTGTTCCCCCGGTGCGATGCTCAGCCACCACCACGGTGATGCAGCCTGGACAGGTCACAGCCCACCACGGCAGGAGGAATCACAGACACCTGGCAGGGCTGCTGGCAGGAGTCCAAAACCCAGGGGTCCCAGAGCATATAAAACAAAATTTAATTTTTGTCAGGATGAAATTGTGTCTAAAATTGGCCAAATAAGAAGTTATGGCATTTATCCCTTTGAGTTGTTGGGTGCAGGTGGAGAGCAAACCCATCAGCTCTGATGCACCCCAGGAGCCCTGAAACAACAGGGAGGAGAAATTGTTCCAAAAGCTGGAGCTGATCTAAACCTTTTACCTTGATATCATAGAATGGTTTGGGTTGGACGCGAACTTAAAGACCAACTCTTTTCAAGCCCCCTCCCCATGGTCAGGGATACATTCCATTAGACCCTTTCCAACCTGGCCTTGTTTGGTTTGACATCCCTCCAGTCACTCTTGATGCCTCTGCTTCATTTGACAGCTCATTAAAAATATAATGATCATTAAAAATATCAAGTTTGATACATATTAATAGTTTACAGAAAACACGGCACCCTGCCCTGTATTGAAATAACATCTATTATTCCATGAAATCAAATAACATATTATTCGAGGAAGCCAAGGCACCCTTGGGTGAAGTGGCTTGAAAAACAAAAAAGGAGAAATCACTGCCTATCCATAGGGGAAATTTGGAGGAGATGATATTCCTTGTTTCCACTCAAATGCATTCTACCCCAGCTATTCAGAGCCCAAAGCACTGTGGTACTCAGGACTGTTAGTGCATCATGAGCTCTCAGAGCAAGTCCTGTTGATAAAAGGACAATGACTGCTAAAGGTCTGCCTGGACTTTCTCCCCACCTGCTCCTCTTCAGGCTTTCCCAGAGGACTGGGAGAAGCATCCCTGAAGCTCCAGCATCACCTCTTCAGTGATTTGGCATGGCCACTCCATTTTCCTGGAGATCTCGTGCTGGCTGAGAGGGGCAGGGCTCACCCAGGCCGCTCATCCCCTCTTGACCTTCCTGCCTCTGCTGTCACAGCTGTCCATCGCTGCCAGCTCACCACAGCACTTCATGAACAGGGGACAGCAAGGAAATCAGACAGTGACCCAGAGCTGGCAGGGCACGGCGGGAACACAGCTCCAACTCCAGCCCGAGCCTTGGCTGTGGAGTGGGATTTACATAATAATTAACTCCGGTATTCTTGGACAACTCACTTTCTGTGCAACAACTGCAGATGATTCCCCCGTACACCCTTAAAAATCTGTCTAGCTAACAGATCCAAAAATCCAACACCTGTGTGTCAGCACGAACAGCTGTACACTTGCCACTGCTCCTCTCTCTGCAGAGGATGCCACATGCCAGTTGCTTTACTTAGAGCATGTGGGGAGGCCAATCCATTAGAGAGAGAACACAGCATAATTAAGAAGCAACATGCCTTCTTGTTCCTGCTGCCCTAATTGTTTTTTAGTTGGTTTTTTAGGGTTTTTTTTCCTCCCCCTAATACTTTGTTTAAACAACTCCATCCACTTATTCTGCTGATCTTCAGGCTTGCAGGGGTAGTGAACTTCGGAGGCAGGGTCTGTTTTCCCAAGCACTCACAGCACTCATCAGCTGGTGTGTCAGGGTAGAGAAGCTTCCAGTTCAACTACATTTTTGTCTTTCTTTTTTTTTCTTCTTTTTTTCTTTTTTTTTTCCCCCTTTCCCTGAGAAAATATCCTCAATAAGAAAGATCTTCTTGGAATAAATAACGGGAGACACAAAGAGTGCAGAATCTAAACACGCGCATTCCGCACGCCGTGCGACGGCAACAAATGATTACATCCACCCCAAAACATCCACAGACAGTCATGTTTGTTTTCATTGCATTCCAGATATCAGTTGCAATCACTCTCTATATATATTTCTTTCTCTCTCTTGCTTTGTGTTTGAGTGTCTGTGTTCCCTTTACACATGGAACAGAAGAAACATTTTGCTAAACTAAGCTTTATCTTCAAAACCTGTGCTCCAGCAATGCACACTGTGTATAAAAATGAGAGCTAAAAAGGGGGTTTTAAATCCATTTGGAGCCATAATGTGAATTTATCTTCACATGAATAATTTGCACCAGTATTCCTAATTTGGCAAGCAAAGAGTGCAGCATAGCTTCACAAGCCATAGTACCTTTGTGCTCTTAATCCTCATGGGGCTACCTATACTTGTCTTTCTGTACATTGGATCACTGCTAGTGGAGGTCTGAAAAGCATCTCCAGCAATCTTTAATTCATGTGATTAAAAATTCAAAAGAAGCCCTTGTACCAGCTGTTAAACTATGTTAGTAAGCTGTAATTCAGAGTTCAAATCCCAGCAAATTGAAGGTTAGGTTAACAGGATCATTCAGTGGAACTGCATTATATCGTAGCAACTAGAACAGTAGGTGGACTGTTTTATACATGCTCATTTGCAGAAGATAAACTAAGGATGAGCAAACTCAGAGCACTGCAAACATTGCCTTGGATTTATTTCCCCCCCCTTTCTCTTTCTGTGACATGATTTTTTTTTTAGAGCCTGGCAGATGAAACCAACTGTGGGTTTTGTTTAATCTTTGCACAGATAGAAGCAGAATAAAATCAGCATGAAGTGTTTTGTTTAAGATTATCTGGAATCTGAGCAATGTGATTTTTATCTTTGAGACTAATTAGTTTAAATATTACAAAGGTGAAATAAGTTTGACGGTCTTAAGTCTACTGTGCATTGTCCTTCAGCAAATACAGAGAAAGTTTATGAGAAAAGAAATCCACTTTATTTAGCACAGTTTGATATGGTTATTCTTTGCTCAGACTGGTTCCAAGGTAAACTTGCAGAAAGTCCAGAAGAATCAACCTTAAGTGCAAGTAAGGCTGAAAGTCTTATGTATAATTACAATTATTATTTATTATTAACACAATAGTCATTAGTCTTCAGCTGAGATTGAAATGCTGTTGTGGAGAGTGTTGCATTAAAAAGTGACATTATTTGCTGTAGAGTAGTTTGCCTGTAGTGCTTACAGGCTCTGCAGCTTTACAGAGCTTGCAGGGAGAAGGTGAGAAACAGGATGTAATATCATCTTTAGTTTGCAGATGGGGAATTATGGCACAAAGTGTCTTTCCCAAAACCACACAGGAAGTGTGCAGAGCTAGAAGCTGAATCCTGATCTCCTGGAGGCTTTAACCAAAATACCATCCTTCCTGTCTATTGAAAGGATCTCATATTATATAATAGCCTGCAAAGCAGACCTTTAAGGAGCCCAGACTTTAGATGTGGTACTGTGCCTGTGGTACCCAGCAAAACAATTAGCCCACTTAAAATATCCTCATAAAGTCTTGAACTCCATGAACTTAGAGGTGTATTTCAACCTTAACAATTCTATGATTCGCTCATGTGTTTCTGGTGAGTTTGCTGAGGTGAGTTTTGCACAATAGAGGGAAACTGGAAAAGGAGATGAACTGGTGGGAAAGGCTGGGAAGGGTTGATAACTTGCTCAGGATGGCAGGAGGGAGAGGGGAAGAGCCTTTTGTGGTTACAGGGTAATATTGAGGGACAGAGCTTCCCAATAAAAGCAGTCAGGAAAACTATGTCTTTCAAAATAAGAGGAAAAGATGCTAAAGGAGAAAAAGTGCTGAGGATAAGAGTGCTGGGGATTCTGGTAGAGGAAAGGTGGACTGAAGAAACAAGTGAAGAGAAGCTTGGTAGAAAGAAAAGACAGGAGTTTTAGGACTACAGACCTCCTGTCAAAGCATAGGAATTTTTGCATAGGTTGCAAAAGAATAAAAATTAAAAAAGGACATTTGTAATTTTGCCTTCTTGATGTTGGTAAGATATCACCTAGTGAAAGCCCCAACAAACTTTATTGTCTTTCTAGGGATGTACTGACAGGTTGGAAGAAAGAAGACATCTGCTTGTGCATCTTTTGGCTGAGACACCTACGAACTCTGATTGAGCAGCTCCTTTTTATTTCCCACCTGAGACAGCATTTCTCCTGAAATAACTAAAAGTCCTGGCCATTCTTCCCAATAAAGGTCTTCAAATAAATTTATAAAAACCAAACCAAACCAAACAAACAATTAAAAATTACTTGTGACCAGCAGGACTGCATGCATGTGGATGATGTGTGGTTGGTTGCTGCCATTAAAACCCTCTGGTGACAAATCCCTCCCACTGTGGGTCAGATGTCATGTCTATACACATGGCACTCCCCAAACAATTTTAATGCTACATCAAATACACTGTTTAAAAATAACTTTGTCTAACCAAGGACTGAGTAAAACTTGTGAAGGACTTGGCCTCAAAATTTAGAGTCATCATCATCAACAGGCTTTCACTTGGATAGCACCTTTCATTCAAAGATCTCGGAACACTTAATTTAATTAAGCCTTTCAACAATGCCATAATGCAGCCAAATGTTATAATAACTGCTTGTAGAGGTTTGAATCTGAGACAAAGAGAGGTTAAACGAGTCTCCCAACGTCCCAGAACGAATTAATAACATCGCCAAGAAGAGGCTGCAAAGCCTCCCTGCAAGCCATGCTGCTTCCCTCCTTTCCCACCCTGACACGGGTGGGTTTCTGTGCCCACTGGGCTGTGCTGAGGGTGCCTCTGGATTTCTCTCTGCTTCCCGGGGAGCCTGGGAGCGATCTGTGTGAGAAACAAGCAGAGATTGTTCAGCAGGGGTAGCTGCACCCTAAAAGGGAAGGTGGAAATTGGAACGTCCCCCCCCAGAAACAAGATGAGAAAAAGTCTCGCAGTGCTTTCCGCCACAGCACCACTTCCTCTGGGTTACCTTGGGAAGTGGGATTGTTTGCTGTTTTCCCATGGCTGAGAGCTGTGAGATCTTTTATGGTGCACTAGTGGTCTCTCATAATCCGAGTCCAAAAAGCCACGGCTGGGAGAGTACAGTCACCTCAGCCCCGTGTGGGGAATTGCCCCAGCCCTGAGGGAGGAACATCCTGTCCTGGTACCGGCAGAAAACGCTGCACTCTGACTTTTTCTAGGAGGTCCCTTGCATTCAAAGGCTGTCTCGTCCCGATTCCCCTAGCCTGGGAGATCTGAGCAGCATACAGGCTGCAGTGGTATGGCTCCAGGCCATACAGCACACACTAAGCATTACCATATGTCACAGAGGCAGCTAGACAAAATCCTCCCTGCGATGCGAAGAGCAGTGCTGGATCCATGCGCAGCTCCGCGAGTTCAGACCAAACAGCAAAGGTTTTGTAAAACAAAATCGGTTTGGTTTACTGCTGAGCATCAGCAGCTGCTTTCAAATTTACAAATGCATTTACTTTCTACATAACAGAAATGAAAAGAGATTGATTTCCGAGCCACCTGCCAAGACCTGAGACGGGGATTTGTTTCTTCCCAGGCGTTGCTGCAGGGTTTCAGTCACCACCACCCACAGGTGGAGTGACCACTGGAACACTGGGACCTGCAGCTCCCCCCCTGCTGCCAAAGGAGAGCTGGATCTCATGGATGTGAATTGCCCCAATCTCTGCAAGATTTGCCATTTTTTACACCCAGGATTTCCCTGGCATGGAGGAGCTCCAGGATTAAATATTTGGCCTTTTTGTTCTGGGGACTTTTTCTGTTCTGGCACAAGGGAGGAGACACTGCAGGAGATGCGTCAGGCACAAGGAAAGTGGGGTCTCATTGGAAAGGCCACACCCCAGATTCTCCCAATCTCATGAACATAAATATTACACGCCTATCCCAGCCCCATATTTATAAAGGGTCATCTATTATCTGCTTCTAGTGGGTCCAAATTAAGTCATCTCCATGGCAGGATTGATGCCACTCACTACTGACGTTAATACCTTCAATTTGAGGGTAAGATTTGGGCTAATTTCCTAGTGGTAAAGCCCTGTGCAATTGACCAGTATTGAAAACAAGTGAGCCTGGGCAGAACTACAAACAAGGTCTGTGTTGCTGATGGTACTTATTTCACTAGGCCATCTAACCAAAGCCCAAGCTCCAGGAATAATATGATGCTTCAAAACATCGACTTTGGCTTTTAAAAACAAGCCCCTGGTCCTTATTATTGAGAAGTTCAAAATGTGTTTACTGCAGAAAAATCAAAAGACAAAGAACAATTCCAATTGTATTTCTGAAATCTAATTATTTGAAGCATGATCTTGGAACATTTGGGAGCTCAACGCAACAGTGTAAATTACACACAAATTCCTACAAAAAGGAAATTATGTGGGTTTAAATGACAGTATAATGGCTTAAGCTTATTTATATTAATTAAGCATATCAAAATAATATGTGACTGTTAATATATAAAACAACATTAAAATATAATAGCTGTTTTCTCTTAAAGGTTAAATGGTCTTGATTTTTTGCATGTGCAAATGACTGTCATTGTCATTAATTGCCGTCATCTTGCTTGCTCACATTTCTTGGAAGTGCAAGGCTGGGCACTTTTACCATGCAAATTTAGCTTTAAAGTCTTTGCCACGAGAGACCTGGGTCTCCAAAGGACCCACACAGGTAAAGCAGAGCCTGCAGATGAGCCCTCAGCACTGTGAGCTGCCTAGCTCGGCTCACGGGCTCCAGAAGGCTCCGAGCTCTGCAGATATTTTCATCCTGCAGCAACAGTTCTTAGTCCTTGCAGCACATAATGAAACCCGCATCTTAAATTTATCTTAATGAGCTGAAACCCACGGCCCTATTTGGTGTACACATGGCGTGGTTTTAGTTACGAGATAAACAATTTACTCCAGTATCAAGGAAACATCGGTTAGGATTTTACGAGGCTCCCAAAAAATGTTTGATAAACCCACCCTTCTGTTTGTTGCAACAGCTACGGTAAAATAAACTCCCAGCACATCCCGTGGTGGCCAGGCTGAGCTCTTTGTCTCAGCCCTGCTCCCACCCAACGCCCACCAGCTTCGCACCCAGCTCGGCCAAAACTCAGCCCGGGCTCCTACAGGTGTTACATTTTTTGCTCCCCCCAGTGACCAGTTCCACTGCGATTGGACTAAAATAATATCTCCAAAAGCAATGTGCTGGCATCGCTGAGAACATACATATAAGGCCGCTGAGGTCCGCACAGCAAGGATTGCACAATAACCCATTAAAATAAACATTTGCAACCACAGATAGCTGGACTGAAATCCCTGCTCTGATACAAATAACATCTGGACAACTTTTGTATGCATCTTCCAGCATAAAACACCCTTGAGAAAAAATAGAAAGCAAGCTAAAAGACAAAGGACCACTAAAGATTTTATTATGCTATGGGTGTGGTGACATAAATTTGAGGGGATTCAGGCAAGAGTTGCCAAGCTTGAATTTAAACAGCATGTTGTTTTTAAAAGTTGTAACATTAGTGACGAACAAGTCAGTATTCTTACATAATTAATCCAGTGTGAAATAGAGTGACTGGAAGACATCCAGTGGTTTAAAAATAACTCAATCATCTTTAAGATCCACAATACTATAGGATTTAACATTAAGGCACAGGAAGTGAAGGCATCTTGGTACGGAGCATGCTGTTTTAATTCCACTAAAGCTTTACGAATTCAGCTTAACCGAGCTCACTGTGTAACTGAGCCATGCAAAGCCAGGGAGGTTCCTCCCGAGTAGATCCCAGGTTTAAGCACCAGGATTCCTCCCTCCACCAGAAAGGATTGTCTCTGGCTGGAGATGCCATTAAAGAGACAAAAATAGGAGTGCTTTTTTGTGCAAAATGGTAATCCTTTACTGGGAAGACTGGAAGAAAAGACAAAGATATGTGGGGAAGGTAATGAGCGTCTTCAGAAGATGTGTAATCATGGGTTGGAGTTGAATGGACTTTAACATCCAGGGTTATTCCTTAGTGGTGTTTCCAGCTGGCAACAAGCACAAGGGAGTGAAAACTGGAGACACAGCCTGAGTGGGGCTCAGTGTAATGATAAAGAAAAACAGCCAAACAAAACTCTCCTACAACCTGAAGGCGCCACTTACATTTGTAAACCAAGGGCCGGATTCTTTAAGTTATTGCCATGAGAATCTCCAGCAAAGCCACCTGTAAAAGTAAGACGTTATAGTCACCATTCCTGCAACCTGAATAAATTCTAGTGAAAGGTTCCCTGGCTATGAACTAGATTATTTTTAAGGTCTCTTCCAGCTCTAACTGCTCTGTACCCTTATGTGTCCAAAATTGGCCCTTCTTGGAGAAGTGCTTGACACACTCTGCTCACTGAAATCACAGGAGGCACCAAACACTTGTCCCAAGTGAATTTCCACATCTGAATCATCATAGACCTGCCCAAACCCCTGTGTCTGCACAAGGATATCGTTTCTTGCAGCACAGAAGTTGGTGGGGGTCCAGAAGAAGCTAAACCCTTAATTTGAAATCAGTCACCGGAAAGCTGCTGGTCTGGATGAAGCAAGATCCAGCCAATTTTGGACCATGTCTGATGAGTGATGGTGCTGAGCCAGATTTTGGCCAACTCTCCTATATCTGAGTCCAGTTAGAGAGAACCCGTGTCACCTGAGGCCACCAGCCTGGAGCCACCACCATTGGTCTAGCTGGACACCTCAGTGACATTTCATTATCCACTGCATCATCCCACTGTGAAAACCTACCAGAACCAGGATTGTTCCAAAGAATAGGTCAATTCCCAATAAAGGAAAATAAAGCCTAAATCAATGATAGAAGGTGACTCTTCCTTAGCAAAGCATTCCCACTTTCCCTGGCTTGACACACAGGATGAGAGCAAATACATCAAAACTGTAATCTTGAATGATCAAAATAAATCACATACAATTGATTTTGACTAATGTAAAACTAACTGAATACATTTCTGGAAACAGTAGTTATGAATTAATAATAGTGATTAAGATGAATTAAATACACAGACTAAATTCTGCCCTACAACATGCTGACTTCCATGGAAACTGTGCATGCACTTAGGGGCTGAGTCTAGAAAGTTAATTTTGAATTATTTTTATCTGTTGATTCAAAGTAGTTTGTTAAAAAGAGTTTATGTGACTAAATAACATGCTGTACCTAGCAATGTTTATTGAGCTTTGACTATAATTTTCGCAAATTAACAGTGTATTTGCTTAACTATGCAAAAAGTGGCTTTGTGAAACTCATTATTGCAGGACTGCAGCAAGTCTTAACTAAACAAGTGTGACTCAGAACAGTGTCTTCATTTCAGTGGATAGGGTCACATTCCAAGAATCATTAATCCCATCTCTTGTTTTGCACCTTGCTCCCACTTAGCTATCATGAAAAGCCCAATCCACAAATTTTCCCTCCACTCTGATAGTATTATGTCCCAAATCTGACCCAGAAATATGATGACAACTAAAATTCATTCATATCTTTTGTTATATATATCTCTTTCTATAAGCCTTCCCTTCTCAAAAATAGATATGCTTACATGTAAACACATATTTTTATATGTATTTTATTTCTGTGTGTATATACATGTGCATTTTCTCATGTGTTCTTGTCTGTCTCTGTAACAGATTAATTCATTATGACAAACTTGTTCTTGGACTAGAAAGTGTGTGAAATTTAGAGAAACGGAGTAAATTGAAATGCACCACGTGGCATTTCCTCTGAGGGTTTACAGAGGTACATTTGGGAAAGAGAAAAGATTGTCTCAAGTTCAAGCCAGATAGGTGGAAAAAAGGTGTTTAGGACTGGGCATGAGAACAGAAAGAAGGAAAAAAAAAACTATGGATGTGGAAGTAAATACAAAATGAGCAGCGTTGCCATATGGGTTCCTGGAAGGTAGCATGTGTCAGGTTAACCTGCTATCAGTTCAGATTAATTCTGATGAGAACATCTGCAAAGAGGGACTTGTAGGTGAGCAGAGGAGAGCCTGTAGGTGTTATCAGAGGAGACTAAAGGAGCTGGGCAAGCTCAGCCCGATAAATCAAAGGTTGAGATGCAGTTTCTGTCATAGATAAACCAGTGGGGTTAAAAGAAGTGGGGAGAAGGTTTGTAATTAACCCAAATATGAATGGATATCGTCTGGCAATTAATGAGCTTTGGGGGAAGCCTGATAAAGGGACCTGCAGTGTGAGCTCACCCACAGCTGCCCACAAAAGCATGGGGATGAGGGATGGAAGAAAACAGCAGCCCCAGAGGCTGCTGAAGATGGAGCTTGACCAATCCACAAATGGGATTATGAGCTGTGAGAGTGACCCAGTGCTCAGAGGACCCCTGTTGATCCCATTTTGTTAACTTTTTTTTTTTTTTAATAT
>VWZP01005998.1:863943-885524 GCA_013396995.1 Dicaeum eximium | reverse complement strand
CAAATGATTTTAAAAATAAAAAAAAAAAAAAAAAAAAAAACAAAAACCCAAGGTGACAAAGCTTACCAAGAGTGATGAAATGAAAAAATGAAAAATTTCCCATCAAAATATTCCCCCCAAAAATGAAAGGCTGCAAGAAAGAAGAAAGATGGAGAGAGACAATTTCCAAGGGCCTGGAGTGACAGGACAAGGGGTGGATGGCTTCAAACCGACAGAGAGTAGGTTTAGACTGGATTTTGGGAAGGAATTCTTCCCTGTGAGGGTGGGGAGGCCCTGGCACAGATAGCCAGAGAAGCTGTGGCTATGCCATCCCTGGGTGTCCAAGGCCAGGCTGAATAGGGCTTGGAGCAATCTGGGATGGTGGAAGTTGTCTATGATCCCATGGCAGGGTTTGCAATGAGATAATATTTAAGGTCCCTTTGAAACCAAACCATTCTACTATTCTATGATCGCTATAAAATATTTTCTTTTCAGTAGAAAATTCTCTCTTAAATTTGTTTCTAGAGGCTCAAGGCAGAAACCAGGATGTCTGGAAGAGATGTGGACATTTATGCCTCACTGCCACTGCTTGGCCTTCTCCAGAGAGCTCAGGACAAGGCTGGGCCAGGGCTGGTCTTGTGTTTCTGGTGATTGAGCAGCTCTTGATCTCACCTCTCGCTGCATCCTGATGACAAACAATGAATGTGGTGGCTCTCTGCTGGATGCTAACAGGAAAACGAGCTGTTTCCTCGTCTGTAGGGATGTTCCAGTCCTTCTTTTCGCCACTCTGGACAAGAACGAGGTCTGGCTCATGGCAAGGACGTTTGGAATTGTTTCTTGGAGATTCTGATGGTTCTTCTCCGTATGAGCTGAAAGAACGGGTGGGGAAAATGTTGCTCCATACTCGTAGCTGCTCTAACCTTAGGCCAGCTGGGTGCACCAGATGCTCTAATTAGTAGACCATATCAGAACTTTTCTGTCAAAATTACTTTTCTAATAGAAAATGTCCTCTCCATGAGAAGGAAAACAGTATTTGGCTGGAAGAGTTTTCTCTCTGTGTCACAAAAATACAGCTTTCTTTTTAACCCATTAAAGTTTTCAAATCGATTTCAGTTTTATCAGCAACTGAATTTGTGAATTTCTAAAAATATGATATTTTTGGAAATCCTTTCATATGAAAAATGCTGTGGTTTTGAATTTTCATCCAAGAGTTGGATTAATTTCTTTTCTAAAACCAGAAAATATGTAATGGGCAGGGATTTCCACTTTCTAGCCAGCCATGGCTTTTAGTGGTATTATTATAATTAGTTATTTTCATTCCTTTTATGTAGAACCATTCATAAATACTCTAAATTGTAGCAAGGAGTACACACAAGTAATTTTTAAAACACAGGGCAATGAAAAGCAGAATCTTATTTTTTAACAGAAAAAAACATTAAATTAAAACTTTGGTTTGAGATCAGAACTTGTACACAAGTGAATTTATTGGACAGGGCAGAATGTATTAAAAGTAAGGCTTTACAGTGAAATAATGAGCCTGGAAATAACTAAATGCATTTAAATGTTCCCAGTGGCCCCAGCTTTGAGAGTTGCTAACACATAGCATAAAGCTCAACTTGGCCCTTGGTCCTCAAGATGGTGAATTCCTAGATGGATACAAGCTGCATCTGAAACAGGAGCTTGCTGCTAATTGAGGCCAATGACAAATTAGACAAATTAAAGGCCAGTGACAGACAACTTAGAGAGAAACATCCAACATTAAATAATCTGCATTTTTCAGGACTCTGACTTTGATTGCTCCTTGGAAACAGATAAGGAAAGAGTTTGCAACAGCCAGGACCTGATGCTTATGAGTAGACAGTGTCAAGGGACAGCTTGGAATTGAAATTATCAACACTAACCTGGGATTTAGATGCCAGAGTTTGACATTCCTATGTGAACAAACAAAAGAAATCCAGGAGGGAGTTCCCAAATGCAAAAGGCATATTCAGAATGAGAGACAGGTATGTCGTGGGTGTCTCAGGTGTTAATCCAAGTACCCACTGTGGGAGCCAGTGACAAGCCAGGTGTTGATACTTCATCTGGAGTCCCCTTAGCAGAACATCTGTCCTACAGTGGTTCAGTACACAGTATATGAAACCACCATCAAATGTGATGGTCCTGGAGCAGGCTGATAACTGGCATTTACATATGTGTATTTATAATTTAAGTTTCTGTAACTCTGTGAGTCCACAGGTTAGATAGACTTTGGCAAAATAGGTGTGTTTTAAACTGAAAGCACATGGTTGAAAGGTTTGCTGCTGAAATATTTCCCTTCCTCATCAAAGCAGCATTCATCTATGGTATCTCTGAATAAAGGTGGTTAATAGCACTTAGAGGAAGGACACTCCAGTGCTGACACTGGTTTTGGTATAAATTTTTCACTGAGCCTGATATAAGCCAGGAGCTGGTCCTGCCATGGTTTGTGCCCAGCAAAGAGGAGTCTGAGAAGCTGGTAGGAGACAAAACATCTTTAGAAGATGAACCAAATTTCATAGAATCACAGAAGAAGCCTTGAATGGTTTGAGGTGGAAGAGACCTTAAAGATCATCTCATTACATCCCCTTGCCAAGATCAGGGACACCTTCCACCATGCCAGGTTGCTCCAAACCCCATCCAACCTGGCCTGGGACACTTCCAGGGATCCAGGGGCAGCCACAGCTTCTCTGGGCAACCAGGGCCTCACAAACCTTTGAGAAAAAAAATTTCCTCCAAACATCAAACCTAAATCTCCCCTCTTTTAGTTTAAAACTCTTCCCTCTTGACTTGTCGCTATATGCCCTTGTAAAAATTTCTGGAGTAATGAGTGAAAGGGAAAAGTAAAAATTAAAATAGTCCCCAGGATAGAGAGGAAAAAAATTTCCTAGGTACTATATTGCCTTCAACATTTACAGTGGGAAGCCACATGAGTCACCCTGTAGCATCCCCATATACATGTTAAATGTTCTGCCCCTAACCTTTGCTGAAATCGGAATGAAGGGAAAAGCTTCAGTCCAACCATTAATGGGAAAAGTGATTATTTGCCTTTAGAGAAGATACCCACTGAAAAATGATGACATTATGTGCTCTTCACAGGGATACTGCAGCTTTTATAGATGCTCTTGGTACAATTCATTTCTGGGAAATGCATGTGAGAAGGTTTTACCACTGCCATTACACAGACGTGCTATGGCTGGGCTGGGAACCCTGCAGCATCTTTGAAGTTGCATCCCCTAAATGCAGCTGAAGAACAGCTGAAGTTAAGCTGAAGGCTTGGTGGTGAGAAGAAATTATAAGATTTTTCCCACCTGGCTGAAAGTGAAAATCCAGAGAGCTCTGGGCACTGAAGGTACACAAAGGGAAATGAACTTGGCTTGGGAGTTGGGCCCTGGGGTTTGCAGATCAAACCAGCCACTGAGCCTGCATCAAAAATTTCAGCAGTGTGTCACACCTACTGCTTGTGCCTGTGCAATCCCATGCTTTGTTTCTGTGAAATAATACAAACACCCTGTGTTTGTGAAGTGCCTAAATCCAAGCTTAAAACTGCATATATGGCTTATATTTAAAACTGCCCAGGAGGGGCATGTAGCTCTTTCTAAAGTGACAACCTTTTTTTGAAAACATAACTTCATTAGTTACTTATGTTTAATAACCAGAATAGGGCATTTTCCCCTGCTTCAACACTGACATTTTTTACACTCTCAGTTTTCACTAATACCAAAGTCTAGACTTTCTCAGCACAGCTGAGGTGAAATATTTCATGCCATATCAGCTTTTTGGCAGCCATTGGATTTGTGTACCCATCAAAACTTCATCTTCTCAGAAGAGAAAGAATTAAGAAAAAGTCATTTACCCAGTTAATTCTGTAACTATCGATTTCAGTGTAAACCCCTTCCTCTTTATAAGATTAATTTAGTTCTTCCCATGCCCCACAGAAAAATCTTGTGCCCAGAGAAAAGCTGCTATGGAAGGGATACAAATGAATCTACTTAGATAATTGTAATTCCAGTCAGACACTGGCACCATGTAGTTCATGTTTTATCATAAGAGATCAATTTCTAAGATTTAGCCATCAGTCTAAAGAGTACAAGACAAAATTTCACCCCCAGGACTGTAAAGGAGGCACGCTTGACTCCCGTCAACAAGACTGTACCTGGGACTTGCAAGACCTTTGAATAAGAGGCAGTTTTTGCACTGTGAGAGTAAAAGCATCCCCGTCAGACTCGTGGTGTTAGTGTTGAACAGATGTTTTTCTATAAAGTGAAGACCTCTTGCCTCTGTGGTCCATCAGTGATGGGTGGCCAAGCCAGCAGCCATGAAACCCTGAGCGCTGGAGTACAAACCCCTGCCCTACATTTGAGAAGTAACATCAAACAAAAACCTCATCAGTTTCATGCATTTTTGTAGTGGAATCACAGCACAAGGATTTCCCCCTCCTCTTTTTTCTAATCAAAGACTGATTAATTAATTCTCATTATCTCCATCTCTGTCACAAAGATAGCATGGTGACACTGTCAGAAAGCTGTTGTAGTTTGCCTCAGGCATGGCTGTAATTTGGTGGTGGTTGAAGCGATCACTCACTATTTTTGTGGGTCTCCTCACCCCCATGTCCACAAAAAACACTCCCAGACAAGAGCTGTGTGTGCCAGTAGGACGGAAATAGGTGGTACAAGCAGTATGAGCTTCACTCTGCACAACCTTCAAACAAAAAGAGCTCAAGAGAACAACTCACAGCCTCAGATATTCCCACAATTGCACCAAAGGCAGCATCAGACCAAGTCAGGGAAGGAACCAGCTCGAAAAGGAAAAAAAAGCCCTTTTCCACAGCAAAATGTATTCAGGGAAAACTTCTCTGCAGCTGCTGCTATTGGGACAGAGGGAAGAGTGAATAAACCCTCTCTCCCAGCAGACTGCAGAGCAGCTCCCGCCGAAAGGGACCACATCAGGAAACAGCGCTCACCACAGCCCCATCAGGGTGAGCTGGGACACCACCAGGGCTGTGGGAGGACCTGGAGGACGGCTCGTTACTGGCAGTACGAGCTGAAAGCATCCAGGGACAATTGAAACCACATGGCACCAATCCCCCTCCAAGCCCAAGGTTAGCGCCGATCCAGCTTTCAACTCAGCCAGCTACATAAACCAGACGAGGTGCAGCGAACAATGGCTCATGCGGGTGTCCCAGTTTCCACCAACAATGTCAGCCCCACTGGTGGTGACTCAATTTGTTTCCATCATAGGCTCTTCAGAGTCGCCTCTGGCAGCTTTGTTTTCCACGCTCCTTCACCGAGTGAACGTTATCCAGCAGCAGCACGATGAGCTGGCACCCAGGAAAACGCACACAAAGCTCTGTGTTCAGATCGTGCCTCACAATTCCAGGTTTGAGGGTTGCTCCTCCTCTTCCCAACCCTTCTGGCTCAGTTTTGGCATCCAGCTCAGAGCATGACATCTTCCCATACCGCTGTTCTGTAAAGCAAAAGGATCCAGCAATACCCACATATAACATTAACAAAGGAGTGGGCTAAAAATGGATATTTATCCTATGTATACATGTACCTGCCTTTTATATAGATCTGTGCTACATCTTCTTTAGTGTAGAAGTAGCAAAGTACTCAGAAGAAATAAAATAAATATATATCTGACCTCAGTGAAAAAAAAAAATCTTCTTTCTCAGTGTAACATACCGTAACTTGAAGTTTGCTCTCCCAGCATTATTTGTTTAATAGAAATATTTTCTGTACCACCTTGTTCTGGCAGAAAGTCAGAATTTGCATTTATATGAGGTAGTTTATCAAATATAACATACAGAAGTCTGTTAAGTACACATTGCATTTTGTTTGTGAGAAAATCTGTTTGTATTTAATGTAGTTTTTAAATTAACCTTAATGAAAGCTTCTGAAAATTGTTGTTCTAAGCATTTGAAATATGCAACAAGAACTGGTGGAAGACATAAACATGTTTTCCATTATATGTTATCAGATAGTCCAAAATTACTACAAAAAGAATGTGGGACTATGTTAAATTAGAAAGATAAGCAAGCATTTAGTTAAAAGGCAAAGGTCTTTAGAAGAGTAAAGCATCTGACAGTTAACCCCAACATCTTATGATCTCCTACCAAGAGCAGGACAGCACTTGCAGAATACAGTAGGGTGTTTTAACCACATCCATGGCTAAGAGAGAACAGAAAAGAGGTTGTGTTTCACAGAAATCCCGTGGTGGGTGTTTGTTCAGTCAATATTTACAGAGTGGTAGCATGGCCACGTCCGTTTTTAAAGATTTTACTCAACCGCTATCAAATATGGTCTGCCCACAGCATTTATTATCTTTTGAAAAGAACCAAACATATGAACTTTACAAATGGCCTTGTAAAATAAATAAAAATGTATAATCCCTTCCATTATCAAAATAGCATTTTTTTATTGTCTTTTGCTGTCTGCTGATTTAATTTTGTCCTTTGATGGGCTGCTTTCTGTTGATAGTCACAAGGGTGGCTTCATGAAGAACATGATGTAGGGAGCAAAAATCCCATTGGTATTATGGCTTCCTTCCCATCTTTTTCTCATATATCCAACTAAATGTATTATAAAGAATAAAAGGGTATTGTGGAAAAATTGCCAAACAAGGACAGGCATCAACAAGGCATTTAACATATCATGGGAGGAGTGAGGCAAGCAGTACCTAAGTAGCTTGTGGATGTTACAATAATCATTTAAAAAGCAGCAATAAAACCATCACTGGTAATGATCAAGTAAGGGAAGGAAAATCTGACTAACGACGTTGTCTCTACTATTCTGGTAACCCTTTGCATAGAGAAAACTCAGTCAAATCAGGTTTTAATCAGGGTGATATTTTTCTGGAAACTCTTCCTGCCCAACACATTCTGGCACTTAACCATTGCTTGAATAACATTCCCACAGCAAGTCTCAAGTCAAGCTTCGTTTTCATAATCAACTGCTCTGGAAACAGGGAAATCGAAGGGCTTTTCTCAGAACACCACCAACTTCTCTGAGAGATAAAAAAGGGAGTAATAGCCAGTTACCATCCATAGTTTTCAAGACAAAAAGTTCTAAGCTCCAGGTGCTGGAATTATGCACAAATCTGTCCACCATAAGGGCCACTTCCACTGAGCATCAGAAGCTGCTCTTTGACTTCCTTTCACTTATATTTTCTCACTAACACATTGGAAAATTGGATCATTTTCCATTTTACTTTTGAGCATAATATAGGCAGGTCAATCCAGCTGTCATCTAGGTCATGGAATACTGGAAATCCTGTTTTGGATCATGTCCTCAGTGTCTTGTTTAAAGGGAATGATTTCCTATAACTGAGTTACAGATTGCTGTGCTCATAGGGTGGTCACAGAACTCCAGCTCTGCTTTGCATTAAAAGTGGAATTTTTAATAGCCAGGGAGGAAAAAGGAGAAAGAATTGGAAAGTTGCAGTATGAATATTTTGCAGTAGAGACCAACCCTAAATGCCACGCAGGCCCATTGCCTGTCATGTCCAGGGATTCTGGGGTTCTTTTCAGTTATATCAGACAAAGGGTGGGTTGGAAACAGAAAGTTTGGGAGAGCCAGCCTCCCAAAGCCCTCCACCCTTTGGCTTTCCTGAGTTTTCTTGGAGGTTGTTAACCAGGCATTTACAGCCGTGAGAAGCGATGGAAGTTCTTGGATCCTGCAAGCTCCACATTAAGAGGAGAGAAACCCTAAAAATTCCTACATTTTGTGCTTTTGGCTTCCTAAGTGAGCCTGGAAGGTTTAGAGGGCTTGACTCAGTTTCCCAGGTTTGCAGGCTCCACAGTGTAGATGGGATGGGGGATGAACAGAGCTCTTGTAGGAATGCTGAGAAGCCAGAACTGGGCGAGGGCAAGACCTCGGAACAATAGCAAAGAGCTTGGGGACATCTTCCACAAATAAGAAAGTTCTTGGCATAACACCACAGCCATGCTTAGGAAAGTTTTCTAAGCCTTTCCTAAATAGCTAAAGGAGATTCTTTTCAGGCTTTTTTAAAAAATTATTATTATTATTTTGAGAGCTGGAATGAACATAATTTGCATATTCTTTCGGATGCTGTGGGGAGAGAGATGGAAACAAGCTTTTGTGGATAGGCCAAAAGATAATTAAAGCAATTATATACTGTAAAGGAATATGTTATGCTATTCCTAAAGGAAGACTTTTGGCCAGATAGAACTTATGACAAATATTTATTTTCTTCTTTTGGCATTAATAGCCTTAGTAGGCAGTATTAGGAACACTTATCAGTATTCATATATGGTATTTAGGGTGGCATTTTTATTCTGTTTAGTGCAGAATTTTTTTCACACGTTAATAGAACACCCATTTGTTTTAAGAAGATATTAAAGCCTCTCTAATGACAGCGTGTGGAAAATTGGATGAGCAGAGGTTTGGGGCAACTATGGGAAGATCTAGGGGTGCATCACTAAAGCCAAACAACAGAAGTTTAATACAGTGGGGAGAATTACCTGGGAAAAACACTGTAGCTGCAGGGTGATGGCCCGTGGCACAGAAAGGATACAGAGATCTTTGAGCAGGAAGATATTTGGCAGCCTGAGCTGGCAGAGAGCAGCCAGGAGCTGATTTAGTCAGTGGGCAGGAGAGGCAGCTCCCAGTGAAGAGTTGAGAAAGCGAAGGCGGTCCCGGTGAACTATCAAGAAATGCCGATCCCGAGTTATTATGTAACATTAGGGTCAGAACTGCAGATAAGAGGCTGATGCATCACAGCGTTAGCAAACAGCCAGTGTTAATATGTTTGCATAGATAAGGCAGATTTGGCGTGGTGCACGGGCATAAAAATGAGGAGCCAACACGAGCTGAAACGGAGCTCAGAGCACCACTGCCAAGAGATGTAATTCTTGTCTTCATCTCCTTTGAATATCAAGGTTTATTTAGTTTACAAACATATGGGTTTTCAAAGCTATTACAACTGTGACATCGATTTAGAAGCTACAGACATGCAAGAGGTTAAGATTAGAGCTGGCCAGGAATTTTCTTACAAAACAGAATTTTGCTTTTTAGCCAGGATTAGTTAAGACAACTGAGCCTTACAACATCATCCTGCCAGGTGAAAAAATGACTCACTTGACAAGCACAGTGCTGCTGGGATGAGTCCTTTTAAACTGTGTATTTACATAAACATTTATGGGCTGTTATGTTTATTAAGAAAAGATGTGATAGGCAGAATTGCACCTTTCAGTTGCTCAGGCAAGGGAAGGATAGTTTGGGAGCCACTACCTTCCTTAGATTTATTAAAGTGCTGAGGACACTCTTGTTTCTCTGTACAGCAGGGTGGGTTATGCCTTCATGCCATGCCTTATGCCCACTATAACCTGAGGTGTTTCAAAAGGGTGTCAAAACAGAAGAATTATAAATATTTTATATTTGAACTTAATTAAAACTGACATCTAAAAACTGAAATAAAAAATATAATAAGCAAAGAAAAGCTTGTTTCATAAAAAATTCTTTACTGGAATTGCTGCCCAAATATTAAAATAAGAGAATCACAGAATCATTTAGTTTTGAAAAGACCTCCAAGACCATTGAGCCCTGCCTTAATACTCCTACTAATGATAATGAACAACACATCTGTCCTTTTAGTACACTAAAACCCCTCCTAAAAAACGAGAAAAGCAGCAGAATCCTGTGCCAAATCATCATTACACTCTCAATCAAAGAATTTTGAACTTCAGCTCGATTCACTCAGATGCTGGGGATTATTTGGGCAGAACCCGAGATTACAAAGCAAAGAGCACTGAGCAGCACGTGTCTGTGCTCCAGTTATGAAAGCTGCTTAATGGTTAAAGTCATCTATGCTTAAAAAAGAAAAAAAAAGAAAAAAAAGGCAAAACTGATGTTGAGATCTGAAAGTATGTCTGTGGATTGATAGGGCAGAGGTTAAATCCAGATGAGGGTCACTCAAGCCTGGTGTTAGACTAAATGGGTTCAGCATTAATGTTGAAAAATCCTGGCGCTGAGCTCACCACCTGCCTGCTGCAGAAATCTGAGGTTCAGCTCAAACTTGAGGGTTTCTTGCATTTGCAACACTTCTGTGCTGCTAACCAGGGAGGAGGAAGTGGGTAAATCTGGTTGTTGTTGCAATTGCTGCTACCACCCTTAAATTACTTTTGTCTGCTGCCTTTTAAAAAAGGCACCGCTTCTCACTTCTAGTGCAACAGGATGCTTGCACTGTGCAAATATGACAGAGAAGGCTTTAAATAGTGAATCCTGTCAGGAAAACACAGCACAACCTTTCCACAGAAGGTTTTTGGTTTTTTTTTTTTTCCTAATACATTTTTTCCTTTACATTCTTATTTCCTTTTTCTTTTTTTTTTTTTTTTTTTTTTTCTTTTGCAAAAGAGGTCTGAAAAAGCTAAAGCAGAACTGCCAATTTTCAGTCTCGGCAGTGATGACAAAGCAAACATTTAGGTCCTGATCTCAATGAGACAAATGCCTTTCAGACTCAGAACTGAGCTTTGTGCAACATCAAAGGGTTAAAATAACCAACACTTAAAGGAAAGAGGAATAGATCACTTACAACACATATCCTATTATTTGTTGAAAACTTGTAGGGTGGATGTAAGCTCGTTATCATTCACCAGAAGATAATATTTGCTGCAGAAGGTACACACTTTCCAAGTGTAGAACAGCTAATCTCAGACCACTAATAGATTTAACCTTGTATATTCACAGATATTTAAAAGTGTTATGGTTTGAAGGTCAACTCCACTGTCTCCGAGTACAAGGAAAGAAAAGAAAGGAATAAAAATTAGAAAGAATTAATTCTTCAAAAAGTTTTTACAAATCAAAACCCTGCAGTTTCACACTGAGAACAAAAGAAGCATATTAAACACCAAAGTTTATCAAGACAAATTAGGTCCCAGTTTCAAATTTTCTTTAATCTTTTGCATCTGAACATTTTTTTGCCTCATGCTGTTTTCCCTAGTTAAATGTTAAAATGAATTCTAGCCAATACCATTGACTTCCTCCCTTAAAAATATTGAGACACATAATAAAAAATTAATTACTTCCCCTAATTTCCGTGTGATTCTTTAAAAAGATGTAAAATTCATTTAAAGTAAGTGGTGACTTTGTCTTTGAAGATCACGACAATTAACATGGATCAAAGCTTAGGTTCTGTAACGATGATAGCTTATTAGCATAATGAAATTAACTTAGAGACAAGAATCTTTAATAGGTACAACAAAAACGCTTTAATAATACTTGAAGAAAATTATGTATTTGCTAGAAGTACAACAGTTTCAGACTTTCTATCCAATTAATAAGTTGTTAATTAACTCTTTTTCCAAACAATGTGCACTTTAAGTTAACATCTGCCCATTGGATAACACTTTCCAATGGTATTTTTTTTTAATATACTGCAGAACTGCAACACTGTTTTACTGGGAATTCCTTGTAGGACTATTCTTAATACAGGGAAACAGGACCCAAATATAGCAATATGCTTTCTACAGCCAACCAATTAAAAAGAAAAGAGAAGGCTTATTTCAAAGATGGGGAGGAGGAATGGGTAATTCCTCATTTCTGGCTGCATTGTTTGTGTGTAGTCTCAGATTTCTTTGCTTTTTCAATAGGAATTATTTTCTGCAGTTTATATTCCCCTGCAAAATGGCTCTCTGCTGATTAGTGCCTTATATAGACCTGATTTGGGAGCAATTGTCATATCTTTTAAAAAAATATCTATTTATGGTTCCATGGTACAAGATTTTACAGTCTTGTTTTATAAGATTGTAAATCAATAGCTACTGGCTTTGAAGATACAGAGAGGGGAGGTTGTTCGCAAAAAAGTTTAAATAGAACCTTTTATATAGAAAAAGTATTTTCACAGACTTGGCTTTGTAGTGCAGAATAATAAGGGCTTTCAGCACTTAAATTTTTAATTAAAATGACACATTTTTTGTTTTAGGGGCTTCTACCTATAGAGTGGTGTGGGGATCAAACATTTCACAGAGCATTTTGCAAGTGGGTTTGGAGAGCACACAGTACTCTGCACTGCACAGGCTGCTTAGGCCAATGATGGAACAATTAAAGAGGCCTTATTTGAAACAAATGAGTTATTATATTCTATTGGGTCAAGGATTCATGTTTTAATAAATCCCTAATTACAGTAACTTTTTCATTTAATCTGGTGAATTCTAAGCAAGTTAAGAATTTATGAGAGTTGGAATCAGCAATAAAAAAATATGCCTGTCTGCCATTCTGCTCAGGGCCACACAGGTTGAACTCATTTTGGGGAGCTCAGAAGCCAGGAATGTATGTCCTGAACAGGGCACTGTGACATGATTTCACCTATATATGTATAAAATAGTATTATACATGGATAAAATAACATTGTGTGTGACTAAAATAAGATTGTGCACGTATAAAAAACATTGTATATTAAATTATGCATAAAATTGCATATAGAATTATTGTGTTATAATCATTATTAATAATCACCACAAAAGCCTTCAATTTTTTTTTAATTTTTTTTTTCAAAAATAAAAAAGAAATAACAAAACCCAAATCCCCAGCATAGCCATGAGAGCATTTTTGAGGTGGGTTTGGTTTTTTTTTTGCTTTGGCAAACTTTCCCACCACCAACCTGTGACTACACAAAGCTTTTTGTGCACCATCCAGCCAAAACTCTTCCAGTCACTACTGGCTGAGCTCAGGATTTCTATTTCTGATCATGTGTGGTGCTGGCCAGGCTCCTCTCAGCTCCTGGTATGTGGGTGAGTACAGATGCCTTGGAAAAAAAACCCCAAAATTGAGTCTTAATGAACATTTTCATACGAAATTTTCAGATTCAGAATTTTAGCATTAGGATTTGCTGGTTCAGCACCACCTTGGCAAACATGGTCTCCTCTAGAACAACACCCTTATGAGAATTAACTAATCAATACCCAGCAAACAAACATAGCACAGGCTTTGCCATCCACTGAAACACCATTTTCTTTGGGATTTAAACGAGGTGCCACCAATAACTCACATGGAAACTGCACCTCAGTGGAAAGAAATCAAGGAAACTGCTGTTGTCTGCAGACAAACAGGCAACACCCATACCTTTCCAAAGTTTGTGGTCTCTTTACTGAACATGAATATGCAAAGTCCTGTGAATTATGCTTGTAGCTGGCTGAAATTCTTTTTTTTTTTGGTGGTTGTTCCAATTTGAAAGCTGCTTGAGTGGGTTTGGTTGGTTTGAGGGTTTTTTTTAATTGCAAATCAAAAATAGTTAATTTTTCAAAACTTTTCCTAAAATATAAAAAGCTGAAAATCTTTGTTTAGAAACAAAATAGAGCAAGAGGTGAGCACTGCAAGCCCCTTTTGGGGGCCTGAGCTGCTCCAGAGCAATGGGGACAGCACAAGGACGTTGGTCAAGTCCCAGATTATTCAGGAGCTTCCAGGTCCACCTTGTTGCTTGGACTTGGGGCAATTCTGCCCCCAAAATTGTTGCAGGGAGTAGTGCAATGAGGAGCCCTGTAGGCAGAAGGCTCCCCCAGAGGAGGCTGACCCAGTCCTGGCAGGGAACCATGGCCTGGGAACATCCCCGTTAGCACCAGCTGAGCTCTCCACAGACCGAGCTCACCCACCCCCAGCAGAATCTTTCTGACAAAGACACTTCCTTTAAACTCCTGGCTTTTGGCACACCAGGGTTTTTTGAGGTAAAACATTTCCAAGCCGTAAATCCATCAGACAACTCCCCAGTTCCAAGTTCCTTGGTATCCCAGAAATATGATACAACCTTGGCTGGGAAGTGCAGTAGAAAGAATATCATCACCTATTGCCTTTCCTGCGTAATTCCATGCCATACCTATTTTTCCCTGGATGGATCCCAAGCTGAGAAAAGTCTTTCTCCTTGCTTAACAAAATCCAGTGCTTCAGCTGTACAAGACACTGAGTGCAGGCCAGAAACATTACAGGTTCTTCTAAATAAGACATTATTATTCTTTACAGGAGAAAAAAGGAGATCAGGCTCATCTCTAAGCTCAGAAATGCACTCACTGTTCCAAATTTTGAGTCAATATTCAGAGTTAGTTTATACATACAGCTCTAGTGGAGATTGATACCGTGCCAGAAGATACTAAATCCTCATTTTTAGTGAATGACCACCACACAGAGTTGCCAGCCGTGAGTTTCCTTTATGATAACAAAGAGCTTGCCAAGAAAACCCATGGTAAAAAAATGGTGCTGATAAATACATTGATTTAAAGATAACCAGTACAGCATTTCCATTGTTCACACATGGTTTCATTTTTTGGTTAACAGAACATATTTCCCTTGCCCAACTTCTCCTTCCAGCAAGGTATTTCAGCCTTTTTCCTGCTTTGGAAAACTCTATGACTAAATCATGAGTACATGATTTAGGTTGGCCTGGCTGGACACACACAGGAGCAGGACCTGTCTTTTGAGAAATGGTGATGTAGCAGGTTTTTGAAATTATATAATAGATTTCTTCACCCATCCTATTCCAAATTATCTCCGTAAAATTAAAAAAGAAAGGTCTATTTGTCATTGATTATTCCCTTTGAAACATCACCTTTGCCCATCAATGTGGTGGTGTTAGTCCCAGCTTTCTGTGATTTATCCCTGGATTTGGGATTCTCTTGATGGCCCTGTTCTTTCAGTGATGCTGCTCCTGTCTGCTTTCAGAATAATTTCTCTTTCACACTTCATTTGCATGTTTTTCTCACTGCATGGGAAAAAAACCCAAACAAGCACAAGTTTCCTTGTCTCCAGCTTCACAACTGAGCAAAACATATATTCCCCTTCCCTCCCATTCCCCCTACCCGGCTGTAGAGTTGGAAATGTTGCTTCAGATGTTCATGTGCAGCTTTGTGGAAAACCATGACCAAAAATCCTGGCTGTGAATTGGGAAAGTTTGAGCTGAATCTCTTTGGATAATGACCTGAAGATCACACTGCACTAAAAGGACAGAAACTACCCAGGCTTCAGGTAAAGGCATAATTTAATCCTTTCCAATTAATGTTGGTTTAAAACCTTTACTTGCAGGTTTGGATAAGTACCTACTAAATTCCACCTTTGAAACAGGAAGTTTTCTCCAGTATTTTTGTTTTCATTGACAAGGACTTCCTAAATTTCAAGTGCAACACAACAGACAAACTGACTCAAAGGAAGAGCTCCTTGGTGGGGTCAGCCCAATTGCGGTGATTTTAGTCACCACTTGCAACTTAACTCTTTCTTCCTGCAAATATTGCATCACACACTGAAAACTTGAGGCAGAAACCACTTTAGAGAAGTTACATCACCCATTTAAGAGAAACAAACAATCTAGAACCTAAATTATACTGGATGTGTTCCTGCCTATACCCAGAATTGAGCTGTTACCTGCTCCTCCTCTTCCCCTCTTGAAGAAGCTGTAGACCAGGATGAGTCTCCTCTTCTCCAGCTGAACAGACCAAGTGACCTCAGCCACTCCTTGTGTGTCTCCCCCTTTTTCTTTTAATACTTTTGTAGCCCGAGTTTCACAGGTTGGGGTTTCAGGGTCCTGCCCAGCAGTTTTTATCTGTTACTTGTGTTATACCAGCAAGGAAAAGACATCATGATCCTGCTCCATGTGCACCCCTCGCTGCTGAGTTACAGCCCAGCCACAACCCACAGCACTGCCCTGCTCCTCTTGGCCCTCATTACTTAGCACTCAGCATTCTCACCCCGCTTGTCTGCTCTTTAATAAGAAATAAAGTTGTTTGTTTATTTTATACCTATTTAACTTGTCGTTTAAGATTTGCAGAACGCCATCAATCTCCGCCTCAGCACGTTGACCTCACTTTAATTGGTGGGGCTCTAAATTCTGCACAGATGTTATTACTGTGAATTTAACTTTATATAGCAAGAAATTTGGGGCTGCCATATGCTGTCTTTTATGAGCTTGCAGTTTGCAATGAATATCCATGACTAATGCTTGTGACCCAGGTAAGCCCGTGATTAGGGAAGGTAAAAAGTTTACCAAACTTTATTGCAGCACTTTCAGTAATTTCACCAACAGCTAATGAACACATCTCCCCTGCCTCTGCATTGGTACAAAAAATTGCTTAGCTCTTCTTAATATATCTGTCAACATCTAGTGCCATTCTGGGACTCTCATGAGTCAGCCAAAATTTTCTGCATTCATAGATTGCATATCAGAGGGGATAAGATGATTTCCTCTGATATCCAGCATAAATCAGACCTTTTTATGTTTTTCTAGTGGTTTCTAGTTGTGCCTGGGGGGTTGGCGCTTTTTTTTGTTGAATAAACTGGGGCAAAACTTTCTGAAGGTTAGTAGGATTTAGCCAGGTGCTAAATCCAGAATTCAAATACATCTACTGAGTCTAGACAGAAGTAGAAAAAACAGAGATACACAGAAAATTAGGAAAAGCTTTATGAACTTATCGTAAATATCTTAAATTTCATTCCACCCAACACAACAGCTTCAGTTTAGCTGAAGCTCCAAGAAAACCTGTTCACTGTGAGTGAACTTATTGGTCTCAAGGCCTGGGAGAAGCAAAAATTATTTCAGCAAAAGGGAAAACTGGAGAGAAAAAACGTAGGAAAAAGCCAGTGGGTTTGAATTAGTCATACATGTATTTGCAATGCAAAGTAGGAGAAAGTCTTCAATCAACAGGGAACTGAGGTTGTGGTGCCTCCTCACTGCAGGAATGGAGTCAGGAAACCTCACTCATCCCAAGATAGAACTATCCAGGCTTTCAGAGGTGATTACCTGGAGTGCAGCAGCAGATAGAGGCACCTGTAGATCAGAAGTCCTTGCCCAGTCCTATTTCCATGTCTCAGCCTTACCCCTGCTGAATACTTTGCCCAGCCATCAGCAAACAATAACAAATTCCTGCTCACTGTCAATAAAATTTATCACAACCAGAAGCATAGAAAAACCAGGAATAAATCTGAAGGACTACAAAGTTAAAGTTGCCGGTTAATGAGTAGGAATATGTTTGCAGCAGGTCCTGTGTTCCCAGCAGCTCTGTTCACATCTACGGGCTCAGCTCACGAAACAGGAATTGGAGTGTTGCTCTCATGAGTCATCCTGCCTGGAAACCTTTACATATTAAGGGAAAAAAAAAAAATCCCCAATCGAAAAAACCCCATGTGTTAAATGTATCTTAGCCAAGCATGTTATTTCTCTTAAATATATAACAAAACACAACTGTCCTCAAGGTAAATATCCTCTGTTTTATTACTTTAGATCACTTTTCAGTACTGTAATCATGTCATTAGGATTGCAGTTCCTGGCTCCAGAAGAAATAACCACCTAACTACAAAATTCTGGTTTCCCAGTCTATTTTGAGGGGACAACCAGAGGTCAGTGGGTCTGAGCCCCTACCACTGAAACCAATGGCAGTAGGTTGAAGTCTCCTGCTCCATGGTGTGTCCCAAGAAAAGGATATTTTTTTTTCTCAGCTGCAGTTTCTAACAGATGTTCAGGCAGCTCATGTCATCCTTCTGGACTGATTCAGAGAGCTGTGTCAGGAAAAAAATGTGGACAGCCTGTGTGACCCACAGATGCATCAGCAACATTCCTGCTGGTACCACTGGGGGCTTCCGTGTTTCTGAGGTTTTCTTTTGCAGCCCAAAAAAAAAAAGTCGAAATGGGGAAAAAGCGAAGTTTATTCCTTTGCCTTATAGGTGGACTTTGAACAATAAATCATGGAAATCAGTCTTCTACAGGTCTGCGTGAGGCCAGCACAGAGACTCCAAGGATCTTAGCTTTTCCTCTGGGATTTTTTACCTTAATGTGCAATATCCTTGAGGATAAGAGCTAAAAACCTTTGTTTGCAGCCTATTATAGCTAGAACAGGCTTACATTGTGGGAATTCCATATTCCATATTTCATAACATATTGTAATGCGTTATGCTTTATTTTCACTACCTCTGGAGCCAGGAAAGTTGCATCAGTCATTAACTTCTGCAAAAAAATAGGATAGTGGAGACCAAAGGATACCAAAAAAATTATTTCACACTGAGGGGCCTCTCCCTGCAACAACAGCACTCATCAGTAATGGTAATAGCAAGTGGCAGCAAGACACAAATGTCCTTAAACTACCTTTTTGCATCTCTACACTGTTTTCTTGTCCCATCCTGCAGACAAGATTTGGATCTGCCTTGTGGAAAAGTGCCCTCCCAGGTGGTCCAGACGTGGGCAAAATTTACATCAACAGGTGTTAAATGACTTGTCCATAGACCACATCAGCTCAGCATAACCCCAAGAGATGCTCAAAGCTACTTTTAATCCCAGGCACCTCAGCTCCTGCTGGGCTTGACAGGCCTGACCTACCATGGATGTGCAGATGAGGACTCCAATGGCCCTTAAATAATGAATTTATTTATTCTTTTTTAAGAACAAGATTGCGGGTATGCTTCAATCCCCTTTCAAGGTGATTTTTTAGCACTCCAGTGTATATTTGCTGTGTTTCCTGAGGTCAAATCAGTGGCAGCTTTAATTGCACTTACAAGGAATGCTGCTAAAATGGGCACAGAGTCCTAAACCCAATGTTTTCTTCATTATTTTGCAACTTTGGGAGCCTGCCAACATCGTTGCGAGATTTGGCATGCACTTACCTGGAAAGAATGAGGCTTAATATTTCATTTCAGCTTTGCAAGGTTTTCCCCTCTCGCCAAAAAAGAGCAAGCAGAGGAATCAGAAACACAGGCAAAGGGCAAAGCTGGTCCCTCTGATGTTGGTGTAGATCAACATGGCTCTACAAGATTTTGGGGAGCTCTCCTGGAAATCAAGAGCAGCTCCACCACAAGTGGCTGCACCTTTAGCAGCTGCTCCTCAACTTCGCAAATTCGTGTGCACAGGGAATATTTTTACCTCCTCTTTCTTGAGGCTGGTCACAGAATCATTAAGGTTGGAAAAGACCTCTAAGATCATCAAGCCCAAAAATTAAGAGGTGAGAGGTTTGTCACGCTTGGAGGTGTGAACTGCAAAGGTCAAGTTGAGAACCTCACCTGCAGCCTTAAAGCCAGATCTGTGTTTAACTCCTGCTTTAGACCTTTGATACAGAAAATAATCCTCTGACAGCTGTTACTTGGTGCTTGGAACCCACAGACTGCTTTTTGTTGATTATTTTAATGTAAAACGTTTTGACAGCCTCCAAAAGGGGGTGGAAATAAAAAACCACAACCCCCACCCACAAGAGCTGCTGTCCACCAATACCTCGTCAGGTTGGACAGGGCTTGGAGCAACCTGGTTTAGTGGGAGGTGTCCCAGCCATGGCAGGCAGGATGGGACAAGATGAGCTTTAGGGTTCCTTCTAACCCAAACCATTGTGTGAGTCTGTGAATCAAGCTTCTGCTTTCCTGGGTTGCTTCAATAAGGATTCAACCCACCCATGTATTTTTCCCTTTTACTGAGTTAAAACAAGGGCTCCATAAGGCTGGGGCCCCTCTGGAAGTCACGGCGTTGGAGGTGGGTTTCTTGTAGGCTGGGATGGGGCTTACACGGTGAAGGTGCTGCTTGGAACCAGGGTTGTCCCTGAGGATCCTGCCTGGGGTGAGCACCAGGAAAGGGAGCCCCAAGGAATGCCAAGGAGTGGATGCTTCCTCCATGGGGATGCTTCAGCTGTTGAACAAAATTATTTTCCTGGTTAGATTCCCAGAGCTGTGCTTCCCCCATCCACAATGTCCAACTTTCTCCATGCAGGCTCCAAAGACTAACTCCTGACTCAAGCTAAAATAATCTACCAGCCCTACAATTTAAGCATAGCTATGTCAAAAGCCTTCTGTGGATCTGGTCTTCCCTCTGGAGCCACCCCACTGAAAGGATTCAGCGTTTGGGAGATGAAACACCGTTCAGTGGGAATGAGGATGTCAGATACCGCTTCCAAAGGAGCGATGCTTCAGTATATTTTGGTTTAATATTCTTATGTCAATGACACTGGTAGGAAATGGGAAAAGGTAAAAGCTCTGTGAGGCATGTAAATCAGGAAAGGGAGTGTGACAGCAGGGGCTGGCACGGCTGTCACCAGGGCCGGCAGAAAACATTCCCTAAGGACCTGAATCCCCACCAGCACCCCCGACCCGAAGAGTTAAATTTTGCTGCTCGCCTCGGCGGCATAAATCCGTAGCATTTTGACTGAATCCCATAAAAGTAAATCAGTGTGAGTGAGGCCAGACTGCAGCCCTGCAATCCTGCAGGAGCAGCGCTGGGAACAAGGGCCGGCGATGGCAGCGAGCGGCAGCTCCCGGCACGCTGGTGGCACAGCACGGAGTCAGCCAGGGAGCAGCTGGGAGGCAGCCAGATGGGCAATGAAAGAGGCACAGCCAGCACCTCAAAAAATAGGTTTTTAATCATAGGAAATTTTGCAGGACATAAAGTTGAATTATTTTCATTTTTTGCTCCAGCAGCAGAAATGTAAATGCTGCCGTTTGCACAGAGAGGGGTTTTTTAAGTTGTTGTTGAGAGGCTGCACTCAAAAAGGGGCTGGTGTTAATCACCTCTACATCAGGCAAGTTTAAAGGGGCACGTCAGGCAGCTCCTTGGAGGGGCTGATGGACAGGGCTCTGTTTTGCTGGCTGGTTTTTTTCAGAGCGGGTATCAAATGGGTCCACGTGGCATGAACAGAACATAGCTCCAGATGGGAGAGCAGTTCCCATCTCTTGCAGAGTAAATCTGCTGTTTGAGACTATATTCCATGACTGAAATTTTATACATATGACTTTGTTGGAGCTGGGATCTCTTCCTTTGAAAATGTGCTACAATAATAATTGCATTTACCAGTTGCCAGTCCTTCTCGCAAAACGTGGTTTTTTTTTTTTTTTTTTTTTTTTTTTTNTTTTTTTTTTTTGTTCAGATTGTGAAATTAATTGTCTCTAGCTAATATAATTAAAAACAAACACTTTGGATTTCAGCAGAGGGAAAGGGGAAGGGAGAAAGAGAAGGAAAAAAAAAAAAGAAGGAAACTGCAGCCCTGCTTTTCTATTGACAACAAGAAAGCTCTGCCATCCCTGAACTGTTTAATTATTGAAATGAACTGTAACAGTACACTGGATTGTTGCCGAGGTCACCGAGTAGCTCTGGATGTCAAGAGGAAAGCAGCAGCTCCAAGAGCCCTGCAACGCCCCAGGCTCCGGGTGAAATCCCACACACTTTTTCTCAGGCATTCAGGCTCTGATAGGTAGCCTGATAGCGCGGCCGGTTTGCTGCTCTTGCAGAGGTCCAACGGTGCTTGCTTGTTTTAAGACGAGCCAAACTATGCTCTGGTGGCCACCGTGACGCTGTGATTCCCATGCCCTATCGCATTCCTCTTTCTCAGATCCCAGGCTTTTTTTTCTTTTTTTTTTTTTTATTTTTTTTTCCCTACGTGCAGTCCAGGATGTAGACAAATGAATTCCAAGTGACCTATGTGGGGGTGGATTCTTTGGAAACAAACAACAAAAATAAGATATCTCCTGTCCTCACTTTTTCATTTGCTCGTTCCCTGGATACAGTTTATTCGTGGCAATGAAATACACATTGTGTCTCTGGAGTTAGATCCAGCAGCAACATCTTTACCACCCCCTAACCTTGGCTTTTTTTCTTCCTTTTTTTTTTTTCTTTTTTTTTTTTTTTTTTTT
>VWZP01005998.1:811476-863923 GCA_013396995.1 Dicaeum eximium | reverse complement strand
TTTTCTTTTTTTTTTCCTTTTCCCGATTTCCTATTTAAGCCTTTACAAAAGACATCTTGTTTAACATTATCTGCTCCTTTGGAAGTCAGGCTGCCCTCTAAAGCCTATCATATCAAGGCTTGCTATAGATTTAAACAATGTTTTTGTACAGGAAAAAGTTTAAGAAACTGGAAGTTTTGTAAAAACTTCTGTATCTGCACTGACAGGAGGATCTGCTGGACAAATAATGACTCTCTTTGCAGGGAAAGGGAAAAACTTCCTTTAACTCTTTCCTAGTGAAGAGAATCCTGTAGATACAAAAACTGCTAAAAAGAAATAAAAACTGCAGTTGAGGAACAGACAATAAACATTTCAGGTTGTTTTATGGCTCACTATTACAGGCAACTATCTTGCTTAAGTAGGCATAACATTTTTCACAGTATATATTTAAGGTCTTTTTATGGGGTAGATTAACAGCAGGGACACATAGCTCGTAAAGGGAGGGCAGAAACAATTTCTGCCACGCCAGTGGCCTGATAGGGCACAAAAAATCTTTTAGAAATGCACTGCATGGCCAAGCAGGAGCAGCCTCCAGCCCACCCTGACGGTCAGGGCCCGTGAACAGCAAAAGCCAGGAGGGACCCCTGGGATCAGGGATCCTGCAGGATCTGGGGAGGCTGCAGTGGTTTCCAAGAGCGTTGCTGGCACACCTGAGGAAGATGCAGCTCTGCAAGCTGGTGAGAGCAGCACTGGAAAGAGGTTCCTGCTGTGAGACACCGCTCCTCTCCCAGCACCAGCACTCCTGGAGCAGCCACGAGCCCACTGGCAGCAGCCCCTGGCTCCTGCTGCCACAGGCAGCCTGCCCTCCTCACCACAGGCCAGATATCAGAGTGGCTGGGCCACCTCATGGGCCTCAGCCCTGCTCCAGAGTGGCTCTCGAGGACAGTGAGCTCTGCAGTGACGTCCCCTTGCAGGCTGCCAGCCCTGCTAGGCTGAACAATGGAACACAGAATAACAGGGAAAGAACAGAGTTGTGCTGGATTCCTTTTGGTTCCACTAAAATTAGTGATGCCCTGCAGTTCTGGGTGCTCCAGAGCTCTCCTGGCTGTGCACAAAGCAGAGCTCAGAGTGGCACAGGGCTCTCAGCACTTCTCCCCTGCCTCCATGGGCTGATGGGGAGGGTTTGCCAGTTCACAGAACCCCAGAAAGGTTTGGCAGGGAAGGGACCTTAAAGTCCATCATGTTCCATCTTTTTCCACACCTTCCACTATCCCAGGCTGCTCCAAGCCCCATCCAACCTGGTCTTGGACACTTCCAGGGATCCAGGGGCAGCCACAGCCCCTGTGCCAGGGCCTGCCCACTTTCACAGCCAACAATTCCTTTCTAACATCTAATCTAACCCTGCCCTCTCTCAGTTTAAAACCATTCCCATTTGTCCCATCACTCCATGCCCATGTGAAAAGTCACTCTCCAAATATTTAGCTAATTTTTTAGCAGCCCAAAGGAAATGAGAGAAAACTGATTTTTATTATTCCCTGTGGAGTAACAACTTGCTCTGTTCCCCAGTTTACTTTTACCTCCTTGGAAACACATACTATTTACTCCAGATGCTCCCACCAGTGGCTGGGTCCTCATGGGACCTCCTTCACCTTCCCTGGAATATGCAGAGTTTCCACAGAGGCTGAGGAGCTGATCTTTTTGTAAATCATGTGCACTGAACAAAGCAATTTAACAATTCATTCCCCCAGTAGCCAGTGACCACTGTATGTCTATCTATTTAACTTGACAACTAATCTTTGGAAGGCTGGTAGTCATTTTAGATTAACTTTTTTACCTTAAAAAATCAGTATGCAACTTCTTTCTGGCTAATTTTTCTTTTTAATTTTTAGTTTTCTCACATATTTCCAGTGGTCATCTTGTCTGCTAAATTTGTTCATCCTTTTCCATGCATCACTTTGGGAATCAGAGGTGGGGGGAGGAGGGAGACTTGCTAAGAAATTGGAAAACATTTTACATTTTTTAACTAGGTAAGATTAAGTGTTTGTGCCATAGTTTACAATTATAATAGAATAAATCTAGAAACTATTTCATGTATGAGAGCATGTGCATTAGAAAACATATTTCTGTAACAGATAACCATCTTCTGAACACTAGAATGTTGGTAATTTGTCAGTTTTTCTTTTAATTAAAACTGTGTATATAGTTCATGCTCTGTTTGATTCAGTGTCAACATTTTGGATGGGGGCTAAAACTGATTTCCTCTTAAATCTACGCATTTCTCAGGACAACTGATGGAGTGTGCCTTAACATTAAGCTCATGAACCCATGAGGTTTTGCCTGTTTCAAGATCAGTAAATCAAGAGATATTAGAGCAACAGCCCTGATAAGGCTCAAGACTTCTAACACTTCTGTAAATGCTCTTTTTACCAAAACTTTTTACCAACATTTTTCCTCTCAGACAACCTGTTTTAATTCATTGCATCATTACCAAGCTGGTCCACTGTAAAATGAATTAAAATTATGCTAGTTAGGAATTCAATTCTGAATATTTATCTCAAGGCAACCCATGAAACGCTTAAAGTGTTTAATTTTTCTTTTTTTTTTTTTTTTCTTAACAACAGAAAAATCTGCCTGGTGTTTCTCTAAATAATTTTTCAAAATATTTTCTTTTTTAAATTTTCAGTCTTTCTTTCTGAAAATAGTAAAACTTGCATGGTCTGGATTAGAATGGATCTTAAAAATCATCCAGTTCCAACCCCTGCCACAGGCAGGGACATCTTCCAATGGACCAGGTTGTTCCAAGCCCCATCCAACCTGGCCTTGGACACTTCCCGGGATCCAGGGGCAGCCACAGCTTCTCTGGGCACCCTGTGCCAGGGCCTCCTCACCCTCACAGGGAAAGATTTTTTTCTATATATCCAACCTAAATTCCTCCTCTGCCAATTAGAATCCAGCACTCCTTGTCCTGTCACTACATTCCAGATGAAAAGTCCCAGATCTGGGTGAGTTTGGAGCCCAGCCCTCCAGGCTGTCACACACAGAGTGGAAATAACCACCACATTTCCCAAAAACACACACACCCCACCACATTTAGCTCCAAGCCCCAGTTCCTTCTACCTTGCCTATTTTAATAAATACTCATGGCACTCAATAAAATTAAAACATCAGTGAACAAAACAGATCCATATTAATTTCCCCCCAGGGATTAGGAATGGAGAGGAAGCACATCTGGTCCAGGAGAGTTGGATTGCTAACTGTGCTCAACTGATAGGTGAGTACAGTGATAATCTCATTTATCCGCAGTGTACCTGAATGCTTCTTGAAACAAAACCTGGGGAAGGCAAAGGAAAAGGCTGAAAAGTGAGAAAGCCCACTCAAAAAAGATGGTAACTTGCAGATGCAATCACCATGGCAGTGAGGTGCTTGATTCCCTGGGAATTACCTCAAGACAAACACAGTGAGAATTACTTTGGAGATAATGTGAGGAAAAGCACACCATGAGAAAGAGGAGCAGATGCATCTTTCAAGCTCAGTATTCCTCATGCCTCTAACTTCACATGCCCTTTACACAGCCTTCTACTAATTTTTCTACGCTGATAATCTATAGAACCTAATTACACAAAGTCTGAAAAAGCTCCTTCTACGAAAGGCATAATGCTGATATCTGAGTCACGAGCACAGTTAATGTAATCTAACACATATTGCAGGAACCTACTGCACACAGATATTACCAATTAGCACATGATTTTAACAATCAACATTCATGCAATTAATAGAACACTTCATATTCCTTCTAATTTTGAGCTCTGCATGAGCATATGTTATCATGACGGAATGTGGGATCATTTATTTATACTGGAAGCAAGGCACCACACAGAAATCAGAGATGCTGAAAGTTAGCCTGAAAGTGAAATAGGCTCAGCTTTGCATTGAGGAAAGAATATTATTAATCTGACTTATAAAAGCTGAAACTTTACCTTACATTCTTGTTGGTCCTTGCTGTTGGAGAGGAAACTGTGTCTTGATTACAGCTGGGAAATAAAACAATGTGTTCATCAACAAGCACTTCTCCCTAAAATTGAAAACTATAACGTAATCATCATTCAAAAAAAAGTAAATAAATATGCCTTGCTTAGATATTTTTATATATATATGTATATATATATTTATATATATATTCAAAGATAACAATAGACACCATGTTTTCCATAATTATGTATTATTTTTCTTCACTGTAAACAGGAAAGAATAACTATACTTAGGGGACAGATGAGGGGTTGAGGCATACAGAGATTAAACCCAGATCCTCACAGCATTTAGCCAGTCAGTTGCTTTGAATTCCATAGGATTTAGGTACATATATAAATATAACTGTATTTCTAAAAAATGCCAGGGGACTATTTATGTCTCCCAATGTCTCCCTGCATTGAGGGAGCCTTCACAGAAACATCACTTTTTGGGTTGCTGCTGTTTCAAACAATTAGATTAGAGCAATCTACAGGTTTTAAAGAAAAGAGAGATTTCACCTGTGACTACACCTCTCATGTTTATCTCAAGGACCGTCCAACCCAGTGTTGGTAAAAGAAGGTGGTGAACCCTCTCTGAAAGTCAGTGTCTGATTGTGCAATATCCACACTTGGAAATAAGGATGCAGTTCAGTCAGTCCAGATTTCCATGAGGACCAGGGCAGATGTACAGCTACAGGAAAATGAGAGGGGGGAAAAAAAGGAAGGTCTCAAATCCAGTTTGTCCGAGGTAACTTCAGTGAAGGTAATAGAGCAACATGAGTGTCACTGACAGGGAGGTAAACTAAGCATAATGGTTTCTACACTGAATAAATACATTATCAGCAGCCTTCCTGCCAAAAAGAAATCAAGGGATACTTTTTTCCACCAATATCTTCAGTAAACTTCCATTTTTATCAAACATTATTTTTATTGAAGGTTTTACTGCACAAACAATCCAGGGGGAACAGGAAATCACATAATGGTGCAGGTTGGGGAATTCTCTAAAAATACGTAACCATGGCACCCTTGTCATTACCAATCAAGTGTTCTTGATAAAAAGTAAAGTAATTAGCCTTTGAGAAGAGCATAAAGCTAATTAAAAATGACAACTTAGTCATCTCAACAAACAACAGCACAGAACCAGTCCAGAGTTCTAACTATAGCACAACGTGATAACCTGACCTGCCACAACCACTTGCCTTCAACCCCTTAAAAGAAACCACAGTTTGTGAGAGTGAAACTTTGATAAACTCTTCCTTCATTGTAAAATTTAGATTCGTCTCATCTACCATCCGATATTTCTGTTTGTACTCTGACTTTCTTCATCTTTGTCTAAGATGATTTTGCCCAACTATCAGAATTTTTCCAAGTGAAATGATGGAAATTCGTGCAGTCTCCTAAAGGGAGATGACAAAATGTGAAGCATGAACATATGCATTGTCAAAAAAATTCACAAGCTGCAAATGAGTTGAGTCTCATAACAAAGTTGCTTGCTCAGAATTTATAAGTAATAGCCAAAAAGAAACAAAATAAACCCCACTGGTCTCTCACTTAAAGAGCAACCAGGGTTCTGTTCTCTCACAGGTGGTGATGATAAGGTTTTAATTCAGTTCTATGGAGCAAGAATGAATATTTCTTCATTTCTTGACCTACAAAAATCCTTGAGGAGGACACATTATGAGAAAATTATTACAACTACCACTATTTTTTCTTAGTAGGTGCATTTATTCACATTGCAGGTACTGAAGGAAACAAGTTGCTGCATTTTCATGGTACCAAAGAATGACTTGAGTTGAAAGGAACCACGAAGATCATCATGTTCCACCCCTTGCCATGGTCAGGGACACCTTCCACCATCCCAGGTTGCTCCAAGCCCTGTCCAACCTGGCCTTGGACACTGCCAGGGATCCAGGGGCAGCCACAGCTTCTCTGGGCACCTGTGCCAGGGCCTGCCCACCCTCCCAGCCAGGAATTCCTTCCCAATATCCCAGCCATCCCTGCCCTCTGGCACTGGGAGCCATTCCACATTGTTCTGTCCCTCCATCCCTTGTTCCAAGTCCCTCTCCAGCCCTTCTGGAGCCCCTTCAGGCACTGTTTTTAAATCTTTCCCTTTTCAGATAACCAGATCCTACTAAATATTTCCTAACATAATTATAATATATATATGCTATATGTAGATAATTAAATACATTAACTGCAGCCAGCAACCTGTGGCACTACATTCCTTAAAGCTGGGAGCTCATTCTCTTTAAGAATTAGAGTTCTGGAATCACAAAATCATTAAGGTTAGAAGCAACCTCTGAGTTCATCAAGTCCAGCCATAACAATGCTGAAGTGCCCTACCCTAAGGTGTGTGCACACAACAGAGTCTCCACAAAGTTTTGACACAGCTCCTGAGCTGATACTCACAGGATTAGATTTAAAAAGGATGAACCAGTGCTGTGATGGGCTAAGGCCAAACATTGGCTCCTGCACAGGTCCTGCTGAGTGATGCTGATGCTCCACCACACTGACAGACTTTCCTCAAGTACGCGGGAAATACAGATTTGATCCTCAACACAAGCATTGACTGGAACAGGAAAAGAGGTAGAAGAGATTATGGTTAGGTTTTGAGTATCCCACACTAATCTTTCACTGTAGTTTCAGTTCCTGCTTGCTGGGAAGGTCAGAACAGTGACCTAGAGAAGGCCTGAGGCTGCTGAGATGCAGCACGTCGGAAGCACCCCGTGAAACGGAGTGATTGCAACGCAATGCAAGCAGTGAAAACTTCAGCTCCTTTGACTTACAGTATATATGAATATATGAGAAGGTAAAATACTTACAGATGTATATCTAGACCAAATAAAAAGGCCTTGTAGAGACAGGGAAATAAGTATCTTGTGCTGCGCTGCTTGCAGTCCTAGGAAAGCTTGAAGCAGAAATAAAATGTTTCCTTATATTCTGAATAAACGTTGGATGAAAAGAAGCTCTGAGCAGCCCTGAACTAGATAAAGACCTTGATCCTGCTCTGTAATGCTTGGTAAGACACAGCTCAGGAAGGCCAGCTCTGGCTTAGGAAGGAGAGTCTCCCTAAGCCTCCTCCTCTGCCTGGAGAGAGGGATCATCCATCCCCAGCTGGAGTAAGGAGGCACGGCTCCATCCCAATCCATGGAAGCAGACCAACACATACAGGCTGAACATCCTAGGCTGGGATCCCAAATCTACAGATCTGCACCTCTTAGTACTTATCCACACGCCAAATGCAACAACGTTGGACAACCTTCCTGAGCCCTCTTTTACGAGATTTCCATTGAAAACCTTTCTGGGGTCAGATTTTTCCTCCAGCTGAATTCTGTATCATGAATTGGGTGCAGTTTTGGGTTATTCCAGTTTGCTTTTTCAATTCTTTAAAGTGTTTCCTCAAACATGTTTGTGAAGGCTTGTGTCTAAAAAAAGTTCTAAAGGCACTAAAGGAAATGCAGTTTCTTTTCTTACGCCTACAGGACAAGCAGGTGTTCTGGTCTCAGACTCTTAGATGTTATAGGACATAAGGGAAGATAAGAGAAGTGCTGCTTTTCTCTTCCTTTTCTCCTTTCCCCAAGCAAAAATTAAAGTTTTACTGGGATGAGGTAGTAATCTACAACACCTGCAAGGAGCAAGCATCTACTTGATCTTTTGACATCATTTCCTTGTGCAGAGATGGTGGAGATGAAAATGAGGTATTTTTGTTGTTAGGAAAGGAGAAAAGAGTGAAATTTCCATTTACTCTTGTACCTCTCCTTAGACCTACAGGCTCTAAACTTAATTCCAAGTTTAACCTGGAGAAAGAAATGGAAAAAATACTCTGTAAAGAACAGGATGGTGTTGGCAGCAGAGTGGATTCAGTGACCTAACAAATTCTTTTTCCAGCTCTGATTTCTTTGATACTATTTATAAAAATGGAGGAAAAATGATGGACCACTCCAAACAAATTGTTACCATAAACCAGCAGCAAACATCAGAATTGGCCCTTTAAGAGTTGTGTGGAGAGAGGGAAAGGACTAATAATGTACCTTTCCTGGTCCTGGGCTATGTTTATCTCCCATATTTATTTAAAAGCAAATCAAAATACTTTTAAACAAGTTGGCTGGTTCCAAATTTAGGAACAATTGAACAAAGAGGAATCTGCTAATTCCAGATGGAGTGCATATAGTCCCTTGGCACTTATTACTTACCAAATGTTTCAGAAAGCAAACACATGACCTAAAAGATTTCGTGAGTGTGGGGTCCTCAAAAAGCTTTTAACAAGTCATGTATTTCCAACTGTATTTACTTTACCCTCACACAAAACCCCCATTTCGTTTTCCTTTCCATTTTTTTGGGGTTTTTTTTTTTTTTTTTTTTTTTTTTTTNTTTTTTTTTGTTTTGTTTTAGGCAGACAATGCTGCCTTTAAAGACTATTTATGGATGATTCAGTTATCTCATAAGGGCAGGAGCTCTAAAGGTGTCTCCTTTGAGAGGCTTCAGCTGTGGAGCATCTGCTGCCTGCCAGGGACACCTTCCCCAGTGGGCACAGGTGTTTTGCTAAAGTGGGATCCTCCTGCCCAGCCCTGCAGGAAATGGGCACCCACAGATGGTTTCTCATCTCAAAGAGATGCAAAATATTTCTCTGTTGTGGGTTTTTTTTTGTGTTTTTTTTTCCTTTTAAACCTGCTCCTTTGCACACCAAAGTTGTCCTCCAGCATCCTTCAAGGGAGTGCCAAGCCACGGCCATGATGCACCTCCAGGCAAATTAATTGAGATTTTTTTTTGTGTGTGTGTGCATTTCATATTCATTGCTGAGGTGTTTTAAATTAATTTCATAGGAAAATAAATCTAATGAATGCAACTTGGAATTTTTTTAGGGAGTATTATAAAATATTCTGTCATTATAATGTTTTTTTCTGTCATTATAATGGTTTCCTCCCCAAATTAAATACTTCAGGGGAAGAATAAAGTAGAAATTCTTGATTTTTTTAGGAGAACAGAGGTGACAGTGATGATTGCCTTGTGTGTCTGTCTCAAGCCTCTGGAGCCAGCAGAATGTGTAAGTCCTTATAGGCAAAAATCCCACCTGGGTGATAGCTTTGGGAGATCTTCACTAAACCCCTTCAGTCTGAGAGGGTAAAAAGGTTTCACTTCTGCTCTAGGTGACAATTTTCACGACACAGACTACAAAAACTTCAAGATTTCGCTCTAGGTAATGATTTTCATGACACAGACTACAAAAACTTCAAGATTTCTGCTGTTCATACTTTTCTGCTAGAGGGATGAGCCCGGTCCTGCAAGAGGGGCAAAATCAAAGGCAGCAGAAAAAATACTTAATAAACATTGAATTCTCTATTCTTATTTTCAACATTCTAATATGTCTTTTCTTAGAAATCAAGGCCCTTCCATGATTCTCAAAGGGAAAAAAATCTAAAGGCAGTGAGTTGTGACTAAGAGACTGAAAAGAGAAATAACTTTTCGTGATAGTATGAACAGGTAGATGTAATTTAGTCTTGAGTTTTGATGAGTTATACCTCTTCCCTTTAAGCTTTTTAATATTTTTTTTCCCCTCTAGCTCTTATTTTAATAACCTTCCTTCCGGTTATGCTGCAACCCTTTCCTTTGGGCTTCTATGGTTGTCATTTTTTCATAGCCACACACTCAACCCAGAAAGAAACTGAGGGCAAACATTGTTATTCCAATTTGAGTGTCTACAAGGTGAAATTTATCTGCTGACAAAGACTCTCTTTGTTCAGCAGCTCCTCTCTAACCGTGTGCAGTGTGACAGTCCCTAAAGTTTTCCTACTGCCGGCGTTTCCCTGCAAATCCTTAAGCTGCACCAGCAAACTCAGCCCAACACCTTATTTTACATTTTTAACTGAAATGCTTTTTGTTTTTATTTTAATGAATCCCCTAACTCCAAGTTTAATTAAACTCATGTTTTTTAATTAATTACCAACAAATGCAAATAAGGCAAACTACACAAACATGTATTCACCGTTCCCTGATAGATACGTGGGTGGGGTTTAGTTAATCCTGAAGTGTCAGGATTTACAAATCTCAAAGTCTTGAGGGTTACAACCCAAAAATTCTTTTCATTTGGGGCTTTATGAGAATATTTTAGTAGTGTATGACAGGGAGCTCATCTGCTTAAGGGAGGAGAAAACAAACTGCAACTTCTTTGGCTTTTACCCACGTTATTCTTGCTAAACAACAGTGACACTCAGCAGATTTAGGCCTGTGCATATATTATTATAAGGAAAAAAAAAAAAGTAGAATACAAGAATTTCATAGAAACACAGTTATGCTCAACTCCCCTAAATGCTGAAAAATGTGAATTCATGAAATGCTCTCTCCCTGGTTATTTAAGTACAGCTAAACCAGAAATCCTAAATGAAACACAAAAGTGTTCAACATCAAACTCAAATATTTGAAGCCCAGGAACTCCAAATTTAAGACATGCAACATAATCATGCTTAAAAATTATAAACTCTCTCCTGTGAGGACAATACACAGTTGAACTACTTTTTTTAACTACATAAGTATTATTCTCAGGAGCAAATATTTCAAGATCTCATGTAATATTACTCAGAAGAGTTGCTTAGAAATTTCTTCGCTTCTCTGATCACTTTTTTCAGTCTAAACCCTGCAAAAGCAGCCCATTCCTAATACATGGGATTATTTAAATCATTAAAGAAAGCAGGAATATTTCTGTTCCCTTCCTGGCCTTGACATGGATGAATTTGGCTGTGTCCACATGTCTGGTTCAGCTCGATCTCACAGTCCCAGGATGACCTGAATCCACACGCAGAGATCTCGAGTTTGCTTAAAGCCTGAGCACAGTGCTTGAGATCTGGCCCTTCTGGATCCCAGCCCAGAGTCCTGGCCCTCTACACCCTGGACATGAAGTGAAGCCAGCACTGGAGTGCTCAGCAAGTTCCCTGGACAATGTGTTTTCCCATCAGTCAGCAGGTAAGAGCTGTTTTTCCTACTTGGCAAAGGGTTCTCTTATTTGCAGCAGCACTACACAACTTTGGGAAACATATTCTGCAAGTGTTTGCAAGCATTCATGTTTCCACTTCTTTTTATAGTCATTTTTAGGTTATATTTTGAGTTTCATACATATCTTTATTTATGTATTTTATATATTTTCCTAAATTTTGTGTTTTTCTATACACATACACAATTCTCTATGTACACATCCATAGAGCCTCTTCTACTTCTCCCCATCCAAAACAACAGGCAGATTTCTCCATCATTCAGCACAGGCTGGAAAGAAGAGATGAAAGGACTGGCACTAAACCACCTTTACCTCCATTAAGAGGTTTTCTGCCCTCTAGGATGCAAAATGTAAATGCACAAGTTTGTGGTGCCTCTTTTCCCACCAAAAAGGCAAATTAACAACTTAAAAGGGAAATTAACAGCTTTGAGACCTGCCTATATGGGTAAATTTGGGCTATAGGGAGTTTTTCCAGCTCTCTGTCCCTCCGTGTGCCCAGATGAAAAATGGGAATAAGCTGCCCCTAACAAAGTTATTCAAAATTTAATTATGTTTCGCTTATCTAATTGATTTATTTTGAGGAGCTTGGCTAAAAGATGTCATATGTGCAAAGCTATTTGTTGTGTTTAAAGATATTTGTGCTCCCATCCTTGGGAAAATTCCTCACGTTCCCTGTCCTGCTGCACTTAGCAATGATCCCATCTTGATTGCGTTCCAGCTACCCAGTGTCAAAAATCATCAGGAGTAGGCAAGATAAAGCACAAGAGTGTTCTGTGGAAGGCTGTGAATCCAGTGGCTCCTCCTTCCCCTCCTTGTCCAGTCTAAACACATGCAATCCTTTGGAAATGATAAATAAATAATTAAACCAGCAGGGCAATGTCCACTCGTCTCCTGAACAGCTCCTGTAACATGATAGTCCTTAGGCAGCCATGCAAGATTTATCATCCAAATTTCAAGGCTTGAGAAAGCCCTTAAAATATCCCACATCCCCCCAGACAGCTCTTCCAAAAAAAATGAGGAAATAAAGATATTCCCTTTTTTGCTTTTTCCCGGTTTCCTTCCAGCCCACAGGTTGGCGAGAGGCATGGGGACAGTCAAAACCAGCTTGGGCAAAAAGGGGTTTTCCTTCCTTAAAAAATATTGCAAACAGAAGATTCCCATGTTTGAAAGGTCAGAGGAAAAAAACATAATGCACTCATGAAGAGACAACCTCATTAATCCTGTTGTTCTTGGCCCAGTCAATAGAAGAAACATAAATGCTGTCAACACTGCACTGCTAGATAAAGGATAAAAAGTGGGAATGAAATGTTTTACTGCAAGGACTGCTCTTATGGTTTGAGAACATTTCTGGAAATAACCTGAGCTGAGAAAATGTTCCCTAGGAGGAATACATTCTGTGGGAAACTGTGTGGAAGATAAAGTTTGGTCAGTGACCTTCTCACTATCCTCTAATCACACAGCACACACTGCTCCAAAGAGAAAAAAAAGGGATACTGTGCAGCTAGAGACACTTTACCTTCCCCACATTACATGAATTGAAGTGGAAAACACAGGAGTATCATAAATCTCTATTTCATGCTTTCAGATACTGTAGTGAAATAATAATCTACTGTAACTCACCGGGAAAAAAGATGTGACTTTTGGTTTAGGGCACTGCAATAACACCAACCCTGATACACCTTCAGTGAGCATAAAAACAAATGACTGGAAGTTGCTAAAAGGGGAACTTGCCTTTTCGTCTGTGCAACGTTAGAAACAGAGAAAGAGCCTCACATTTCTCATCCAAGAGCAGGAATGACAGAGAGGGGGAAGCACAAGGCAAGACCTCTCCTGTGCAGGCAGCTCCCAGGGATGAGGCAGAAAAGCTCAGTTTAAATACTCACACATTAATGCAGGAGCAGCAGCAGCATTCAGACACTGTATCTGTACAGACAGAGAGAGTAAATATTGGTTTATGTAGTTACTCCTGGGAAGATTAGGGAGACATCAAATATGGATGTCCCCAGAGCTCCACACACAGAGGGTATTGGAAAACTCCCACCTTTAGATGTTTGTGGGGAATATCGCTTTTCCCCTTCTTTTTTATTTTTTATTTGTCCTTTGAAACCAGAATTACTGTAATTACTGTCTCTAAAAGGATGTTATTTGAAGACTGGTGTTACACACACGGAAATGTCAAAGTTTTTTTGGTTTCTGCAGCACGAATCTCGGGAATGCAGTGTGATCTTCCTGAAATGGCATTACTGGGGTAGTGCCACAGCACAGAAGTTGGGTAAATATTTTCCTTGTGCTCATCAGTTCCTGGCTGTTGACAAATACACTACCTAGAGCAGTAATGCAGGGTAATGATGTCATTACTGGGGGATAAACATTGCAGTGGCTGTGTGTGCCTGTAGTTCTTGTAAAACAGAGCTAAGGGTGAATTAGTTTGTGTGCTTCACATCTTTCAAATATTTCACTAATCACCATAGAAATAATTGCGGAGCGATTGGAGAGCTAATTCAGACACAGGTGAACCTGAAATGCTCAAGTTTGAAATGATCTTTTTTTTTTTTTTTGTAAAGTATCCTTAAAGATAAAGAGAGTAAAGAGAGTGGAGTGGACAGAATGAAATAGCTTTGTTGCTCCTTGCTGGTTTGCAATGGGACATGAAATAGTGAGGGTGCAATGACATATTCTCTGCTTTTACTTCCATCCATCTGGAACCAAGAACTACCAGAAGTCTGACAAGACAGCCTGATCTCCAGCCAGGTTTCTAGAAATGTTAATAAGAGTTCCTTATTCAAAAAGCACCTTCAAAACTTCTTAACTACCAGGAAGAGAACCTCAGATGTCTCATCAGTCACCACAATTATTCCTGGAAAAAGACCAAGAAGTGCCCTGCAGAATTCTCCTGCTACCAAACCTGTGAATGTCTGTACATAATCAAACCTACATACATCAAATCAGAGAGATACATCAACCATGTACAAGATAATGCAGGTAACTAGAGGTCAGGAATAAAACCTTTTGGAAAACCTTCAAGGGATGGACAGAAAGGAACAGCATTTTAACACATATTCTCTTGAGAGTTTCATTCAAAATAAATTTCTGTATTTAACTGTATTTAATTTAAGTATTTAACTTATATATTAAGGAGATCCTTCCTTTTGCTTAGAGATTTCCAAGTGTAAACCAGGAACATCTCAGAGACACACAAAGGATGGAACACCATTTCCAGTGCTTTGGTCAGGTACAAAGCAGCTGCAAAATGAGCTCAGGACCACACAGAACCTGCAGGGGTTTGGGGGGTGGTTTATGGCAATAGCAGAAAGTCACCAGCAGAATTTCCTTGCTCCATTTTGTGCAGTGTAACTTAATGGCATTATCGACATCTTCTGTGATATACATCCTGTGATCAGTGCAATTACTGCATGTCATCACCACTGTAAATTTACCCAGCCTGAAACCATTTTAAACTTAAACTGCATACTTAAGAACTACTATCCACCTCCTCTTTGTAAATTAGCTGTATGATTTATCTGTGGGAACCATTTCAAAAAGTATACATTCAGAAATACATATACCACATGATGTCTTTTCCATATGGCATCTCATAATTATTTTGCTGTGTGTGAACATGATGAAAACAGTTTCATAATTCTCTAAGGGTTAGGGTAAATTATTTCAATTAGACATATTTCAGAGCAAACATTACCTTAGGGTTTATTAATAATAGTACCTGAGAAGGAACAGCTGCCTTTTAAGCAGCGAGAGCTGTCAACTTCTCACTGCCCCCCTGTAGCACCCCTTTTGTGACTCTAAAAAAATGGTAGATTTTCTCATGCTTTACCTAAACAAGGAACTTGGCAGCAGAGACCTGGTTGTAATCCTCAGCAAGGGAGCTGGTGGGTGGATTTTTTTCTCTATAAACTCTTGTATAAACCACACCAGTCTCCTGGTATTTATTTTGTGTAATGTTGGAAATCATACACAGATCCAACAGGCCATGTAAAGGAGTTTTGTAACTTCCTGAAACTCTTTCAGGCAAAATCTTTTCTCCAACAGCAGTCCCAAGCCGTCAGGATAATATCATCATTTTTTAAGGGCAAGGCTCCTCAACTATTTGTAATAGGATAGCTTTGAAAAGACAAAATGCAAATCTAAATTAGATCAGCTAATTATTAGGAATTGCTATTGGAATTATTGAAAAGAAAATTAGCTCTATTGTCAGAGTATATGGACTGTTTTGCAAGCTTGCTGTGTAGTTTTCTGTGCTGCATTCCTCATTTAGTTGTTTTTATATATCAAAACTCTGAAATTATGCGCCTTGATTTTGAACAACCAGTTGTGTGGGAATACCCCTCTGCTCAGGGCAGCCCACCTGCTCTCATGCTCCACACAAGTTCATCTCCCTCTTTGCAAGGAATACTTTAATTTAACCCACAAATGCCTAAGGATCCATGTGAAACCCCCAAATCTGACAGGGAAGTGTGCTGAGAGCCAGCCAAGGAGCAGGCATGGAAAATCCCTGCCTCTCCTCACCCTCCACAGCGTGCAGAGGGGTGAGTGAACTGACCCTGAATGCACAGGCACTAGAGCTGGGTTGAAAAAAGGGACAGAGTTATGTCTGTTGGCTAATAAATAATGCAGGTACCATCTCACAGAGGGCTGGTGTGACTGAACACTCGTTACAACCTGTGGGCTGCAGGAAAAGTGTTGAGGAGCTGCAGCTCTCAGTCAGAGAGTGGGAGGTGAGGGCATCAGCCCTCCCCAAAATCCTGCTTATCCCAGCCTCACACATGGAAGAGGGATGAAAACACCCAGCATGAGAAAAGCAGAAATTTAAACTGAAATACCTCTGGTAAGAGTTAAACTTACTGAGTTTTCAAATTAGAGTGTTGAGAAATAAATTCTCACCTTGGCTGCCAGCTTTTGATCCAGCAATGCTTGTGTGCATTGGGGAGTGGGATTCTCATTTAGTTTATCAATTCCACTACAAATATTTACACACTCACACACACACAAATAGCACAAAAATAGAACAGAAAGAGAGAAAGAGCATGTACTTATATGCAGAAGTGTAGGTTTTACACACAGAATCACAGAGGGGTTTGGGTTGGAGGGGACATTAAAGACCATCCAGTCCCACCCCTGCCACAGGCAGGGACACTTCCCTGTCCCAGGTGGCTCCAAGCCCTGTCCAGCCTGACCTTGGACACTTCCAGGGATGTGCATACCCATGAAAGCCAAGACCAGGCTATCCAAAATGCTCAGTTACCACCCAGCCAAACATGATTCTTCCACGACATTGTTATCATACTTTCATCTTTTCATCTCAACAACAAGAGGAAAAAAGCATTTCCAAACAGAAAAGAAAAATTGATAGGTAAAAGGAATTCAAGCTATAAAATATTTCCTTTTGATTTGGGTCCTAGTATTTTTGCCTGGCTCAAGTTCAGGAAGCTCTATAACTTTGTTGAGCAATTTCCAAAGGCTCTTTGCCTGTGTCATTGCTCAGGAACACATTTAGCTTTGAAATTGCCACTTTAAATATGAGAGAAGCCATTTGCTCCTCTGCCATCCCTGGTGCAGTGAAGCTTGTGGATTTTTACAGGGGTTTTTGCCTGTCCCTTCTCCAGGAGGAACCCAGGCAGGTCCCAGCCCCACAAGGACCTTCAGCACTGGATGCTCCATAAAGTATCCAAAAGTTCTGGGGCAGACTCTCTGTGTCCTGCTCCAGTGTGTAAAACCCATAAGAAGTGAAGGAATGGGAACTATAAGCCTGAGACCTCTTTAATAAATTGAATAAACAAATTTTTGTCTAATGTTTGGACTTTGAAACTGGTTTTTAATTTGGGGAAGAATATATTCCCAATCGTGGAAACTTCTAATCTCTTTCCCCATCTCATCCAAGGAGGGGACTGACCTCTGACCTTTACCTTCCTCTCCACTTAGTTCCTTTATTTGTTCTCCTTCACTCACTCACTCACTCACTCACTCACTCACTCACTCACTCACTCACTCACTCACTCACTCACTCACTCACTCCCTCCCTCCCTAACCTGACAATCTGTGTTACAGTTCAAATGCTGCTATACTTTTCAAAATCACACACTTCTCTGGATTCAATTCTTTTTGGGCAACTCTCCTGAAGCAATGAAGCTTTCACACTGGCCCTGTCTGCCAGGCCTTTTGTTCCTTAACCATTTGCCAATTCATTGGCTTATTTCAATCCAATTTAAGAGAGAGGTAGAAGCCCTGAAGATAATTAAATTCCTTTAACTTCTGCAAACATTGGCAGCTGGAGACAGGTAAGAGATTGAAAAGAGGGCCTCTGCCACAACAAAAACTGCAGTCATAGGTTTAGCTTGGATATTAGGAAACAATTCTTCACAAAATGGGGTGTCCAGGGCAGTGGTGGAGTCCCCATTCCCACAAGGGATTTAAGAGCCACGTGGATGTGGCACTTGGGGACATGGCCTTGTGGTGGCAGGGCTGGGGAATGGTTGGGCTCAATCCTCTCAGAGAGATTTTCCAACCTAAACATTTCTAGGAGGCTCTACAGGAATATTTCTGCTGGCCTGGGCTCAGCCAAGAGATTAATGTGAGGCAGCACCTGGGGGAAACTGAGGCACTATGGCAGAGGATGGCCGTGTTCAAATCCTTCATATCAAAAGATGAAGGAAGCAAATACTGAATCTGCAGTGGCAATGAGACTTCAGGAATTCTGCATCTCAGGGTACAAGGTTAACTTTGCTCCTCCTTTCCACAAGTGATTCTCAAGTTCTAGTTTCACCTGGTTTCTGAAGAAGTGTGTAAGAACTGATTTGATACCTGGTACCCAGGGAGAAGAATCTAATTCCAGATTCAGTATCTGTGCATAAAGTGCTGTCCTCAGCCTGTAGTTTTTGAATCTGAAAGCTAATGACAGCCACACAATGAGTATTTGTATTGCAATTTGTCTTAACAACCACTTCTGGCATGGGACGTGGCTTGTGCTGCTCTCATACCTGTTCACAACATCATTGCATGAATGGCTTGGGTATAAACTTGTGCTCAACAGTTGCACAATATCCTTTATTGGCAATGGGACTCGGCTAGGAGTCAGGAGACAGACTTCCATCTGTTAGCAAAAGGTTGTGGGACTGTGAAAAGTTATCTTTTTTTTTTCCTTCTCTGTCCTTTTTTTGTCTCCCACACTTTGCTTTTTTCATTAGCTGGAGCTAAAAGTCCTTGAGCAGAAAGGCATCTTTTTGCACCAGATGTTTGCATGAGCCTAACACATTGGGAACATTTCTTAGTTCAGGCCCAGATGGGCTATTGCAAAGAAGATAATATCAAGACTAGCAAATACTGATGTTCTTATATCTATATGACAACATCACCTTTGAAATGGGAACACTTGTCTGTGTACATTATGAGAAAAGATTTTTACGTGCATATTTATGTGTAACAGCCCCACTGAAGTGCACACATAAGATCTTAAAAGTACCTCCATCAAAATTAATGGACAGCCTGACAGAGATCAAACTTGTTTTCTGCAAAGAGATTAATAATCTTACTGCATCTAAGATTTTGCCATGCCTGTCTTGTTTCTGTTTCTCTTGCTCTGAGAGAAAGGTTGGACCTCTCCTGAATGTTGTCTACCACCCACGAGCCTGGCTCAAGACCCATTTATAAATTTCATTCGCCTTTTGAAGAGACGAAATTTTCCTTGACGAAGGTGATTATCAGGTATTAAAGGCTAATCTTATAATAAATTTGTGAATTAGTAAGCTTATTTCTTAACTAGTCAAGAGCAAATCCCTCTTGCTCATACCTTGTTACGCTGGCATCGCGTGCTATCGTATCTCTGGAATTTAATCATTTGTCAGGGTGAAAAAAATCCCAAGCAATGATATTTGCTCACTGAAAAGAGCCAGGGTGGCCAGGTTACTCCCCATAATGTGGGGTTTTTTTAAGATATATATTTTTTTAAATTTAATCCCAAAGGGCTTTTATTTTGTGTCAATTCGTACAATAAAGTTCTCTTTTATGAGGCTGACTTCGCTCATGTGTTGTTAGCGCACTAATTAAAACTCTGAAATGCTCAATTCTTTCTGGGGCCCTAATTCTGTTCTATACAAACACTGCTGTATGCCCTCAATGAGGGAAAGTCAGTGTAATTCGACACAAATTTCAAAGACCTTCCTGAAGGATTTGTTTGTGTGTTGGGCAAAGGAGAGGGGAGGGAAAGAGTTGGATCCTGGCTTTGGAATCGCCCCCGTTCTGAAGGTGAGCTCTGAAACGCTTGGACCCACTTCTAAATCCCCCTGCAGTCTGGAAGCACGGCTTGACTCCGGCCCAGCTGTACCCAAAAGCAGGGATAAATTATGCATGTGAGGGGCTGCAACAGCCTTCACATTAAATATTGATCTGCTGGTCCTGTGCCACGCTGCAAGCCCGAGCATCTCCAGATCCACCTGTCTGCTCCGCAGTGACGGCCGCTCCCGCAGGACCGGCGCTGGCGTGGCACACAAAGCCTCCCATCTGAAATAGGTGGGTCCAGAGCAAATTTCCTCAGCGTAATTTATTCCACACCCTTGCTAGCATAACAAGTGTTCCTCAGCCTCTGTGGATATGTATTCGAGAGGGAGCTGTCTGTCTACATTTGATTTTACATTTCCTTCGGCTGGTTCAGAGATCCATAAGCAAAACCTGGCACCCGGGGACGTCCAAGAGGATTGTGAATTCATAAACAATAAATGGATCACAGTCAGACATACCTTAACGTTTTAATCTCTGGCAGATAGGGTTTGGATAAGTGCTTTTGGGTAGCTCTGTGTAATAGATTTATTTACCTGTGTATGTATTTTACTTGACCGTTTCTGAGCAGGATTGCATGGGGGTGAGGAAACAAGAAGTCTCCTCCAAGGGTGGCCACCTGCACTCTCCCATTGCTGGCCTGGCAGGCAGAACTACCTTTCAGCCAGCTGGAGCACTGGAGCACATGCAACACCATTTTCAAAGGAGGGACTGAGCACATCATCCAACAAGAGTAAGGAAAAAACCTCTTTACAATCCCACCACAGCACCTTTTGAGCTCAACCTCCTGCAGTGGGGGCCATGTCTTGGAAATGCCCTGTAGCCTAGGAGATAGATCATGCCCTTACAAGCCTTCCTTCCCACATCTTTCTCTCAGCCTCTGACATAAAATGGCCATTTATTGATCTGGAGGAATTTCTGCAGCCACAAGCCACCTCTGACCTCTACGGGTACAGCTGCCCGAAGAGATGGGCAAACTGCACCAATATGATCAGGGTTTCAGGCACCAAAAAAAAAAAAAAATTCCTTCCTGAGCTCTCCCTCCCATCCTGTAGCAGTTCTCCTACCTCCAGACACAGGTCCTCGAGGTACATCAGAATATTGGAGGCAGATGTCTTCTCCAACCCACTTGCTCATCTCATCCACTTGTCAGTGTGCTCCTTGTAAAGGTGCTGACGTTTGTTTGAGACATCAAAACTGTAAGACTGAATCAGACCTGTGAAGAATACAAATAACTGTGAGTGTTAAGTAATTTCCCTAACATGAAATAACTCTAAGCAGTTTTCCCAGCGTTTCTGCATTACATCCAAATTTCTAAGTTATAGTGAGTCATCAAAACCATTTCCAATTATTTTATTAGATGCTCCAAATAAGAATCTGAGCAGCCTGGCTATATAAGAAAGGCTGGAAGGGTTAAAGTAGGGAATTTAATAATTCACTTTAGTTAAACATTTCCAGTTAAGTCACATATTGAAGTTTTTCTACACCTGAAGACATATAATCTTTCTGAAAATTACTTAGTAAAGAATTAGTGTGGCATGCCCACTGACTAGGTATTCCAACCAGATGGAAAACTCTTACATGCTCAGCCTTTACTAGATTTCCTTTTTTTCTTTTTTTCCTAATTGCAGTAAAGCCAAGAAGGCACAAAATTGGAAAAAACAATGCAATAAAAAACAAAAAATAGGAGATTAATACATTCTTATTATTTTCACAGGAAGATTTGGGTTTAACTCTTGGGAGGAGGCTCAGCTCAAATGACATTTTCACACAACCAGTACATCCTCTCCTGTCTACTGCACTGAGCTGGGTTCAAAATAGCCAAATAGCAATAGCTACCAGGCCAGTTGTGGATCTGACATTCAGAATTAAGCAGATGGCAAGCACAAAAATACAGTCTGGGTTAAATACTGACCACATTTGCCAGAAGCACAGACAGAGAAACCCCAGCCACATCCAGATCATAGGCAGAGCACATCCAGATCTACCAAAACAGTAAGAGCAGAATTCAGTATAAATTATTCTGTGCTAAATAGTACATGGACATCTGACAGTATTTTTCTTTTTCATGAGGCTTTTTTTTTTTTTTTTTTTTCCCTTCAAAAGGATGGAATTTCACTCTGTACTGGACAGTTTGGCCAAGAGCTTTTTCCCAAATGGCTGCAATCCCCTTTCTGATGTGAGTGCCTGCACCAGTCTCCTGCCATCCCATCCAGCCGCGCTGCCCCGCGGCGCTGCCGGGGACGAGGTGATATTTAAAGCCATGCCAGTGGAACTCAACAGGGGATAGGCAGAGCACAGGCAACAGAAGGAGGATTTTGCAAGAGCTCGCTAGGTCATGATAAACTCCTTCTCTGGCCACATCCAGTGTCCAGCCCGTATGTCTGAAGATCTTTGCTGGAAAGCCTTTGTTATTTATTTGGAAATTTACTGCGGCTGCGGTTTCACTCTGTGTTTTGGAGCTGTTCTTTAATTGATATCGGGCACTTCTTCCTCCATAAACAACAATCAAGGGAGGACAGCGAGGCAGGTGATCAATACCAGTGGATGACCCAGTCTCTATAGGAATGTTACTTATACATCAAACATTTCTGCTGAAGAAGAGAAAGCAAGTGCACAAGAGCTGTATTTATGAGGTTAAGAGAATTCCTACCTTTGGCTAAGCATCAGTAAGAGCCTCATAGAGAAACTTCTTTGTTTCTGGCATAAATAAATATTTATTATTGCACTGGGGAAAAAAGTACTCTCGCAAAGCCTAACTATTTTAATAAAAAATCTAATATGTTTATTTCTTCCAGACAGGAGATAAAAAGCTGTCAGAGAAATAATGGTTTAAATTACAGTGAGATGTTTCCTTGCTTAATCTTTCTCTTTCTTCTTTCCCAAAAATCTATGTGGCATGCTCAGAAATTTTATTTTTAGTGAGAAATGTCAAGGAAACACTTTATGGCAAGTGGCTGCTCTCTATTAATTCTTTTGTTATTAAATGTGGGAACATTAATTACCATTAATCATTTTGGCTCTAGTATAGATTTCCCACAATAAATTCTTTAAACACATATACAAACCCTATAATCTAATCAAGTAATTTTCTTCTACCTACTTGGAAGGGAGTAAACAGCAAGACTGTTATTGTTATTTCTATTTTTTTTTTAATTCTGAGGAGGTGGAGGAGAAGCTGGCAACGGGACCTCTATAAGAACAGAGAAAAAACCCAATAACTATTCCTACAGACAGTGTATGTGCTTCTCAATAGTAATCATGCCTTAGAAGAGGTAAAGTGCCTTAACAAAATGTAAAGAAATTCAGTAAGGAAGAGATTTATGCAGTTCTAAATCATCAAGGAAACGCACTGCTCTGCAAAAGGAAAGATAATGATGAAACTTGGTTTTTCCTTGAGAAATTAAAAAAAAATACCTGAATTAATTTGCAGCAATTAGCAAGATGCTTCCTAATGTAGCTGTGATACAACCCACATTTCCAGTGCTGGCAATAAAAGTTCATATTTGGTGGCATAAACATAAGTTTATCGAGATAAAGAAGAAATGTAAAGTTACAGATACAGGTTGCTGTTGTCAGGATAGCCACAGAAGCTTGTGCCCTGTTATTTTTCATGGGCTAACACTGGGCTGCTGAACTCTTTTTAAACCTGCCATCACCAGATTCCCAGATTTTCATACTGGCAGGTGCATTTTTTAAACCACTGCGGGTAATTCTGCACAATAACGTTGTCATTACTCCTCAGAAGCCCTAACTTGAATAAACATGGCGAATACACTGCATTTCTCAGAACAAACAAGCTGCAACCTCCATTTTAAGCACAGGAGCCACGGTGTGACTGATTAAGTATAGATGCTGCTTGCTAAATCTCACTTTTAAACCTGTAATTGTTCTCAGAATGAAGTTTCCATAATGAGCAGTTAAAACTGTTCACCTCAAATATTGATTTGCAGCTGGAGGCCTTGCATTAAGATGTGTCTTAGCCCCTTTGAGCCTTTACCTCTAATCAAGGTCTGTGCAGGCAGAGGAGAAAACTCTGTGAGGATTCCCTTCACTCGGATGTGATCCACACATTGCACTTCAAAGTCCAGAGTAATTCATCCAAAATCCAGCAGCTAAACAGTGCAGCCACATCCCAGCAGCTCCTCAGGTCCTCTCACCTCATGTTAAACTCTTTGGTCCATCCTGGCACAAGTTTAACAAACAGGTTTCAATCTCTCCACTCATGCCTTTCTCCACTCCGGACAGCTCCCACTGTTTCTAAGCTTCAGCTTTTCTGGAGCACCTGATCTCCTCCACAGATTTAATTTCGTTCCCCAGGACTCTGGTGATCTTTCAGTCTTCTTTCAAGGCATTCTAGACACACAATGTTTAATATAAAACTTAGCCTATTAAGAAAAGATAGGGAAACATTATTTCTTTCTTTTTTATTTTCTCTTCCAGAAACTCCCTGAACTGACATAACACTTCACAGCTGGGACAATTCCTGTATCATATCCTATTTCCTTTCCCAAATCTGTTGCCTTTACAGACTGCAAACCACTTCTTCTAGCAGGCAGCTCAAAAGTATTTTCAAGTAACCTGCAGCTGCTGAGCTGCTCCAGGGGTTCTAGACCACCTATGTGAGATGATGCACGGATGTTCCCATTCTTTACTTACTGAAATCGTCTAGAGGGGAAACAATGAGGGTCATCACAGGTTATATAAATTCCTTACTGATGGAAATATATTCAAAAAGAATAGTTACTCCAGCAGTTCCCAGAGATGCACAGAATCTCTGTGGAGAACAGCAAGAGATATGCAATCCTTCGGGACACTGGAACAGCCTGCTCAGGGCAGTGGTAGAGTTCCCATCCCAGGAGGAATCTAAAAGCTGTGTGGATGTGGCCTCTGGGGACGTGGGTTAGTGGTGGCCTTGGGAGTGGCTGGAATCTCTGACCTCAGAGGGCTTTTCCAACCTTAATATAACAATAAACCCCACAGTCTGCCAGAGCATTGCTGGGAAAACCTGACTTCCCATCTGCTCGGCAGAGAAATCACACCGAGGCCCCTCTAGTAACACCCCAGAGTGTGGATCTAAAAAGGCAGGAACGTGAAAAACCCCCTTTTCACCCCTTCCATCCACCAGCAGAGCTGAGGGTAACCTACTTTCCCCAGGAGCCCCTGTGCTCGCGAGGAGCAGGGAGCAAGGAGACGGAGCGTGCGGCGCTGCCTCGCCCGCGTTATTTGGTAACGTTTTAGCACCCAAGTACCCGGCATCCCACGGCTTTCCCTCCTGCCAGGATGTCACAGAGTTATTGACATTGACAGAACCAGGTTAACACAGACTAAAGGAGCGCTACAAATTCCTGCCCCTAGCAGGAGGGATTGAATAATTGCTTTTTTTCCCGTTCTGCTTGTTTTACTTTTTTTTTCCTGGTGTAAAAGTTCTCAAGCTCCCATCAGCAACAGGTTGCAATAAAAGTTGTTGCCCACCATGCTGAAAATGCTTTCTGTTTTGCACCCTGATCAGGTAGCCTGGACCCTTCTCAAAATGACTCAGTAAAGAGGTAAATTCTGAGGTATAATTTTCTTCAGCTGTATAAACCGCAGCATTTTTAGAAAAGATAATCTGAGCTCACATACCATACCTGTGTTATAAGAAAAATAATATAACACATATATATATATACACATATATACCTGTGTTATAAGAAAAATAATAAAATAAAATCAAAATTTAAAAAAAAAAATTTTTTCTTTATTTATCAATTTATCACAATTTAGGCCACAGATAGTGAAAACTACCTTTGTCTCAATTGTCAGACATATCCAGAAAAAAAGAAGAAAAAAAAAGAGACCTGTAATATTTACCAGTACTGCATTTAGTCATCTTATTCAAATCTTTTTCACCAGATTATGGTCACTTTCTGGGAAAAAAAGAAAATAAAAAAGAAAATGAAAAAGAAAAGAAAAGTAAAAAATCCAAATGTTTCCAACTTCTGCTGTAGAAGAGACAAAACGCCTGTGACTTAGAGAACCTGTCACAAGTTATAAGCATAAATAGCACAGTTTTATATCTTCGGGAATAACTTCAAATACACATAACAGCCCCCTGGTCTTAATCTTATTTTTTCCCTTAATAATTGACCTACATAAGCAACCAAATCCTTGGTACATCATAGTGGCATAATTTAAATTTCTCTTATGTCTACTGTAGAGTTGTCACGGAGGTCCCTAACCAATCATTATGGAAGACTGAGGGCTGGAGTGATGCTTTGGTTGCTGCCGTATTTAGGGGGGGAAAAAAAGAAAAAATGAGAAAGGAGCAAAAAAAAACAACCCTCCAGAAATGAACAACCTGGTGGAGGTTTCAATCCATTAGCAGCACTGAGCTTGCCAGTTCTGTACTGCAGCATTTGACAAGGCTCTGAGCCAGAGATTAAGGCGCGTCTCCTGAGGAAGGAAAAGAACAGGAGCTTCCACACTTCATTAAGGATATGTTTTATTTGCAAACTGCCAACCCACAGAGTGGCACTGACTTTTGGGTCATGGAAAAGGTTGCAGTTGTGCACTTGAGCCGTGCCAAGCTGAGTTGGATAGTACTCCTAAAAAAGCAAATCAAAGAAAAATGATAAGGAAAATAGGGAAATCCACTATTGCAAACCACCTAAAATAGGACTTGAAATGTGACTTGTGCTCCAGTCAAGATTTTCCTCCTCAAAAATTGTGCTAAAGCAGGACAAGAGCCCAAAACAACAGGGAGCAGCTAACTATAAATTGCATATTCATGCTGCATTATTTTTATAATTTAAATATACATTCTCGGATTTATTTCACAGTGATTGCTTTAAAAAATGTTAATATCCCTATAGAATAGAGCCTTATCTCTATTTGATCCTTTGCCAAATACTGTACTAACATTCCACAACTGTACATATTTTTTTTGCTAAGCTATTGTTGTTTTTTCCTAGCTTGTTTTTCAAAATCCAAATAGAAACACGTAGTTTATATGGTTTAGAGCATAAATCATAAATCACTTGTCATAAAGAGCCAGTTCTTGGACTCTTTATTTGTTGTTTGCACTGGCAATTTCCCAATCATTTTCACAAGGAGCAGCATTTGAATAAAGACACAATTGCCAGTAAAGGTAAATTTTCTCCATTCCAGGAAAAAAAAGCTTTAACAATAATATTCTGGGTTAGGTTCCAGATTCTCTGCACTGACATCAACAAGATGATTTGAAATGAAAGGTACTCAATGGCTAAAGGTAAGAAAAAAGAGTGCCCATGGGACCATCACTGGGAAGCTTGCCTAAGAAGATGTAAATTATATTGCTGGAATGTCCATGACCTATTTCCTAGGATTTGAAAAGCGCCAGTAGTGATCACCAAAGAAGCTGTGAGTTGCTCTGCCTGTGCACACACCTGGTGCAGTTGCAGACACAACTGCAGCCATTGCAAAGCTGGCACAGGTGGAGGTGTAGCTCTACCAAGATCAAAGCTTGTGGCTCTGTATCATCTTCAGTGCCTAAAGAAACCAAAGCAATTACTTTTATTTTTAATCTGTAGCTGAAAGAAAGACCATTTACAGGCAGAAAATGCTTCTGCTGCATGTCCTTCAATACTTAAGAAAATATGAAATTTGATAATGTATTGCTGCACAGAACAGCAGTATTTTTAAAGTGATACAAGCTCAATTACCTTGGTAGAATTTGTCTCTTTTTTTCTTTTTTTTTTTTTTCTTTTCTTAAATGCATGCAGATCTCAGGGTATTTTCATTTAACATGTCCTCACATGCGTTCACCAGCCACAACTGATTGGTGGCTCTCCCCTGCTGAACTTCCTTATTTTCCCCATTTCACCACCTTTAATGGTATTTTCAGGTAGAACTGCTACTTTCTGTGTAGCCCAAAATGACAGGATGTCATGGGAGCCAGAACTGGCAGCAAAAGTAGCACCAGGCACAGGCTCTGGGAAGCATCTTTAATGAGATCAATGGAATATTTGCTTTGCCTCTCCTCTCTGTAAGAGTCATGCAGAACAGGGAAAGTCAACAGCTGCAAAGATACTGGTCTTCTTTGGTCTCCTCCATTCAGGATAACCAAATTTGTGACCTTTGAATGAACAGTTAAACTATTTGTAAAGCTGAAGTGGATAAAATCATCAGCCAAAATAAAATGTTCATCCAGAGCAGAGTCATGGCATCTCCTCAGTCTTAGGAGTTGAGAGAGAATCTGTGATTGGGAAAAATATCAAAAACTTTCGAGAGAGAACTTTTGAACTGTTGGCCAATTTTGCTCTGCTCCTATAAATTTCCTTCACTTGCCATGTTCCGCTTGCATGAAAAATAAAAGAAGAAACAACTAACAACAAAAACACCAAACCTATAACCATTAGTTAGCTCTGTGGTGAGGTGTTTGCCTGCCAACCTGAGGTCAGAAGCAGAACTGGGATCCCAAGAACGAGGCTTTGTATTATAGCATTGTATTTTTGATGCGGTATTTGAGAGTCAATTACTGTTTCCATTATAAACCCTGTTTTCCAAGGGTTTATACCTCAACCGTTTTCATTTTCATCATGCTGAACTTGGCATATGGGCATTATGGGTTCACAATTTTTAAATAGACCAAATGAGGTTGGCCCATTTTTAGATACAGAGTAGTCAGAAACTGTTTGTCAGTTGGTTTTGATTTTTATCCTTTGAATTTCACAAACTGAACTATAGTTTCACTTTTAGAACTACATTACTTCAGAGAATTAGTCTCTGTGGCTGTGTCTGATACCTCTCAGCACTTCTAAGAAAAATTTAATTGCATTTTTTTGTAAATAAAAAAAAGCCTGTTGACAAAATTCTCCCTTTAAGTGATGATTTTCTTTGTGTAATTTCAGACGCCGAGGCTCCCAAGCCATATGTCCCTACAGAGGCTGGTGCACATCAAGCCACTTTTACAGCTGAGAGGTGGATTTTAGCCGAGTAACTTACCTAATTTTGGAAAACTGGGGGCAATGCATCAATTCAGAGGTCAACATCTCCAGTCATCATCTTTCCGGTGACTTCAGAAAGCTTTGGACCTGAGAGACTTGGAGGAATTGTCTCACTGTTTCCCCCACCAATGACTCAAGGTTGACTGTGCAGTGTGGGGCAGAGGGAGGGCTGTCTCCTGGGCCAGGTGAAGCCCAGAACAGAGTGCACCCTTGATGGAGACCGAAATCCAGATGGCCACTGGCTGCTGAGCCCTCCATCTGGGGCTGCGTGTCACTCGGTAATTGCACGCAGCAGATGCTAATTGCTTAAAAGCTCCTTCAGCTTAGAAAACTCACTCTGCCAAGGCCACACGGATATTTTTCTTTGACTTCAATTTCCATGCATTCCTTCCACCTGAATTTCCTGCATTTTTTTCTATTAATTGAAGATAGCTGGAATCACAGGGCTATGACACAAAAGTTTCACAATTTGGCTGTAGAACTGTTGGACTGACTCATATTCAGTTCATCCCTGTGAACGCCTGTTTCTGGAGAAAAGGTTTGTTTCCTCTGAAGTGCAAAGAACTCAAAGTTCATTTTTACTAGAAAGGTTTCTGGTATTTTTCCCCAACAGAACTCCTCTATAGTCTAAAAGCAGAGTCTGCTGTCTATGAGCCAGATCTCTACTTTAAGGTGACCAGTAAAACATCTAACTTCTAAAACACAATTCTACGTAAATTTTTTTTTTTTACAAATCATTCTTAGAGTACACCAGTAGGATCTGCAAGTTGGATCATACTAATTTGCTTCATTGGGAGAATGACTCACAGCAAAGTTGTGACTCTCCCAGAACCACACAGAGGATCAGGGTCAGACACAGGAGGAGAAAAAACATTCCAATTCCCACTGCTGTAGGTTGCTTTCCCAACACAGAAACTGAGCAGAAAGCAATTAGATTCTAGTCCAAACTTTGCTGTTGGCAATCGATTTCAGTAAGTTCTAGAACAAACCACTATTTCTCACTGATTCTGGAGGGAGTCAGGTGATTTTCTCACCTCTCCTTACATCCCCCATCGCAGCAAGGTGAGCCACCACGCCAGTAGGCAACACCAAGCTTCATCCCTGCTGCAGTTTACATCATACTGTCAGGTCAATCCAATTTTTCCCACGTGATTGACCAGGATGCATTTCAGGGGTGGGATGCAGAGTTTTGGGCTACCACCTACCCTTTTGCCGTCTGTGTATGATCACCATGGGCTGTATGTGCAGAGAGTGCTTGTCCAGATCATGTTTTTGTGAACACTGACAAGAACAACTTTCTTGAAAGCTATTAAAGGCATCCTCATTATCCTTTATGGGCTGTGTAGAAAATGTCTCCACTATTAGACATTTAACTGGAGTGCAGCAGAATGATTTTGCTGGCCCCCTCCAGTTCTTCGGGTAAAAGCTCTGTTCATAATCAGTTTCTGCTTTTTTTAATGACCCTCAAGAGGTCCCTTCTGGTACACTTCAGTTCCCTTTCTAGTGTCCCATTGATTTTACAGACTTTAGGAACTTGCTCTTAACCTTCTGCTTTTTCCCTGGATCACTGCTGAATGATTAGGCACTACACAGCCCTTTGTTACCCAGTACACTGAGAGTGATATCTGGAGAATTAAAACACCAGTTACAATAACATTTGCTGGGGAAAGAGACTGTTCTTCTCCCAGGGCTATTGACCCCATTTATGTGCATGATTTTCTAAGAGGACAAGAATGACTTGAGACTCAAGGAAAAATACAGGACGGTCTGCTTGAGCACAAGATTGAAATCCACTCAAGAGCCTATGCTTGTACTATGAATTTTAGCAGCAGAAGTAGAAGCATTTCATGTCAGGAAGGGTAGGCCAGAGCCTGGAATATGGTGGGCAGTGTGCAAGAATTAAAAGTAGAGATTAAAGAAAAGGATTTTAACGGATTTTCCAACTAAAGTGTTTCCAGTTATCTGATTTGATTCACATGGAGCCACAGCAGTGCCAAAAATGCATGCTTGTTGGGTTTTTTTGAAGTTGGAGAAGTTTGAGAATTACTTCTTAAGACATGCCAGGTAAATTCAAAGAGAGGGATGCTTGGTGCAAGGACATCCTCCTAACCACAGAATAGCAGTGCCACAGGCTGTGATTAAATGTGCTGTTCCTCCCAGAGACTCTGATCCTTCTCAGATGCTCTCATTCCACCCGAATCCTGGTGCAGGAATCATAGGATGGTTTGGGTTGGAAGGGACCTTAAAATCATCTGGTTCCAGCCCCCACTCACTAGGGGCAGTGACTTTCCCATGCAATTTTAGGACTTTTTTCCTTTGCCATGTCCGCCCCAAGTACCACATCAAACTTTTTCAAGGTAGATCAGTTCCTTGAAAAAGATAAAGGACCAAGCTATGATATCATCCTGCAAATTTCCTCATCCCCCCCAGATGTTCCCAGGAGGGTGAAGTTCAGGAAACTCCATTTGCATCAACAGGTTTGAACCAGAGTGCAGAGACGGCTGCAGCCCAATTACCGCCCGCCTTCGGCCGCTGCTGCCTGGCTGAAAGATGCTGGGAGAGGGGGGGAAAAAACACCCAAGCTTAAAACCAGAGAAAGAAATTGCATCGTTGCTGTGGTCGTTGAGATGCCAGCTGAAAAGGAATCATTATAAAGAGGCTGATACTTTCGGGGGAAGCAGAGGACTCACCCGAATGATCCCAGTTAAGGGCCTTAACAGAGACAGGCTTTAACGGCTCTGTGGAGCTGGTGAGTCTCCCTGCTTGGCTGGGTTTGAATTGTGTGTTACTGCAGTAACATCTCACAAGCAGGGACACCCCTCCTCTTAAAAACTGTTTGCTCCCGAAATAGCAACGCAATTTAGCAATATTTTGTATCAAGACAATTACATTGTAGTATTATTGTAGTCTTAGTACCTCATTAAAACAAAAAAATGTTAAATCCTTGTTTTGTTGAACACAAGAGATGAATAGTAAATATTGATTTAGAATGAATGCAAACATTTCCCTAGGAGTGGATAATTACAGCCTTTCTATGCAAAACACTTATATTTGAAGAAGCACTTCACTTACTTTGCCATGTGGTATACATTCTTTAGTACATTTTAAATTATACGTTGTCCTGGACAGTGTCTGCTCTATAATTTCTTGTGTCTCTACACCAGAGTCAGTATGTAATTTTAAACTGCAAACTTTCTGCCAACGAGAAGGGGAGAACAAGCTTAACTCTTTCCCTTAGCTGGGCTCAGAAATCAATTCACACTGCACACAGAGTCCTGCGAGCAGCGAGCCCAGGGCTCGAGCAGCAAGGAGCAAGTTCAGAGTAGCTGGAATTTAACAGAGATGCTGCTCCCAGCAGTCCTCATTTTCACACGGCATTTTCTGATTACGTCCGAGGCTCCCTGCGCTCCGGTTTCCAGCCAGATCACAAGGAGTCCAAAAGTTTGAACAAAAAACTCGACTTCCAGAGAATTCACAAACGAACTGAACATGTGAAAAAGAGCGCTGAGGTTAAGCACATTTGAATGCGTATCTCAAGGAAATAATTTATTCTATTTATTTTGGCATTCAGATGGGCAGTTCCTTTGCAGACTGACGTGGGAGAGACTCGGCTCTTTCTAAGGAGGGTCAGGCATCCATATGGTGCTTCATGAAAGTAGAGGACAGAGTTTATACTCCAAATCCTATAGCCCCTGTCAGGCATTTTAAACCATGTTATGTCTTTTAGGTTGAAAAACTGGAATATAAATTCATAATCAGGCAATATGAATGTGAACACAATATGCCCCTAGTAACCTGAGAGATTAATCCAAAAGAGTTATGAATTTTGTTATCTTACATAACCACAAGCACCCTCACTACATTTATTTCATGGGCCAAGTTTTCCAAACCTGGGACCTTGCACCTCAATGACTTTTTTTTTTTTTTTTTCATAAATATTCAAGCCCTCATCTCCCCACCCCAAAACAGAGACAAGTTAAATAGATATTTAAACTCATCCTAGTTTAAGCAGCATTTAAGGATGCATTTAGAGCCCCTTGACACATCATGCAAGGAGAGGGCTCTGTGTGTTGCTGGATGCAGAAACTTTAGGCCCCACAGAAGATTAGAGACTGTGGTTAATTTGTTGCAGTAATGAGCAGAGCAATGGTACTCAAAGGAAGATTGAATGTGATTCCAGACATTGACCACAAATTGCATTGACTAACCCAGCACTGGATGAAGCACAGCCCTGGCAGGAGGCTCTTATATGTGCCATGTACTCTGGATATCTCCAACTTCTTCTGTAAAACTTACAAAGCAGGCTGTAACTGTAAGAGGAAACCACCTCAGGCTGTGCCAGGGGCGGTTTGGGTTGGACATTGGGAAGAATTTCTTTACTGAAAGGGTGGTCAGGCTGCCCAGGAGGTGATGGAGTCATCCCTGGAGGTGTCTGAGGAACGACTGGACGTGGCACTCAGTGCTCTGGCTTAATTGAAGAGGTGGAGATCAGTCAGATGTTGGATTCAGTGATGCTGGAGGTCTTTTCCAACCTGAATGATTTTATGTTCTGTGATTCTACAGGTCTTACATCCACACATGTACACTGGCACACCCATGTTTGTTCACCAAGCACATCCCAGTGTTACTCCTGCTGGATTTTTAGCCAGGGAATCCATTGAGTATCTACTACTGTACAAAAGAGTTAAATACAGGTTTAAGTAAATATTGTTGTATTAGGGTAGAGTTGTAGGGAAGGGAAAGAAACTAGATAAATTTGAAATAAAATAGATTTTACTATTTCAAAATAATTCCCTGAATTATATCGGGGAAAAGGGGAGAATGAAGGGGAAAAAACCCCAAAAAAAGCAGCATATTAAAATACAGCACATTCTAAACTGAAACAGCAAAAGATTTCTGGGAAAAACAATGAAATGCTGATGCCCCTTATTTTCTCCAAGACCTTTCTCCTGAGCCTCACTCTTCACCCACCACCAAACCCTTTCCACAGCGAGGCTTTATCCAGCAGCTGATCATAAGGAGACACATTTCCCTAACGTGTGCTTCCTTAGGCACAGCTTTGTACTTCCCCAGAAGCTTAGCAGAGCATTAAGGCAAGAGACTTCAGTCCTGTGGGCAAAGTTATGCGTCTACAAGGAAAATATTCAACCTCCCCACTTGGCACCTACCCCTGTGCTATTTGGAGGCAGCCCCATCTCCACAGCAGCACCCAGGATACTCCTGCTCAGGGAGACTGAAGAAACCTTCCACTGGAATTTACTGGCTTTAAAATTACCTCTTCCCTTTGCCCCCTATTCCACGGATTTGCATAACCATAGGGGAAAAGACGACACGAGATAAAAATAAATGTGGCCGCTGCGGATCCAAAATCAAGGGGGAAGTGTCAGGGCAGTGTTTTGCTTTGGGTTTTAGTGGAGACAAAATAACTGAAACTACTAGGAAAGATAACGTATGACTAAGAAAATTCCCTGAGCAATCAGAGGATGTGTTTTCAGCTTTTTTACATTCTAGTTTTATTTTCTCACAGCAATGAAATAGGATGAGATTGGAGTCCCATGACCAAGCTGGCGCAATCCACGCACCCTACCTGGATAATCACGGGCTGTAAATCATCATTTTATAAGAATTTAACTTTTCAGCTTCCAACATAATCAAACGTGGTGGTGAGGGGGGCCACTAATCATGACAAAAAATATACTTCAGCTTCTTTCTTGAAGTGCCAACTCCAATAAGTTCTCCGAGCAAAATTAAATGCATGCTCTTATTCCAAACCACAGTTTCCCCCTGGGATGGCCTGATCTCAAGTGGGGGCTGAAAGGCCAGTTGAACCACAGCCCAGGGTTACACCCATTTTTGCAGTTTTTTTTAACTACTGCATGTAGTATAAATTGTATCCCAGCCCACTCAGTGACTCTGCTTTCCAGCATTGGTAATAAAAAAAGATGTCTTCATAGTTTCCACATTCCAGCACTAACGAGTGGGCCAGTCCATATCTTCCCTCGGTTTCTCACAGTTTTGTGTTTGTTTGTTTTAAAGGCTTCTCTGCAAAGCTAAGGGCAGAAAAGAAAGAAAGATCTGGTGTGTGGCGTGACGGTTGGCGCCGAGTCTGAGAACAGTAACAAAGAGTCATTTTAGAGTGGAAATTAAAGTGGAAAAGACCCATTAGCCCGTGTGCTGCCTGTCCCTGCTCCACGGAGCGATGCTTTTCCACAGGCTCAGCCCCGAGCTCCCTGCTCCTGCCACCAACGCCGAAATCGCGACATTCGAGTGCAAAACGCAGCCCTTGACATCCCGAACCCTCAGAGAGGGCGTTCCAGCTCCTGAAGCCTCCCAGAGACCCAGCATCTCCTCTCCAATGCCGCAGGGGGCTGGGAGGACCCTGCCCTGGCCGGTCCCCCAGCAAAGGAGCCCGTCGTGGTGTCGGCGTGCCAGCTGCTGCCCTGCCACCACACCGGCCAAAGCAAACATCACACCATGCAAATTTATAACAAAAAGTGGAGCAGAGGCCAAACACAATGCCCTCCTGGTGGGAGGAAGTGTGGAGACAAGACTTTTTCTTTTTTTTTCTCCCCCTTCTTCTTGGAAGGGAGGAGAAATGTTTCTTGGCTCCTCACCGTGAAATACAGCAGTGGCAGGGGAAAGGGAGCAAATCCAGGCACTGGCTTCTGTAGATATCGATCTCTGTGCACTCTGAAGTGGATTGTGACCTTTGGCAACCTCACCCCCAGCCAGAGAGCGGGGTCAGGGATGACTGTCTGAGATGGAAATAGCCATTTTAGTCACTTTTTAACCTTACAGTCCCTCAGCAGAGTATGAAATCCTGGAGATCGTGCAGGTTCTGCAACAGAAGGCAAGTGCTGCAGCAGGGTGGGCAAATTGGAAGGAAAGGGTGGAGTGGGGTCAGGTTTTTCCATCTCAGTTCCCAGATCATCCCCAGAAAGTTGATGGCATAGAGGGGAGTTAGGAAGGGTGAAGTCCTTTGCCTGTGGCATGAGTCAGATGTAGAGGCAAAAGAGAACAGTGGAAACACGAATGGGTTCAAACTATTGAGAAAAAAAAAAAAAAAGAGTAATTTTATGCTTTAACAATACTGGCACACAGGAAAGATGCAGTTCTTGAAAGCTGTCATGTGTTTGGGACTCCAGTATTCCCCTCCAGACACATCCATCCTCCATTCACAGGACTGATGGCCAACGCATTCAGGGCTAATTCGGCGCATTCCTGATCCCTGGGACCCGCTCTGCGTGTGCAGAAGAACTTCTCACAATGCAGGCAGTTGATCTGCACACACTGCAGGCTTTGTCCAGGACTTCTCCATGTCAGGCATCCAAACTGGAGCTGCTGAAGTCCGGAAACAGCCCAGACAAATAGCGAAAACACTATTTCTCTGTATACAGAATATTTTTAAGCAGAATAAGGGAACTTGGACTATGCCGGCTGTGTAGGGGAACAACCTTAAAAGTCCACGTTGAGAATGTAAGCACTCAGCAGACAGGCCAGCCAGGGAACAAGCCTGTGTATCAAATGGTAATCGTGGCTAGGAGAAGGAAATCCGAATTTCCTGAGCATGGAGAGGGCTCACAGGGCTGGTGGAGATGGTGCTTACCATACGAAAGTGTTAACAAGCAGTGAAAGAACTGAAGCGCATCTAATTAAAAATGCATACCAAGGCATAAAGACAGAGTATAAGAGTAAACAAATGGCAGAGACCAGATTTGTTTGCAATAAATGAAGAGGAAAACACCACACAATGCAAACTCATCCAGCACAGAGGATACGGAGCGAGGCGGGCAGGGAAAGACACCACTCTGCAAAAACCTCCCAAAGCAAAGTACAAGGCAAGAGAAAAGCACGTGGTGCACTTGAGCATGGATGAGGGGGAACAAAGGGCTGGAACTGGTTCCAAAACACCATCCCTGGTAGGAATGTTTGCCGTTTCCAAACAGGTACCACACTGCAATATGGTTAGACCAAAAGATGCTGCCAAGCAGAGTTCCAGTTCAGCATATGAACAGGCCACCATGGACACAAAACAAAACAAGGCCTTATGGGAAAGAGCACATTTTAATATTTTTGCTGTAAAATATCTAGAGACAGAAAGGAAGATACTGATTTTGTTCAGGAGACTGGGGCTGTCATGAAAGAGCCACTTCTGTTTTACTGGCTGATGCACAGAATTTGTGGCTATTTACATGAGTGGCACTGCCCATCTGCATTGGATTTTTAAAAATAAAAAGATCTTTTAGATCATTTTAGAATATTTGAGTTGGAAGGGATCTTCAAGCTCCTCTGTTCCCACCCCTGCCATGGGCAGAGACACCTTCCATTAGACCAGGCTGCTCCAAGCCTTGGACACTTCCAGGGATCCAGGGGCAACCACAGCTTCTCTGGGCACCCTGTGCCAGGGTCTGCCCACCCTCACGGGGAAGATGTGCCATTAGAAGGGCTTTTGCATCCAGGGAATACTAACACCCTCAACTGCTGGTGTGCCCATCATTCATGATTCTGAACAACACTGGAAAACAAAGTCCAGACACTCTGCCAGGACTTGCTATGTCACACCTTAACCACAGGGAAAACATGGGCTTTCCAGGGCTGGCAGGAACTCAGGCCCACTGGCAGCAGCTTGTCCTGTCTTCCCTCACCCCAGTCACGAGGCTACCTTCTTTTTTTTCAATAATTTTCTCTCTTTTGGGTCCTGCAGCCCTGAACAATGGTGATCGCACCATTTCCCAGAAGCAGCGTTTGCTTGGTTACTGCAGAGCACTGTCATCTGTTTGTTTTCTCACCACACCATAGGCCACTGCCTCCATCCCCTTGGGATTCCCAGCCAAGCTCAGTTCCCATCCAAATGGGGATAAAAGTTCAATTTTATTTCACAGTTTTGTCTTCCTTACAACAAATCTTTTCTGACAGTGTTTTCTGACTGCTAAACTGTTCCGTTTTGAGCGATTGATCTAAAACATCTGTGTTTGAGATTAAAAGCAACATTGAAGGGATACTGCGACACTATTCCAAAGGTGTGGAAGTTTTTGAACACCAAACTAGTAAGCAACAGGAGGGAAACTTTTAGGAAGACTCATGCACCTCACCACTTGGATTTTGCAGCGTGCATCTTTCCCTGGAAAGTTTTGCCAAGTGCCACATAACACAGGAAGTCATGCTTCAAAATATTTAAGTTGCATTTCTCACTATTTCCTCCTTATCGTTTATAAGACCCACATTTTAAAATGTCAGCCTGCATATGGGAATGCTTAATCTCAAGGATGCTGGTCCTTTGGGAAACTTTTTTAATCGTCTCCTAAAGTTGGGGGCTTTGTTGTTTTTTTGTTTTTTTTTTTTTTTTCCCCTCTTTGCTTCTCTCTTAATATTTGGCTTTTGTTTAGGCTGTACCTTGTTTCTTAGTTGCTTTTAAACCCCCCAGCCTCAAGCTGTTCTCCCCTTAAAGAGGACTTATATACACCTTTTGTAATACAATTGAAGACGGGAATATTACATTCCTCTGCTATTTTAGTTTTCCAAGAAATACGACTAAATTATAAACCAGCAAATTTAACTCAGAACATTTAAACTATGAAAGTTTCTGTGCAATGGATGCAGAGTGTTAGTTCTGCAATGGGCCTGAATACCAGCCCCAATGTTTGGCATTACATTTTTGTTTAAATTCCATTACTTCCGCTTGCCCATATTACTGCATTTATTTTTAGTGCGTGTGCTCCTTACTGCCAATTTAAATTCATTTAATGTTACGCACACAACAGTTTTTCAATACCTTTCTGTTATTTGGCTGTATAATTAGCTTTCCAAAATATGATTTATTTTATTTTAGTTAAGTTTTGGCAAGAAAGCAGGGGGCATGGAGGGGTTCTTCAAGCACAAATTTACTACTGGCAACGCTGCTATGAATGGCATGGAGACCAGCATCAGAAATCCATCTTGCTCACAGAAAGGGCAAATCCACTGGAGATTAAGTGTAGCCCCTCTCCACCCTCCCCTTTCCTGTCCCCCTTGGCTACTCTCCATTTACCAGCTCAGACGTGGAGCTGGGACTTATTCCTTGATTCAGAAAAAGGAGCTATTAGAAGGCAACACCAGTTCCGAGTGTGCTGGACCCCATCCAGGCAAAATTTGTTCATTTCTTAATAATAACAACATCACATCCTTCTAGGTCATTAATAAATAAAGGGTTTGGAGGGGCAATAAAAGGATTTTTCTTTTTTCATTTACTAAATGAAACTATTGCTATAAAGGCCCTACATAATTCGCAGTAACCTGTGGTATCATAATAAACTGTGTTCTTTGGCCCCAAGCTCATACAGTGCTTAAGAATATGTTTAACTGAGAGAGTGAAAGTGACTCCCATTTAGAAAAATAAAAATATATATTTCCCTGCCTTTCAGGAGAACATATGTGCCAATATTTAGATATTTGGGCACCCGTGCACCTTGACTCCTGGAAACAACCACAGTGAGGTCAGTGACAACCAAAAGTACCAGATTCTGCATATTGAAGGTATTTTGTGCAAAGCTTTCTTCAGAAAGCCCCTAATCACATCAGGAATGGACTTGAAATATCTTCCCCCAAAACCCCAGTCGAACAAAAAGAGCAGCCATCTTTGACAAGTGTTTTAGCCTTTCTGCTTCAGGCTAAAGGACCTGTCTCTGTGGATGGGAGCAGCCCTGGACACCAAACAAAAAGCCAGTATCACACAAAAAAATCCACATCCTCAGCTCCAAAAGCTGTAATGAAATAAATTCTATTTGGTGTAATGAAACTGAAAAGTTATATAATGAAGAGTATGTGTGTATGTATTATATATATGTATATAGGCTGGGCACCAACAGACACCCATCCCACAAACCAATGCTGTCTCAAGGGTTGTCTCTAGAACAGATCCTTTTGGAGTAGATTGTTTTCTGGGAATAGTTTCCTATATCTTCTGATAGGGACCTTTAAAGGCATCTAGTCCAAGCTCCTTCCAACAAACAGGGACATCTTTAACTAGACCACGTAGCTCAGAGTCCCATCCAGCCTGACCAGGAGCAGGGCAACCACCACTTCTCAGGACAACCTTCTCCACTGTTTTACCTCCCTTATTAAAAACTTCCTTATTTCCAAGCCGAACCAATCCTCTTTCAGTTTATCTCTTGTCCTATCACAACAGGGCCTGCTAAAAATTTGCCCTCATCTTTCTTACGGGGGAAAATATTCACGTGTAGATCCCGAAGTGCCTGCTCTTCCCTCTGCTTCCTCCTCTGATGGAGCACTAATGAATGCAATCATGTGTCTTTTGGATTATTTATCTACAGGCAAGGATGCAGTCCTGAACCTTCAGAAAAAGCCACCACACTCACAGTTTTAAGATATAATTTGATGATGAGTCCTGCCCTGCATCCAGCTCATCAGACCCTCCAGGAAGGAGTGAGCTTTCAGGGTGACAGAGTAGCTGTGGAATGGGTTCAGCTGCTGCCTCTCCCAGTCTCACCTTTCCTGTGTGGAAAACAGGATGTCACTCAGTGATGTCTCATGCCTTTCCCCCAGTCAGACTGAGAAATGGGGACACTGCACATCCTCTTACACCACTCAGCTGCAAAACTGGTGTGGGGCTTTGAATAATTAACAGGAACGACCAGCCGTGGCTGCTTACAGGAGTCATCAAGAGAGATTAGCTGGAAGCAAGTACTGATGCTCTTAAACTTCTTATGTCTACAGCTGGCCTTGTTTTTTTCCCCTCCTGTTTCATTTAGCACCAAATTCTCCAGGTGCTTACAGGACAGAGCTGCACAGGGGCTGGTCCCGGCTGCCACCCCAGAGCTCAGCCCTGCTCAGGGGCTGCCCCACTGCACCTATGGCCCCCACGTTGGCAAACTGCCCTACCTCGATGCCACCAAGTTCAAATTCCCTGGATTTTGTTTGCTGTGCCATAAAAAGAACGTGGTAGCTGCAGTCCATCATGCTAAATCATTTTAGCACCTCCTTTACCCTACATAGACTTAGAATGCTGAGAGCACATTTGTATTTTTCTCCTGCTACTTTGGATTTATACAAAAAATGCCCCAATTTCCATCTATTTGTGACAGAATATTGCCTGTCTTCTCGTTTTATCTTTTCAGCTTAAGAAAAATAACATAGGACATGATCACCACTAACAAGACAGCACGTTCTATATAACTTCTCCCGCTGTGTTGTTTTATTTACCAGCTTTCAAATCCCTAACCTTCCTCTCTCCAACTTCCTTTTAAATGAAAGGATCCTCTTGCCTCTGTGAAGTTCTTATCATCTGCACTGGTTTGCATGTTAAAGTTTCAGCATCCATTTAGTCAGTGATGGTTATTCTGCCTAATGACTCCTATACCCCTGTTAATACTCTTTTATCTGGCTCTAATATTTTAAGATCTTGTCTAATATTAATGCTAAATGCTAATATTAAAGATTTGCCACTAATATTTTAAGCTCTTGCTGGTAGTGTACTAATGTTTGGGGAGGTGCTTGGGAGTTCATTGTATCAGAAAGACTATTGGATAAATTTTAACAGCCTTTATGAGTATTGCATAGAAATCTAGGCAAAATAACTGGAATAGAGGGACAGGTTTTAGCAATTTATTTATGGAGTATCCTGCCAGCAATGAGCTCAGAATCAGGTTGAAAATGTATGTGTGTGTGGGCATGTGAGCTTGTGCCTCTCTGCATCTCTCCAATAAACCAGGAGAGGGAAAAATAACCCCACTGTGAGCAGAGGTGGGGGACACCTGCAGCCTCTCCTCCATCGGGTTCCAGCCCGTGCTGCCACTCCAGGTGATGCTACAGGGACAGGGAAGGAGGTGGCTGCTGTCCTGCAGGAATCCCAGCCCTGAATTACAATTCCTTCAGTATTGCTACTTCACCAATTTTTTCTATATACCTACAGACAGCCACGTTTATCTCTTGGCAATAGAACATCCTAAAGGTTTACAGAAGACTAGGGGGAAAAAAAATATTTAAAAGAAAAAATTAAATTAAAACCTCTTGTATTTCGATATCAGTTTATTAACATGAACTTCTGCCACATGCAAAGGGAGAACAGAATCCACTCTGCCTCTGAAGAACAACCTCCTCCACTAAAAATAAAATACAGTGCAGCATTTATTTCACCACGGTTTAAGAGTTAATGAAAGATTTGCACCTGTACAGCTGTTGCAGACTGAAACGAGCTTGTGGAGAGAATGTGTTTTCTGGTTGAGACAGTTGTAAATGCCTTGAGTAAAAACACTGAGGACTGCTAATGGATAGGTTTATTTTAAAGCATGCCATCTGCTATCAATCATAGAGAAGTATAGGAAGCAAGTTTGGCTGTGCTCCCTCCTTGTGAGCCTGATAAAGATAGGGCTGTGGTACTCTGGAACATTTAGTACTCAAGAGAATAAAACATCAAACCTACTCAGCAGCTCCACTAACAATAATAAAAATGCCTCTGCCTAAAGGTGACATTCTGAATTTACGATTATTTGTGTCTATAAAGTGTATTCTTTGGCTCCTGACTCATTCTGACTGTCTCACTACAAGAACAATACATTAAGCCTGCCTGAAGTAAATGGGAATCCTATCCTTTTATTAAACCAGCAGCCAGCACCTGAGATGTTCTTATGCCCTGTAGGACCCAAAGAAGGTTTTCTGCTCTGAGTGTTAATTCTTTTGGTAGGATTAAAGTCAACTGCAGAGACAATGCTTATTTTGAGCACTCAGAACTAAGCCCTTCTCCAGGTAAATGTACTTTTAAAAGAATAATAATAAAAACAAGAAAACCCAAGGCAGATTCTGAATATGCAAATAAGCCAAGCAAAAGCTGCAAAAACTGCAATTTACCCCAATAGCTCATATTTTATGCTACTTAGCATCTGAGACAGGAAAAGCTTACACTGTAAGAACCTGCCCAGGAAAATCATGCACAAAACTCCCAAAAGGTGTGTGCCAATCTTCCTTCCTAGCTATGAACTTCACATCTGCTGAGATTCTCCAGAATTGAATCCAGGGATTTTTTTTTAATATATAATTTTTTTCCTCCTTTTCTTTTTTTTTTTTTTTTCCCTACACTGCATTTTCCCCAGAAAAAGGCAATTGCAAGATCCAGAGCTACTTCCCCGAGATACACGAGCATTTGGTTAACTTCAGAGGTATGAATCATCCCCCTGGCTAACACCACATCCCTCTTCTCTCACTCACACTCTGACACCCCACTGATCGGGGGCTTTTGAGCCTGCCTGCTTAAAAATAATTAAATATATAACACTTCTTGGCAAATTCAGCAGCTATAAGAAACACTTAGCAATGGAGCACACCGGATCCGATCACATTAGGCTCCTATCTGCAGCTTAGCAAAATTCCCTTGCAAGCCTGCTGCTGATTGGAAAGCATTGCTGTGGAAGCTTGGGGAAAACCCACCTGGTGATCAAGCTCATGAGCCTAATTAAAGTTAATAGAGAAATTAAAAGTGGGAAAAAAATTTAGAACAGCAGCATGGGAAAAAAAAAAAAAAAAGGAGTAAGCACTAGGAATAGGAAAAAGATAAAAAGCAATGGGAAAAGTGAGCTTTCCTTTGAAGCCTTCTATGGAAAGTGATGCTGATTTCTTTCAGTGCCCCCCACACCCTGAATTCTTTACACAGTGGGCCAGAGGTCCAAGCAGAAAAACAGAAAGCAGAGATTTAGACTTATAAAGTTCACAATATTAAATCAAGGCTGATTCTGGGCTGTATTCAATATTTTGGTCCTCAAGAGCTTCACTGTCTTTAAAGTCCATGGTCAAATGACCACTGGTTTCAAAGGATATCTTTAATCCCTTTGTCTGAGGAGCAAAAGAACTGAGAAATAAGTTTCTAGGGGAGGATCAAAACTAGTACATACTTGGAATGGGTAAGATGAAAGATTATGAAAAAAAATTAGGAGACTACAGAGACAGAGGAAAACCACAAAGATAGAGAAGATTGTTCTACAGGGAAGTGGATAAATTCTGAGCACGTTGGGAAGAGTCTGCATGGTCACTTGGCTGCAGAAACACAGAAACACTGGAAACAATGCAGCAATATAGGAAGGCAAAGCTCAAGTAACAGGAAAAACTGGAAAACAAACAGTTATCAAAAATTTCATGCTCAGCAACACCTGGGAAATAACTCCCTGGAGGTAATTCTCACCTCTAGGTGACAATTTCCAAATTACTCCCTTTTAAGAGCAACACCCCAACTCATAAAGGAATAAGTATCAATGACCATCTCTCCATACGAGCTCTGTACCAGAACCAGTGTGTTCCATGCTCCAAGAAGAGGGACAGCAAGTCACACAAGGGCACATCATAACACCAAGGTCACAGACCAGTCACAACCACTAAAACCTCCAGCAAAAAAAGTTCACCCAAAACTCCAGTTGATCAAAAGAATTATTATAACTTTGAAACTATCACAGAGATGTAGATTTTTCTCAAAAACTGTCACTTCCAGGATTTTAAGTCTGGGATGAGGGGCTTGAATAGCCAGAGAAAAGACAGAGGAAGCCAATCCAGACTCACCCATAGCCTGATGGTTACACACCCAGGGATGGCGGGAGGTCCAGGTCCAAATCCCAACTCTGAAGACATTCCCAACACTGCTGACAGCATCCAGAGGAAAGATGCGCTCCGTAGCCTTACTCCACGACATTTTGCAGGAAAAAAATATATAATTCCCAAGGTTTTCCTTTTTCTGTCTCATGAGAAATGGAAACAAATTAAAAGGCTTGAAAATTTTTCACGGCACAGGCTCCCGTCCGTGGCCAGCCCTGACCTCGCGCTGCCCAGAGGTTCACAGGAGCTCTGCTCCTACCAGAGCTCACAGGGTGAGCTCCCCATCTTTTGCACAAACTTAACAGGATCATTTTAGACTGGCACAGAACATTTTCCTGTGAAAGCTTGCAGCCTCGGAGCAGCTTGTCACCAGAGTTCAAGTCCCTGGCACACAGTTCACTGCAGCTCTAATGGAAAAGCACAATGATGGAGCCTGCGTTGCTAAGATTAGACATTAGTGGCCGTATCAAGAAGAGAAATACCTGCAGATTAGCAGAGCAATTTGCTGCTCTAAATCTGAACCTTCTAATCTCTTTTTTTTCTTAAAGTAAGTAGCAGCCCATGAATATGGGAAGAGAATTAAAACTGCATTTACTAAGTGATTTCTAAAATACTTCAGCATGTGTTTTAGAAAACTGACAAGTCATTAAAATATAGTTAATAAACATTATTCAGAACTCATTGCTTTAGATTAACACTGCTTTAAAATCACAGACATTGATTGGTTCAGTGCACTGCTGCAAGAGGGACTCCAGCTGGTGTCCATGCCCTGATGGGCAACTCGGAGTTTACCTTGCATTTGTATTTTCTAACAGCAAAAATATTTCAGAAATATTTGCAAAAGACTTTAAAACTTGGCATCCTGGGGGATGGGGCATGCACGGGGACTGTAATCACAGGTAAAAACCATGGAAAGATTGAAGGATGGCAACAGACTGAGATAGCTGGTGTTGCTCAGCCTGGAGAAGGTTTTGAGAAGACCTTAGAGCCACTTCAAGTGCCTAAAGGGGCTCTAGGAGAACTAGGAAGGGACTTTGGGCAAGGGAGAATGGCTTTAAGATGAAGAAGAGTAGATTTAGATTAGATTTTGGGAGGAAATTCTTCCCTGGGAGGGTGGGCAGGCCCTGGCACAGGTGCCCAGAGCAGCTGTGGCTGCCCCTGGATCCTTGGAAGTGCCCAAGGCCAGGCTGGACAGGGCTTGGAGCAGTCTGGGATAGTGGAAGCTGTCCTTGGCAGGGAGGATGTGTCCTTGGCAGGAATAAGATGAATTTTAAGGTCCCTTCCAACCCAAAGCATTCTAAGATTCTAAGAAAACTAAAATAGGAACAGAGATAGCAGCACCATTTTCAGTGACCAATTCAAAGGAACCTGAAATCATGAGCCATTTTTGATCAAACGTAGGTGAGAACCATCATGCACAGCTTTCACTGATGACAACTTTTTAAAATTTATTGTGTGACTGTCAAGAAATTTTCTCTTTTAGAAGCTCTGCCCTGAGCCAACTGGAGCTGACTGCTTTTCTTTTTTCATACAATCATGATCAGCTCAGATACTGTGGGAGAAACAATCTCAGGCACAGTTCTCAACTCTGGACCACTGTTGGTGACCTGAAGCAACCAGGTGAGCTCCACCATCAGGTGTCCTCCCTGCTGCAGAGGACAGCAAGCTGGTTTTGATGTTGTTTGCTGATATTTTGAAGGAAAGGAAGGATTTGGTGAGGTATTGGCATTTTGAGAAGGGGTTGATCAAACTCTCTAGTACAGCCCCTCACCCTGTTTTACTTTTTTTGTCCAAGTATTGCAGGTCAAACTCTAACAGGAGAGAGCCGAAACTGAGAAGGAAGAAAATGTATCTTAAAAATGAAAACATTGCTATTTAGGGTTGACTTAGTAAGGTAGCTAAAGGGAAAAAAATATCATGTCTCAGTCAAAATTGTGCCTGTCTAACTTAAGCTAAGATAAATATTTGCAAATGCTCTTAATGACCATTTTTAATCACTTGCAGGATTTAGTGGGCAGCTTTCTTTTGTTTTGTTCTTTTTTTTCCTAATAATAAACTACTTCATATTCAGAAATGTCTGTAACCTGGTGAGTGGTTTTGATTTATGACATCTCTCAGACATCAGAATTCTGGATTTGAAAGCTGAAACATGAGGGAGATCCAGACCCTCCAAATGATTTTATTTTTCAGTCTTTCAAAAAATTACTTGGAGTTCAAAGTCTTTCACCATTTCATATTGCTACTAATATGGGAAAAAGAATAACACCTTGCACTCAACCAAGATCATTTGAGCGATACCAGCAAATTTATGCATGAAGGTTCTTATGAGATGGGTGTGGTTAGACCCATTTTACCTTCCCTGATCCAGGGAGCCATTTTTTGGGGTGACAAATCTCCATGAAACTCTACAGACCTGCTCATTTCCTCCCTTCACCTTTGTGGCTTGGGCAGGGTTGTTCCACAGGGCTCAGCAGAGCAAATCGTGGAGTCACGGAGTATCCCAAATTGGAAAAGACCCACCAGGATCATCGAGTCCAGCACCAGGAAGCTTGAGCAGAAGGAGAATCTGAGAGAGATGGCACACACATGAGGGTGCTGGGGTTGGAGCAAAGCAGCTAGGTGAAGAGTGACTCCTCCAGTGACACATCTCGAAGCAGCAGGGACATTTTGAGAAGCTGCTCTGAAGAACGCAAGGAAAAAACAGCTTGTTTGAAAAGAAAAAGGAGGGGGGAGGAAAAAAGAAAGGAGAAAAACAAATCTTTAAGAAACTCAGAAGTGCAGCTCAAGGTCTTGTTTTTCTTAGCCTGATGGTGAAGGAAAATTGTTGTCAGAAATACAAGTATTTAAACAGCCTATGACATGCTGCCTCTGCCAGTGGCCGAGGAGAGCTCAGCTGCTCCCTGAGAGCCAGAGGGATTCACATCCAGCCCGGATCTGGGAACACTCTCTGGATCAAAAATCCCTCTCCTCAGCCTCTACATTGCCTGTCTCATCAGCCATGGAGCAAACCTCAAAGCTCCTGACCCCATGAGAGCGTTCCCACTCGGATCTGTGCTGCCTGGTCCCACAGGGAGGGTGGCAGGAGGACCCACTCGCCGTGGGGCTGAGTCACCTCCCTCCGTCTCTCCTGCTCCTTCCAGCACTTCCAAACAAGCCAACACTGCATAAAGATGTGAAAATATTTCTCGCCCACTCTCAGCCATTTTGAAAAGAAACCTGTTGTGGTTAAACGACTCGGTCAGTTCTTTAGGGATTTTCCAAGGTTTCCTATAAAAAGAAATCTGTGGGAAATGAATGATTGCATAATCACTAACACATGCCAATTCATCTAAGCCTATTATCTTTTATGGCATTTTGTACTCTATTGTCCATACTCTGGTGAGTCTCTGTCTTACAATTCTTTTCCTTATTAAATTATTTACACATTTTGCTCTCTCCGACCCTTTTGCATCAGTGGGACACTTAGCATCTCCAAAAGGAAAGAAGTCAAAGACAAATGGTCCCACCACCTTTTCTCACATAATATTTTTCCCACCTTCACAGGAATATCTCAGCAACAATCTCAGTGAGAATGTGAAGGACTTGTTCGAGTGAGAAGCTGTATTTGTTGAGTCTTGATGACACAAAAAATAATTTTTTTCTTAAGGAATGTGCATTTTTACAGAGGTTTTCTAAGGTCCCTGACAGAAATGACCAGTATTCATAATTTTAAAATTACATAGTCCCTTGAAAATGCTGCAAGTTGCCTACAGGTCATAACTTCTTAGAAATAAACCCCAAGTGTCTTGGAAGTCTTAATTACACCACATTTCAATTGGATTTAGGCTGCTAAATCACAGACTTTAATAGGAATTTCAGATCTTTAAAAACCTTTTGATTTTCACCTTTAGGACCCTGACATTGCCTGAAAGGCAACCAGGCATTCACCTTTAGAATTAATATTTAATCATGGGGTTTTTTTACTTTTGAGGTTTTTTTTTTTTTCAGTTTTGAACTCTTCCCAAGAACAAGAGGTTCATAAACATATGAATCATGGCTAAGCACTCACCTCTCCACAAGGTGTGGCCTCCAGCATCACTGCATTTTTAAATAAGGGAAAAGTGGAGAAGACCTGTGTGATTGAGGAGCTACAACGCTTTTTATCCTAAAATCCCAGATATTGAGAGGAATTATCACTGATGACTTCTAACCACAGAGCTCCAAGACCAGGGAAGAGCCCACATCAGCTGCGATAATCTTTAAATTAAACTAAGAGGTAACTCCCCATAATCTTAATGTGAGAGAGGAGCCTGCACAGCAATAATGGGCTCTAGGGACATTCAGGCAGAGAATAAATGAGCTGCAGGCTCACTGAGCAAGGCCCCTAACCCTAAACATGAGGTGGGAGAGCCAAGCTTTGGTCATACCACTCATCTCTGCGTTGAAAATCCAGTTCTTCAGAGCAGATATGTGTGAATTTTCCCCAGAAATGCAGAGAAAAACAGGAAGGTTGGGGAGAGACCTCATGTCCCAGACATCCCAACTCTCCATCTCCCTGTGCAGGGCAGTTCCACCTTAGGAAAAGAAGCAGAATTGGGAAGGTGGCCTGGATGTGAGACAGGAGGTTAATGGGGATCAGACCTGGTGGTGCTGAAGACAGGGAAGAAGAGGAGCAATGAGCAAATATTGAATAACAATTCAGTTAATAACATAACAGTGCAAACAGGAAAAGGCCCTGCAGTTACACAACATCCTCCCAGCCATGCAAACCCTCAATGCTACTGCAGCAACTCAAACAACTGCAACAGAAAGCAGCTCTGTCCTCTCTTTTGCCATTCTTGAGATAAAAATGTCTTAGACTCCATTTCCCATCGAAGAGGGAAGCAACAGCCAGCAAGTCCCCAATTTACTGACAAGTTTTTCCAGCTCCAGCAAGCCAACAGGACCTACTCTTAATTTACCTCTGACTTAATTTACCTTTGACTTCCAGCAAGCAAGAGCAGAAAAGTTCAGTATCAAGAGCAGAAACATGTCGGGCCCACAAATCTCTACCAGATCAGCTTTACCAGAAAAAGTTTATTTCCTTTGCCCACATGAGCAGGTTTTCACAGACAGAAATGCCCATTTTGGTTCTCCCGTACTATTCCATCAATTTTGGGTGTTTATGTGACGTGTGCATTTCTGAAACCAAATTGAATTTTCTTTTAATCAGATATAATTTGCAAGACTGTTTGGCAGCATTCACACCCTGCAAGTGTTTTCTTGTTGTCAAGGGCTCCCGAGGATCTCCAGCACCTGTCATCCTCTGCCAGCATCAACCTTTCCATATGGGCAGGTCTCCAGGAAAGATTATGGGCAGTGTGAAATCCACCCATCTTCAATCACCATTTATTTCTCTGGTGTACATCAGAGCTTCAGAGAGGAGAGTCCATTCAATTTTGTTGCTCCTCCAGTGTGTCTTTCTTCATTTTCCTTTCAAAAATAGATTTGCTCATGTTTCTATTGCTCTTGTAAGATCTGCTTTGCTGTTTCTATTAGTTAGCTATTCAATCCATTGGTAACATTTTAAAGCACTTTATCAGCCTATATAATTTTATAATCATTTTGTTGTTTTCACTAAAAAAAAAAAATGTAACTAGTCAGACACCTAATGCTACTTAAGTGCAAATAGATTTTTTTGTGGTTGAATAATAACATCTGTTTTGATTTTCCAGCAACAAAAGTGCGTTTTATCTGGCCTTCCTTTATTTGAACTTTTCACATCTGCTCAGGCCTGCTTCCCATAAACTAAATACCAGATCTTTTCACAATGTAGGAAATTTACCTGCACCAGTTGTTGTCCCAGCTCCAAAGACTTCTTTATAGGAGCCAGATAAAAATGTCAAAAGACTAATAAATACAATCTCAGTGCACTGTGTATTTATTAAACGTTGCTATTTATTTTCTCTATCCCAAACAGTTGATACTCACAGACCTAATCCTGAAAAACTTATTTTAATGAATGAACTAATTTACATTTATGGAATAAACTACATTGTGGGCTAGTGCCCCCTGTTCTACACAAAATTTAGAGATAAAAATCTCACAATCTCTATGTCATCAGCTACAAATTCAATCAGAAATTATAGGGGTGGTCAGATGCATTGTGCTTTCAGCAAATAAAAAAAGTAATGAGGGGAATTTCATAAGCCATTTTCAGGCTTATCTGCAAAGATTTGGAAGTGGATTTTGAATTTTGACTTATTTTGGTTTCTTCAGAGGTAAGCAAAGTCAGGAAGGATAACAATGCTAATCAAAAACACTTTTTTTCTTTTTTTTTTTTTTAAGTAGCTATTTAGTTTCTGATTGTAGTTCACAATCCCAAAACTTAAATACATTTAGCTAAAGGAAAAAAATAAAGTGAATGGTATGAAACTTCAGCTGAAGCAAAACAGGCTGAGAGGCTCTGCCACTGCCATCAGCAGATTGGGAAATACATCCTGGGTATCAGACAAATGTTAAGGATCATTCTTTGAACTCAGAGCTAAGGCACAGGAGAATTCTTCTCTGCTGATGTGACCAGGAAGATATGCAAAAAAAAAAGCACCCCCTCATCAGCCTCTTCATAATATCTGCATCTATTCAGCATTTCTTGCCACTGATAAAGAGATACAGAGAGATATATCCTGGGAACTCCCACGTCCCCAGGCCCCGTGCAGCTGTGTCTGCAGCAAAGCTGCAATCCTGGGCCACCTTCCACAGACAGCACACTCAGCCCATGGCTCTGCAGAGCAGAGAGAGCACTGATTGCAAAGCTGAGGAGCCAGCTTTCCCTCCTCTCAGCACACCAGGAGCATCTCTTCTCTTCAAAGTCTCCTACCTCTGTTGTAGGGAAGAGACAGAGTTTTGTTCTTTCATGTGGTTTGGAATCTTTAGCAAATCTTGGGTTCTGCGATTTGGCAATCTCATCAAATACAGCTTTATCAACCCAAAACACCCACCAGCACCAGTGTCTTAAACAGACATGAGATAGAAAAGTACAAGGAGGACCACAGTGGTTTTTGGGAAATGTTGGAAGGGAAAAGCAATATCCATGCACTGCCCTTGATTTACACCTTGATTTCTTCCATCTGCGCAAAGGATTGAAACTGCGTCATGATGGAACAGTTGTGAGAATCACAAAGAATTTAACAAGTCAAAAATGGATTAAAAAGCACTTTATGGCTTGTTAAAGAAATCCCCCTGTTCCTCAGAAGCATTTTTAGCATCTTATTAGTGGTATTTGATCTGACTAACATATTGACTCGTCATTTGAATAGGAGATGAATCCTTTTTGATGGACCACAAAGGGAGTATAAATTCAAATGAGGCACTTCTCCAAATTTTTATTTAAGCATAACCTCAAAGAGCCCATAACATCTGTAAAGGTTTTTTCTGTGCCCCACAAAAAACTATCCTAATGATCTTTTAAATAATGTTTTGTTTTTTGGTTTTTTTAAAATTTTCTTTAGAAATAATCATTGCATATATATTTAAATCAAATAATAATGAGTTGGAAATTTTCTTTTACCTGTTTTCTGGAATGCCACACATTAATTTGGCTTAAGAAAATACTCTATACTAATATAACTTTTTTTTTTTAAAACAATCTGTCATGGAACTTGTACTTTAGCATGAGTTGAATTCATCATCAGTCTCATACAAAGTAGTTCAGAACTTGACAAATGAAAAGCACAAGACATATCAGAGAAATATGCAAAAAGCCTCTTGCCTTTCAATCAATCTCTGATCTGAAATTATTTTGATCTGTCCAATTTATACTGTTTAGGACAATTCCAGTGTCACCAAGACAGACACTGCTATGGACTTAGTAGGGAGACCCACAACTGACTTCCCTTTGGCAAAAGCCAAAACTTTTGCTTCTAGTCATTTTTTGGAGCAATTTTATACCATCTAAGAATTTGCACTTAGGAATAAGTTGGAGACCTCCAGCTCATTTTGAAAACAGTAATTTATAGCTACACAGACATTATGATTTTACAGTGTTTTGATAGTTACGCCTTCACTATCCACATGGAACATTTAAAAACGGATTAGAAGCCATTAATCTTGGAAATATGAGGGATTTGTAGCCTGAAGAGGAACTCAGAGCACTTACAGTGTCTCTTTCTTCACTTAGGTGTATGGTGTTATTAAGGTATTTTATCCTCGTCTAGAACAAGTCAAGAATTATACTGAGGCAAGACTTTTGTGGTAAAAGTACTGGGTAATAAATCAGGGATCCCAATACTTTCTCACAGATTCTCTTATTGACCTTGGACAAGTATTTAAGCTGGAAACCATTTTAGGCAGATCCTGTCTCTTGTTACAATCTCCAACAGCACTCAGTCAATCGGATCCCCATATGCAATTTCATCCTTTAGGCACAACAATAATCACAGCCTGCCACTTCACTAAAAGGCTTTCATTTTAAAATTGAAATACCTTAGAGACAGATCACATCCTTTTCCATACCTATGCCTTGAAATGTGGGGGAGATCCACTCGATCCAGATCTTTGCAGCAGGCTGTTCATTCCTCCAGAGCCTGACCTCTGGGTTCAGCCGTTCCTAAACTCTGATAAATGTCAGGTCCAAATCCAAATCTGGATCCCAAACTTGTGGTATGGGCCCATCTGTACTTGAAAGCAACATTAAA
>VWZP01005998.1:733459-804741 GCA_013396995.1 Dicaeum eximium | reverse complement strand
TTTTTTTTTTTTTTTTTTCCCTTCCTGCCTTATTTTCTCCGTACAAGCCAGTAATGGGTAATTCTTCCCTGAAAACTCAGTGCTGGCTGGCCAGCGAGCAAATATGAAATCAAGAACCCCGTGTGCCAGATGTGCGCAGCTGTATTTGTGCTCCCGCGGCTCCCGGAGGAGCGCACACCACATGTCGGTTCCTTGACTTGGGCTGGGTTGGTGAGGTGGAAGTTAAAAGGGCAGCTGTACACTCCGGGAAATCTTCCAGATTCATTTTCTACCAATTGCTTTAACAACGCCACGAGCCACGCCGAGGAGGTTGGGATGCCTGGGTAGCACAGGTAGGAAATAGGAAAACTTTTGCTACAGCTTGTTCTTGATCCGGTCCCTAAGCTCTCTTGAAAAATCTCTAAGCTCTTTACAGAGGTTTTTTCCCTGCAAGAATAAAGTGGTTGGCTCTGATTGCTGCTATTCTAGGAGGTTAAGGGAAGAAAAGAAATTATTATATATCCACATGGTAATCAACCAAGGCTTCGTGTAACCGTTGCTCTTGATGTGGTTCTTCCAGACTCTTCCAGAAAAGATTTTATTGATGTACCTGGCCTAGAAGTTGGAGAGCCAAAGGAAGAAAATGATAACACAGTTTAACAAACCCTTTGTTTACGTAAACATCCATCCACAATCTGTGTCTGGTGGGGTGAACATACGGCTTTAATTTTACCCTTGGCACACGGATCAAACAATGTTGCCAATATCTATTGTTCTCCTCATAACAATATGCCTGGTGGTTTCAACATATCCTCTCCATTAGCTGGCTTCAGATCAAGCATTGCTGTGTATGTGCTTGTGTCTCCATAAAACTGGAATATGGATCTCTTTTTTTTTTTTTTTGCCTTCTTTGTAGCAAATGTGTAAGAAGGAGCACAGTTGAGAATGGTGGTCAACCGTCTCCGTGAGTCATGAGAACAGCTCGCTTCGGAACGCGCGGGGAGCAGGCACGGGTGGGAAGGAGGGGTTGGGTTGGACTTGAAAAGCCATGGCCATGTAGCTTAGGCCTTTCAAAAACCAGAGGAAGTGGTGAGTCAGATCCTTATCCCATTTTATTTGGGCTTTAGCAAACCTTTCTGGATTTGGTCCACCTCTGATCTACATGAGCCCTGCTCTGAAGCCTGGACACACCACAGGTGGCTAGGAAAAAGGTGATTGGGGTTGCTCTTCCTTGGATTTTCCCTCTCCTTTTTTTTTTTTTTTTCCAGTTTCCCTTCCTTCCCATTTGCTGCAGAAAGCCACAATAATGCTTTTCTCTTTTAGAAATTTCCAGGTTCTATAGAGGCAGCATAACAGAGGAGACTGGGATCTGGGGAATGCCATAAGGAGAAACCTCCAATGGAGTCCCCGAGCCAAGGTAGCTTGTCAACTCCATGCTAATCTTCTCAGCTCCTGCCTCGGCCTCTGGAGCAGCAGCACTGCTTTCTTATGCTTCCAGCAGCAATCAAACTTGACATTTCTGCTCTATATTGTGCTGTGTTCCAGAACATACTTCCAAATGTTTGATCCAAAATTGACTCCAGTCAGTGGAAAGAATTGCATTGCCTGGAATATACTTTGGGTCTGGCACCTTCTTTCCACCTGATCACTAATGCCTGATTTACATTGGATAAATCAGTGAGAAAATAGATCTTTCTGATTTCTCTGGTGCCATTTTCGCAATAATGTAGAAAATCTCACTGAAGAAACATTATCACTGGTAAGACAACAATTCTTCTGGGCCATTCAGAAAACTTACTATGTTTGGTGGTTTCTTTCATTCATGACATCTTGTTTTCTAAGGCTGAAAGATGATATTAGAGAGGAAGTTGCTGAGAAGGGTTGATGGTGCCTCAACCATTTGTCCTGCCTGGAGCAGAAGCTGCTGCTGGGGGTGGCAGTGTCCTGACAGCCCTGGTTGCTCTGAGGCATAAAAGGATGAGTGAAATCTTGTGGGAGCTCTGCAAGGAGGCAGCTCTGAGAGATAACACAGTGGTGATCAGCACCACCAAAAATAGGGCTCTGCAGGCCTTTTTTTTTTCCCCATGCTCTCATGACACTCCTCCTCACTGGAAGTAGTAATTCTGAAGAGCTTCAGGGTTTATTCAGTATTTCTGTTTTCTTCCTACTGCACAGTTTCTCCCTTGCCTGTTTCTCCCCAGTTTTGATGTTTTACCTCTGAATATGCTGAATGCAAGCCCGGTGCTTTGAATGACTCTGCTGACCCTGCCGTTCTGCATGCCAGCACAGATACACATCTCTTAGGTTCACTTTTATCTATGCTAATTTCACTTCCCCCTCACGTTTGGCAAGCAGAGAGCAACTGCAAGGCTTCCTGTGCATCCCAGGCTACGATTTAAGGAGTTTAAAAAGAATTAGGCTTGATGCTGCTCGTGCTCTCATATATATTCAAGCACAGCTTTTGGTCTCCTCACCACACATGTGCTTCAGCCTGTTCTCGACTGTCACAGTGATAACATTTCTACACAAACTCATTCATTAAGACTATCAGACTGTAATTATCTCTGCTGTGCAGAATGAGTGCAGGTTTCCCCCAGTAATGGCATGGCAAGAGAAGGAGAAGTGTGGATAGAAGAGCACCCCTTTTTTTTTTTTTTTTTTTTTTTTTTTTTTTTTTTTTTTTTTTTTTTTTTTTTTTTTTTATAATTACTGTTTTGCCCTGAAAGCCATGGAAGTTCTGGCATTACTGAAAAGCCTAAAAGTAACATCCAAGTCCTAACCTTAGGGGCTGATCCCATCAAGATGCAGAATACTTCCCTGAATGAATCAGGTAGTCTCATAATTTTGATACATATTTTTGTGTCAAACCAAAACTAGGGAGTTATTTCCCTTAAAAACACCTGTGGGAGGTGGGGACACTGGGAGTCAGCAGGAGAACAGACTCCTGTATAATTCAGGCCTTATGTAGAGAAAAAAGCAGTGCATTAACTTTGAAATTGTCTAATACCACAGATTTATTTACTATAGAATTAATTACCTTGCTCGAAGTAATTAATTACCTTACTTGAAGTGGCACTCATTGACACATGATATTTTGTCTAATTCTCTACTGTGCATAAAAATGCAATATATTGTAGTATAAATTGTAGCTGTTATTGCTTTAAACTCCAATTTAATCAAAGGGTTTGACAAATGTAACAATAGACTGATTACCTTTTTTTGTCAGTGTTTTATGTTAGGACTTTGTCAATTTTACTATCAGTTTGATTTCGTTCTGAAACAGCAAATTATCATCATAAAAATACTCTTCTCCTAACCCATGCAGTTTAAAAAATGTTTAATCCACCCCATCCATTGCCACATTAGGCATAGAACATAATTTGAGTTTAGATGCAGTGAAAATTGCACAGCTCAACACAAAGGCATGGGTCAAGCATCAGGGTTACCACAGGGTTACTACAGGGTTATGTTGGATTTGGTTCCCTTTCTGTGTCCAGAGTACCCCCAGCAGTTGCTGGAGCTCTGCTTGGGATGGGCTTGAGGAGTGGGAAGAGCTTTCTAACCAAACATCCCTGGTGAACTCCAAAACAGGCCTGCCAGTGAGGGAATTAAAGCAGTATTAAGCCAAACTGAAGCAAATGCTGGCATTTAATTAACACAGCATTGTCAAAGAGAGCTCATGGTTTAATTTTAGTGGGGAAAATATGGTATCTCAGCTACCATGATATGGGTGTTTGTTCACAGCCACTGTACCTGTCAACTATTATTATCCTGATGCTGCCGTGTTCCCTGAACTGTTTTGATTTCTTAACAAGAAGAGAATTTTCTCTAATGTTCCATCTGTAAGGCATGGTTTACCAAAGGAAAACTTTATCTCAAATTTTTAATAATTTTCTGTCAATTCCAATAAAATCAGATATATTTTTATAATACTTACAAAATAATAGCAAATGTGACTCACCACATGTGCCACTATTTCATTTGATATCCTTCTTCTCCCACTGACTTTTCTTTCCAACACAAAATGCAATTTAAATGTCAACTTAAACTAAAAAGTTACATTCTTGGAGAGATTTCTGGTATCTCATACAATCTCAAAGAATTCTACTGCATTGCACTACTTTACCTGTTTTCTTCCATTTTAGTGTCTCATTGTGAAGGTTCTAAAATTAACAAATGATGGAAAGGATGAAATAATGCACTTTTTGTTTCCATAGAAGTGACAGGGCAAGAAATAGAATTATAGAATGTTTTGGATTGGAAGGGACCCTAAAACTCATTCAGTTCCACCCCCTGCCATGGGCAGGGACATCTTCCACTGTTCCAGGTTGCTCCAAGCCACATCCAACCTGGCCTTGGACACTTCCAGGGATGGGGCAGCCACAGCTTCTCAGTAAAATTTTTTTCAGGGCCTCACCACTTAATTTCTTCATAATATTTAATCTAAATGAACAAAAAAACTGCAAATCAGACGTGGACAGAGAATGCCCACACATGAGGTGCAGGTCTGCTGTGCTCTCTCCAGAGATCTTGTGCTTGGCAAAGTCATTCAGCATTGTGAGAGTGTTTACATTTTTTTAGTTTTGGATTTACCTGGAGACTTTCAGGTTCTCCTAGGAAAGTATAATTCCTACACAAAGATGTTTGCACACTCCACAAGGTTGTTTTTCATTGGGGCAGCACCACAGGCATTGGACACAGCACCCACCAGCCTGGATTTTCCTTTCTGGGACATGGCACAGGAGACTTCTCCAGCTCAAGCTCACTGTCACAAAGTCAGGAAACAGTGATGGCAACCAACTGCCCTGCTTAATGCCAGAGCTCAAATCCCTTCCCTCACTGCTGAATTTATATGCATTTTTCACTTCCATAAAAACACCTTAATCCGTAATGCCAGAGAGTTGTCATGATATTTCTTTCCTAATGGCCACTCTTCCTCTGAAATTCCTAAGAAGGCTGCTGAATGTCATCCTCAGCTCCCTGTAACATTGCACAACAGGCATGGGAAATCTGGGAAAAACAGTTTTGCTGACATCAGTTAGACGTCAAAAAGTTTAGTGCTAAGATTTAGCCCTAATCTCTGTGTCTTAGTTCCTTAATTCCAACACTCCTAGTGGTCCCCAGTTTGTGAGAATACACAATAAAGACTCAGAAAACCAGCTCCTCCATTTTTTTCAACCATAGGAATCACTTGGAGTGTTCCACTTCAGGAGAAATGAGGATTATGATATCAAGCAAACTGAGGACTCACTACTGCCTGACTTAGAAAAGATGGAGATGGTTTAGCCTAAATGAAAATTAGGGGTTCAATATGCCAAAGACACCAAAAGCACCATGAAATGTAGGAAGCAGGCTCAGGTTCAAAATGAAATCTAAACTCACCTGGAATTGGGAAAATTGCTGGAAAAGCCATCTGGAAAAATTCCTCCAAGAGAAGAGTTCTTGGTCAACCTTCCTGGGCCCCTCATCCAGTCTGAATACAGAGTTTTCTTACAGACACAAAAGGTTCAGCTGTGCCACAGATTTACAGGATATTGATGGTATCTGTAGCAGTGGATGAGACCTGCATCAAGAAACGTTAACCAGAAGATGTATACAATTATTTTCTAATAAAATTATTGAAAACTGGGGCTAGAATCAAGTTCTGTATACTCACACTGACCTCAAGGGCCATTTGCACCCCTGAAAACCCACTTTTCCTTTGTTTTTCTGGAATTCTGTGCATCATTCACCATTGTCACCTATCTTTTGAAGCAAACAGGTGAGGACATTTTTAGCTCCCACCTTTGATTCTCCCCTGCAGTAAAACCCATCTTTTGCAAAGAATGGGGAATGATCTTTCAGGAAAAAAAAAAAAAAATCCAGGCTTTAGGATGCATTTTATTACTCATTTTCTGACTCTCAATTTAATAACAATAGATATATCTAAGGTGTCTGGGTTGTGCCAAGAGGGAAGGTCTCCTGCAGCCCCTGTATATTCCAGAGGTTTGTAGGGTTTCCCTGCTCCATGGATGGATGAAGAGCACCTCACACTGCCTGTATTTACCTCTCAGAGGTGTTGGAGGCTGTAATTAATTACTGTTTGTAGAACCCATTGAGATTGTTAGAGAAAGGCACTAGAGAGCGAGTGGTGTTATAAATTATTACACTTGAAAACGTTCAAACTCTTCAGCCTTCCACTGCTCGCCTTCGCACAAACTTGAAGCATTTCCCTTTCTCCTCCTGGAGTAAAATTTGCCCTCTTGACATGCACAAACCATTAGAGAGGCTGTGCTTACAAGCACCTAACAGTATTTTCTCAAGTTTATTTTGACATTGACTTTTAATCAACGTGACGATGATTGAAAAAGCCAGTCCAACGTTTCACTAAAAAAGGATATTAAAAGTGCATTGATTGTGTCTGCAAAGATATGCAATTAAAAAAGTATAAGTGCTGTTATTTAACACTTGACTTTACTTATTTTGAACTCTTGTGGCCCTGTTGTGTACATGGTTAAATGTGCAATGCTGTGTGTTTCAAGTAACTTGGCTGTAAGCAATTTTATATTTTAATGAAAATAATTACAGTTTGAGTAATATGAAGTGTATCTGAAGTATAACCCCTGATGCTACTTCCCCAGAATTAGCTGTGATATAAATTATCATGATTTATTACGGTGACTCTGTGCTTTATGTGTTTATAGGGGATTCTGGCTAGCAATGATGACTCTTAACTAACAAAGAATTGCATTTCAAAAGCAATTTTTTCTTGGATCTCATCTGTAATTCTTCCCCAAAAGTGATATGATTTAACTGTGCTGCAGTATGTGCTATTGCAAAGATGGCATTATTGTGCTGTCATTTTGACAGCTTACTTTAATTTACACCATTTAATGGGTGAATACATTTTTTAAAAATCTGGTGTTATTCTTTCTTAATATACCATATGCCATCGATCCCACATGCACTTCTTTGCATAAGCTTACCAAGTTACAGAGTGGTATAAAGCAACCTATGTGTCATGTACAACCTCTCCTTTGAGTGACACATCAGAAGCTCAGGTCCTCTCTGTTCTTCAAGGATTCTGTGGATCCTGTGACATTTCTGAGCCTCGAGCTGAAATATGTTACACGATACATGATGTCCCCACTGGCATCTGTCCACCTCAGAGATGGGCACTTTTCAGATCCACTGTACAAAAATAAATTTCGGAATGTCATTTGCCTTGCTAAAAGCAGCAATGTAGAAAGTGTAAAGATTGTTGTAATTACATTACTGCAAAGGCCAGTATCTGCAGCAGCTGGTTTCAATTCCAACCACTATTTTAAACTCTTTGGTCAAACAAAATCTCTTCCAGCTCCTGACACATTTTGCCAGCTAATGGGAACTACTCATCAGCACGGGCAAAGGTTGGACAATCATTCCCTTTGTCTTCTTTTGGTGGGGGCAGCCTGATCATTCCTCTGTCTGGGGAATTTCAGGGTCACCTCCAGAGGAAGCAGAGCATACAGGGGTTTGATCCAGGCCTGTCCACACCTTTCCCATAAATGTACACCTCAGCTCAGCAAACATCAGCTCAGCAGAGCTTTCCCATCCAGATTCCTTTACTTAGGCAACCTTCCTAAAGGATTCAGACACTCAGTCTCCCAAGGCCAGGTTGGACAGGGCTTGGAGCAGCCTGGTCTGGTGGAAGGTGTCCCTGCCCACTCAGGGATTGGAACAGGATGAGTTTTAAGTTCCCTTCCAACCCAGAGCAATCCCTCCTCCTCAGGATGATCTGTCTCCCTGGGTTCAGGTACTGTGTGAAAGCATCTCCACAGCTCCCAGGTCACACCTGGCTTTTCTCTGCCTTGCTCGGTCCCATCCACAAAAAACCCTCTGCTGGTTCACTCAGCAAAGCCTGCAGTCCTGGCCCAGGAATAATCTCTGAAGGCTTCAGAAAATCTGCTGTGGGACGTTATCTCAATAGAGGAAAATTTCGTTTGGAAAGCAGCCCAATTTAAGAAAACAATTTCATGACAGCGTGGAAAGCAAGCTGATGAACTCCAAGAACTTAACTTTATTTGGTAGACTTTTGTCTGCTTTCCAAGGACACCTAAGAGTTAAATAATTTAAGACTATAACAGAAACAACAAAAAAGAAGATATCCTAGCCATTCCATTTTGCTGTTGCAAATATTATTTTTGGACAGAAATGCTGCAAATAAAAGTGCAAGACGAGCTAAAGATTTTAAGCAAGAGGTATCTGAGGTTGAAAAGGATTTTGTTGACATGAACTGAAGAAATACAACATACCTTTATACTTACTTAGCTCTTTGATGTTATACATGATACCCAGTATGGCATTACCTGTATGTGCCATAAAAATACAGAGATTCCATGTGGAGTGAACCTGCAGTGAATTAATGACCTTGTATCAAGGTGTATCCTGAAACATTTAGTGCCATCCTTGCTTCAAATTCCAGTTTACATATTCATTGCAACTCATATGACCAGGAAAATTAAAACACCCCAGCAAAAACAGGAAACTGTTTATTTTGAATACCATCCCACTGATTAACAGATTTGGGATGAGAAATCACATGAAATATTTAGAAAATTGTGTGCTTTTTAATAAATGGCAGCTATTGTGAAAAATCATGTAATTCCATTTTTTTTCCCATGTTAATTTAAGACAGTAGGGTTTGGGTCTGGAGCATAAGTGTGATGAGGAGTGGCTGAAGGAGCTGGGGTTATTTAGGCTGCAGAAAAGGAAGCTCAGGAAACATTTATAACTCTCTACATTTATACCTCTCTGCAATTTTGGGAAAGAAGGTTTTGGTGAGGTGGGCTCAGTTTCCTCACCTAGGTAGCAAGGGACAGGACAAAACAGCCTCAAATTGCATCTGGTGAGGTTTAGGTTAAGTTTAGGTTAGGTATTGGGAAAAGGTTTTCCATGGGAATGGTTGAAAAGTACTGGAACAGGCTTCCCAGGGAAGTGATGGAATCACCATCCTTGGAGTTTTCTAAAATAATGTGGATGTTGCACTAGGGGACATGGTTTAGTGGAGAACATGGTGGTGGGGCTGGGTTGATGAACTGGACTTAAGGGTCTTAAAGGTCTTTTGCAGTCTGAATAATTCCACAATTTCACCTGTGTTTCACCTAAAAAAAAACACTTCTGGGAATTTTATATGCCCAGAAATGAGGCATTTGTACCTAACAGAGCAGCAGATGCTGACAACTGACACACACTTCCTGCACCTACTGAAAATTACCAACATCTTAAATTATCTCCAGGTGCTATGGAAAAGCTGCAGACCACTGAACAGCAAGTCAAAAAAACTGACGCAAATGTGATTTCTTGGGGTTTTCACACATTAGCTTGAGTGGCCACTTCAAACAGAAATATCAGAGTGAAACAGTAAAGAAAATGCAGCCAATGCTATGTGTTAGCAAGGGACTTTCATTTAGAACAGGGTTTTTTACTAATTTTTTTTTATTTTGCAAAAGACATCTCTGAGATAGGATTTGCACTGGACTTTGCTGCAGGAGTAGAGAAATTGCATATTTTAAATCTCTAGGAGAAGTCCTGCAGAGTAGAAAGGGCAATGAACACCAAGTCCCTCCCCCTCCAGAGAAAAAGGAGCAGATGAGAAATTTTACAAGTTGGACACACAGCCCCTTGACCTGTGTGATACTGGATAACCCTCTGCAGTGTCAAGCAATGGATCATCTTACCTGCTGCTGCAAAACAGACTTCCTTATGTGCTTGGAAAGGGCATTTCCCATGTCTGAGACAGAATTCCTGTCCTGGTTCACCTGTAGAAGAAAACCATAACAAAACAGAATCCACAAACAAACAAACCCCACAAACAAAAAGACAGCTAAACAAATAAAACAAATCCAAAAACAGAACAAAGAGAAACTTTACAGAAAATTGAACTCAACCCCCAAAATATTTCCCAAACCAGCCTTGACAAAGTACTTTTCTTGTTACATCCACCCCTCTTTCAGGGTGGAAATGGAGCTCTGGAAAATGCAGCAAAACTGAGAGGCCCTGATAGAAAGGAGAGTTTCTGGACACTGAGAAAAGCTTTGTAGCAGATTGGTGCTGCATCATATTTGTTTCTGATGGATTTAGTTGGTCAGCCCTCTTCCTCCTTCCACACAACACATGCACACTGATCTATAGCACACACATATGGTCACCAGCATAGAGGCAGCAAATGCCAGATCAGATAGAGTGAATTTAAGAGATTATAAATGTCTTTTCATAATGGTATATATTCAATACTGTCACTAAAGTAAGAGTGTCCAAAGAAAATATGAACACTTTTCTCCTCTTTTGTATGATCATAAGAAAGTAATTCTAGTTCAACTTAGGAATGGCTTTGCTACATTGTTAAGAGGTGATTAAAAAGGCAAAACAATTTGCATTTTGAATCTCTGAGGAGAACCATTGCCCTAGTGAATATTAGTCAAAAAGGTTCTTTCCTGCCACGAGGTCATGAGAAGGTGAAACCTTTTCAGTGGGAAGGAGGACAGGGATGTTGTTGGTGCCACACATCCTGACTGTCACATAGAGGGGGAGATGGAGGCCTTGTGAAATCAGTTCTGTGTCACCTCCACAGCTGTGTCCAGCCCCCTCTCTGTGGTTTCAAACACAAGCCCAGCTTTATGTATCTGCAAAAACCCTCTCACAGCAGCATTTTCTTCAAAGGGATGCTGAGATTTGTTTTATCAGATAATGCTGCAACCCTCTCTAACGTGACACATGGAGAAAGAGGAAACTTCCCCAAAAACATTCCAAACTCGTCTTTGTGCCACCCACACGTGCAGTCACTGCTGAAGGACAGAGCTGTGTGCGGCTCCCAGGCACTGCAGGGCTGGAGCCTGGGCAGGAATCACCCCAGCAGCCCTGCCAGGCTGCCCAAGGCAGGGCAGGATTTCCCCAAGGCCTCCCTTCCCTCCTCAGCACAGAGCTCAGCTCTTCCAGAGCTCCTCAGGTGTTCAGCACAATAAAAACCTGGCCACAAGATTTAAAATCAAAGGAACCAAGTTACAAACCCTGCTGAAAGTCTGGCACTTTGCTCAAGTGTCGAAATACTTCTGGTCAAAATATGGCCATAATCACTAAAATACACAAGTGCTTTTCATGATCAGCAGTATTTACTCACATAAATAATTTTATTAACTCCGGTCACAGGAAATGCTAATTTTTTGTGACACTGGGAAGGACTTCTAAGACCTAGGGGACAACCATGGTGTAAATATTGCAAAGACAGAGCTATCTAAGCCTGTACCACTACAGCTTCAGAGGATGCAAACCAGAGTCAGTGTTAGTTCTGCAAATACTTCTGCATCACCTCATTAGTGTGTGGGAGCAAGAGGTAGACTCGTATCCCTTGGAAAATATGCAGAAGCAAAGAGATGGTAGAGAGAAGGATGGAGATTTTATTTCAGGTGATCTTTAAGGTCATTTCCAAGCCAAAACTTTAACTAATAGGAATGTATTTGTGAAGCACAAAACAGAGACACGGTGCCTGAGAAAGGATAAACAAATTATTTCTCTATGAGTTTTGGTTTTGTTCAGCCTCAAAGAAAGAGTCATCCAGCTGAGGTACTCAACATCTGAGTTTTAAAAGGAGTGCTCTGGGATGATGGTCCCCTATTAAGGGATCAGCTCTATAATTAATCAGCTAATGGCAGATATACTTCCAGTCAAACCTCTGCTCCAGCATATTTGTAAAGCTTTTTCAAACAGGGTCCTGGGTCAGACCAGACATAGCAGCCTTACAGTATTTTCTTTAAGTATTGCCCAGCCTTGGAAACACAGCTGAGTGTCTTGGATTCTTCTCATAAAGTGAAAAGGGCCATGTGTCTTGTAAAGACAAGCCCCAAGGGAACTGAGGTAAAGTATTTTTGTAGCCTTAACACAAATTTTCCTTGTGTTTATGACTTCATTATTTTAGTGGGTGTGTTATTTCAGTGGGTTTTTCAGCTACTTATTTTCTATCTTCTTTATGGTTCTCTTTTTTTTTTCTGTCTACTTTAAATAAGGAAAATGGACTCAACAGATGATGCAGAGGTCTTTATAGCAGAGCTACTGGTTTTCATTCCTGTTTCCTGAACCTCGAAGGATCATGTGCTTAAGATGCTCAAAGAATATTTTTGTAACATAATATTAAAGTTACTGTTGGTGTCTGGTCAGTGTAAAAGCTCCCCATGTGAGCAGAGGTGAAAATTTTAGGCATCTATCTTCTGTTAAGTGTAGTGAAAGAGTTAAGGCAAAATGAATTAAGGGAACACAACCGACAAGAGAAAAATTGTTTCTGATTAGCAGGAAAACCCAGGATTAGGATGTGGTTACTCTGTAATTACAAAATCTGATCTTCAGTAATATCTGGCAGGGTTTTAGGGAAAAAAACAGTGAAAGTACTGAAAAATAATACTAAGCCCATTTAAGGTGAATTAATCCAAAATACTGATCTCCATACCTATGGACTTGGCCCCTACATTGGGAGAGCCCTACCTCTGCAGAAAGCAGCTGGAATTGGTAGGACAGATGTGGTGCAGCACATCTGTCTGGCCTGGGCAGAGTGGTTTTCAGAAAAGTGCCCTTTTTTCTAGGTGCAGCTTCAGCCAAAATGCACAGAGACAGCAGCTATTGATCGAGCAGAACTGAACCCATGACCCATCCAAATTGTTGGGTTATTAATTATCACTTTTACTTTACCTGATGTCAACTCACTTGCCATATCTGCTTTACTGGTAGCTTGTTTGCCTAATTAACAGTAATTTGCATTTTAACTGAGCCTGTGAGTTCCCTGTGAAATCTGTGCTTGGGGACTCCAGTGATCACCAAGTTGCTGGTCAAAGTTCTGATAAGAAGTAATGCTTGAGTAAATCCTACAAGCCATCACCCCAAGGCAAAGTAATCTCATGGTAGGGATGGCTGAGTAAAATAATATGAAGTATGGAGCTTTTCTCAAACCTAGAGCCATATCTTTTACAAGACATGAAGTTCTCATTTTTCTTCTTTTCATTTTTTTCTTTTTTTAATTTGTCATAGACTTTTGGTCTGTGCCAGAAAAGAAAAAAAAAAAAAAAGTATAAATACCAAAATATCAAGACAAAAGTCTGTTCTTGGATTTATGACATGAGAAAATCCAGGAAGCAAAAGAGACCTCATGAGAATGCCTGTTTTCACTGCATTTTTACATGGCTTTCAAAGTGTACAGTAGCAAAAAAAAGGTACAGAAGCTAAAAATCAAAAAAAACCCATGAGGAGTTGCATTCCCTACCAAGTCAAAAGAGGTGATACCATGCGCTAGAACCTGCCAGAGTCCTGACATTCCAGCCCATGATATGCAGTTTGCATCTTCAGTAAGAACCTGTGAACATTGAGTTGTCCAGTGCTCAGCTCTTCCAGCTGGAGGTATCTGAAACACTCTCTTAATTTCATTCAAATATATTAAAAATATGGTGGAGAGGTAAAAGTACCTACTACAGGCATAGGGAATGTTCAAGGCAATAGGCAGAAGTGAGTTCAAAGGAGAGCAGATAAGTAAGTTGCTGTAGTTTATGTTTTCCTGTTTAAAAAAAAAAAAGGCAAGAAAAAAATAAATGTAATAGATTAAACTAGAATAAGGAATACTGCTTTATGGATTATCTTAAGGGAAAGCCAGTGTCCCTTTTTCCCCACTCAAAAAAAATGCAGCAGAATTGAATTTCACACAGACAGGATTGGACTTAGCATCAACCAAAAAAGGTGCACAAAGCAGGTAATCAAAATTAAATAAGAATGTAAAGTCTACCGCTCACCTCTCCTCTGTAGCTTGATTTCTCCTTTTGTTTCCTTCTGGTTTTGGAGTTTCTGAGGATGTTTGAATTTAAAATTCTCCTCTTATACACAGGACTATCCCCTGCACTCGATCTGTGTCACATTTCTGCTGAAGGACCTCAGCCTTCATGAAATAACCCAATTCTGCTTGCTGGCCCTTTTGCTTAGGCAGTCCTTGTTGAGTGAGATCCAACCAGTGGGAAAAAAAAAATATGTGTAAAAAGACACTGGTCACTAAAAAAAATCAAACCAGCAGCCAAAGGTGCCTACTCTGCAAATGCTGTGGTTAGAAAATTTGAATCTCATGGAAACCAGCCTTGGGTTTGGTCAGGAGAGCACAACACTGGCTATAAGTGATTTGTCCTGATGGTCAGGATCTGGCCATTGAGCTGGACAGACTTTCTCATCCATTCCTTTACCAAGAGATCTTCTGAGCCTCTTTTCATACGTGGTGTATTGCTCAGGGACCTGCTGCAACAGGGTCATGTGAGGCAGCAGCCTCATAAAAGTGGATACTATTCACACATTCCTTTAATTTCCCTAGAAAAGCACCAATGAGGGAAGCTGCTGCTCACTGTGCTCTAACAATCTATCCAAGGGTTAAAATATTGATCCTTACCTACAATATAATGTAGCTTGACATGTTTCATCAAGCATGTCGTTCTCACTCCAGTTCCAGAGTACTCCTCTGAAAAGTAAAAACAGCAAAAAAAAACCCCCTAAGAATGCTACTAACGTGTAAAATATATTTAAATAGACCAAAATAGCAGAGGAAAAAATTATCATAGCACAATAGATAATTTAACACCAAACTTTAAATAAATAGTGCCGTTTGCTTTTGCGGCAGCAAAAAGAGTTTATTATTTCACTATTTCATCTCACCTTGTGTCATTAAAATATAGGACACAAGTAGTAAAACACAAAGTAAATATGCACATATCTTTACACCATGTAGGGCAGCTATAAATCTTACTCTTTGATAACAGCTGTACTATAGCAATCATTTGAGTAGTGCAGCTGCCACAACAATATCAAATTTTATAGTTAAAAAGCAGTCAAAACTTTAATGGTACAGTGGAGGTAGATATATATTGTGCTATAAATAAACATTATCTAATGAAGAAATGAAACATGTTTATTTTTCCTTGACATATCATTCAAAACCATATATCTTGCTGCTGCAAGCTGCTATAATAGCAGCCATTATACTTCAGCATGTATAACAACAAGGTCTGTAGTTGGGCTAATTACTCCGGATTTAAATGAGGGATGGGAGAACCTCAGACAGCGTGGCCTTGCAAGCAAGGCTTTCATTTCAGCAGAGCAGTATCTTAAAATGTTATCAGAGCCAACATGTGCTGGCAGAGGTTCTGAAGCAGTTGGGAATGCAGTGAGAAAGGAGTGGGTTTTCCCCTCAGACGATGACTTCTGCTGCGCTGGTGTGACAGGGTGTAATCGATCTGGGGAGCAGGGGACCATGAGAACTGGTGTGCTGCTTCAGTCACTGCCACATTACTCAAATATGAAAAACCTCTGAAAGGATTCAAGAAAGCACATGTCTAGCACAGGCAGGCTCGTCTCCCTCCCGAGGTAATAATGTGCCTAAAATGTGGTTTCTGTGAATTTACTGAGGCTTCTGCTGTGCTCACATTCAGCCTGGGGATGCACTGATGGCACCTATGGAGACATTCACCTGCCTCCTTCACAAAGACTAAGTGAGGGCATGGGAATGGTTTTAAGCAAGCTAGAAACTTCTAATATTGAAGAGTTCTGAGAACCCAGCTCATTGTGCTATGTAAGGGAAGGCCACAAAACACTGTCTAATGTTCAGGTGTGTGTTTCTGCAGGAATTTTCTCTTGAGTCAAGAGTGAACTTCTGAAAGACATGTCCCAGACCCTGCTGGCCATCTCACTGCAAAGAGGTGTCTGAAAACCACTTGCTGTGTGCCCTTGGAATGGCACTAAAATGCTGGTGCACACCAAGGGCAAACCCAAAGCAGTTCATCAGTGCCAGGGGACACACACAGTCCAAGGCTAGCCCCAAAAAAAGCCAAATGTGGTAGATTTGAGGCTCACATCATCAGCTCCATCTCCACTGCTCAGTAGGATCATTAAGATTAGGAAAGACCTCTAAGGTCATTAAGTCCAACCATGAGCCCAACCCTGCAGGGGCACCAGAAAAAGAGATGTTGCCTCAGACTACCAAATAAAAGACCAAAGTCCACAACTACAGTATGTCACAAGAAAAGAAAGAGAGCTGGGGGTGACAAAAAAAATATATCCTGGGATACTGCAGCACCAGGGAAACTGGCAAGTAAAATTCATGAGCTCCATTCCCTTAAAAATCCTCCTCAGGAAGCTCTGATTCCCTTCTTCACATCATAAAATTCTCCCTGCCAGAAGGGAGATTACCATCTTGCCTGGAGTTTGCCTCCTGTTCAGTGTGGCTTTCTCTGAAGGTGACACATGGACACCCTGGTGGGAATTGCTGCGACCCGGGAGAGCAGATCCATTGCAGAGCAAATCCCTGGCAAACAGCTTATTACAGTTAAACTCTGTGCGTGCCCACCACTGGAGATCCTCAGGGTGCTTTTGCTTGCCATCAGCAGAGCATTTATCCAAAAAACCCCATGAGATGCTATAAAATAAACCCAACAGCTGTTAGAAGAGGATGACAAATCCTAGATACCTTTTTGTCACATTGCAACCTATACAATTTACTCCATGTTTACAAACAAATTGCTGCTGAAAAATATTAAGTCCTGGTGTTTAGAGAAGCTCTAGAAATTACTCACTCCCCTGGAATTCTGCATGACAAATTAAGACTATTCTTCTACTCCTAATAAATGTAGCTAGAGCAAAGTTTCATAAACATTCTTGAGATTTCTTCTGTAACGGCTTTGTTTTGGCTCCCCACTTTTCCTGCTTAAACAAATGGTAAGGTTGGCTGATATTGTCAAAATACAGCACTTCTCATGAACCAGGAGTCATTTATAAATGTAATTTATTGAGCCGGCACTGTAAAACATAAAATCATATTTTTACTGTGTGACTCAACACACACTAAACAGAGAAACAAAAAACAGAAAAAAAAAACCCTCGTTACCCCAAGCTAAGAATATTTTCTTTTAAAAGTCAAATTATTGCAACTGTGGATCTGTAAGTAAGATTATGTGCTTGCAGAACTGGCCTTTCAGAGGCCAACAGGGTAAGTGTTAATGAACCGTGCAATGTTGGGTAAGAACAGAACAGATGTTTGCACAGCCATCAGGTAGACCTTTGTTTATATAAATGCACCACAGTAGATAATACCTAATACCTTTCTCATGGCTTAAAATAACCTTCCCACTAAAAATACAAACAGGCTTTTCCCCAGTTGTGAACATGCTTTAAATCTGATTAATACACAGCCGACTGCAAACCCACCAGACTGCTCAGGCAGGGTGGGACCTGTCACCCAGCATCACCTCTTGCATGACACAGCCTTAATCTCCTCCTTTGTCCTTATATTGCAGATTTTGCTCTAAAGGTTTCCACACTAAAAAAGCGGGGAGGTGAAGCCATAGTTCAATTCAATTTATTTTTATATTGCCTCTCATACAAAGTCCTTCAAAACTCTTTATAGTGAGAGATAAAATAATCATATAACGCTTGCTGGAATTCAGCGCTGTGACTTTTATACTCAGGGCAAAAGCTACGTACCAGGAAAGAAAAATTAAGAGAAGATTAAGAAATACATATTGCTCCTGCACTGTGGGAGAAGAGGGAAGCATATCCCTGTTCTGGTGCATTTGTAGCCCTTTCTTTAGTTTGGAGGGTTGCAGCATAAAGGGGCTGTTGGAGAGGGTGAGAAGGGCATCACTCAAAGGAGCCCCTTCCAGCTGTGTTGAGCACAGAAACATCAGTCAGTTGTTTTCCTTCAGATGGAAAACCCAGTTTCCATTCAGAAAACAAGAAAACTTCAGCCTGTCCTGAGAAAGGAATGGAAAAATGCACCAAGTCACCCACACTCATCATCTGACAAACACAACACAGGAGTAACCCCACAACTACAAACCACCCCAGGAGGGAAAGGTTTTTGCAAAAGATGTCCAGAAAAAGCAAAAAATATTAATGACAACGCTGTTATTGTAATTAAACTGTTTATAAACAGTGTTCAAAAACATTACCCTATAATAAGTAATACAATTATTCATAAGGATAACCCTGGAACCAGGTACACACCATGCTCTTGTACAATGACAGAATCAGGAGTCATTGAGTGGACTTTGTTTATCCTGCTATACTCATCAGATCTAGGAAATAAGCACCAAAAAACTGCCTCTTAGGCTCCCAAAGTAACTCATATCAACCCATATCTAAACAAAACCTGAATATCAGCATGCCCAGCCAGTTTTACCCAGTACAGCTTCAAGCAGCGCAGGAGAAAAATGCTCCTGAAAACTCACTGATAATTAAAGAGAGCGTGTTATAAATTCTGTGATACAGTCTTAAATTGTCATTGTAAAAGTTTACTACATCTTTGAGGTCCATCGATTCAGAAGCCCACACATAAAGAAGCCTGGTAAAAGAGCATCTAAGAAAATATTTGGGCAACAGCTAATATTTCTTCCCACCTGTCTTCATGCCCACACCACTCAACACAAGCCACATCTTTATAACACACAGTAAGAAAACACAATATATAGTAACTCATTTTCTGACCTTTTAATATTTCTGCCATTGATTGTCAGAAGTGAGGACGGCTCTCTATCCTAAGGTGATGGATTATTTAATTAACTATTGACCTTTTCAGTATCAGATGTTGACAATGAATGCGCTCCTGTGTAAGCTGCCTCCTCTGGATGCTGCTCAGCTCTCCAACGCACGTGAATTTGTCTCATATTTTGGGTTTAAGAGTAACATTTCTATTATTTTAATCTAAAACCAAGTCAAAGTCTTGTATTTAATGATGAATACTTTTATGATCTGCTGCTTTGAGTTTTCTTTTGAACGGCACTTCTAGCGGAATTTACATGAATATTAACAGAATTGCATCTTTCGTAGATCAAATTTCTACTGCTTACCTATGGCTTAGGTTCCTGGCATGCTTTCAGGACAACTTCTGCACCAAGAGGCAAAGAAGTCAACCCAGAAAGGAGAAATTGTTCATCATCTGTGCACACGGGTCAAGAGACGTCCCAGACTGAAAATTGTAGCAGTCATTTGATATTACACTTTGCCTTTGGGCCCAGCAAAGACTCCAGCCAGGAACATGACATTTACACCGAGCACCTTTAAAAAGAAAGCATTTCACTACTTTCCCACAAGACATGCAACATGCAGCTTTGTTTATACACAGGCAAACTGACTTAAGCCTTTTTCTCCCCCAAAATAAAGAGAAAGGATCCAGATCCTCATCCTGGAGACCTGGGATCCCAGTGCTCTGTTCTCAGTAATTACATATTCAGCTACAATCTTTTCATAAGCAAACAAGGTATTTTTCTCCACGAGCTTGTTGTTGGAACCAAACACTGAACAAATGATCCGTGCCTCCAGGTTGTCAGAGAGATTTACATGTGACTACACAGCAGTTTGGGTATTCCACTGTGATTTCGCTCCAGGACTGAGAGAGCTGATTAATCTAACATATTCCTGGTAGAAACCATCCAGCATTTCTCCAGGAAAAAAGTTCTTAGCCTGGCACACCTTTATAATAAATACTCTCTTCTGATTTCAGCTGTTCACTTAGAAAATACATATTTGCCAAACCAGGCACCAGAGAGAAATTTTGGGCGCTTTTTTTTTTTTCCTTTGCTAAACAGACAATAATATTTTTTCAAGGTGTTCCATTTCCTTAATTATTTTGGTAACTATATAACCATGAAACCACTTCATGGGAATAATTCCACGATGTATCCCTGCAACAGCAAATAACAATTAACACATTTCTAGAAAGTCTATTTACAACAAATAGCATTCTTGCTATTTTATTCATTTTTTAATCATATTTTTGCCTGTGAAATCACCAGCACACATGGCAGGAAATATTCCTGCGGCTGATGGATTTGGTAAGTGTTTTTTAATCAGGAGCTTTCCTTTTGCATCAATCAGCCTTCCCCGCAACCCAGGAGAAACCCCTACGTATGTCATCGATACACCCGGATAGCGGAGCCATAAATCTGATTTTTTGGTGATGCTAATACAATATTATGATAGATATCTATTAGCAGGGAGAGCAGAGCAGCAGACAGACTCCAGCTCCTCTGACAGCGGCTGCTCTTTCTTTGTCAGTGTCAATCTGCGCCGGAATCGCGGGGAATGAGCGAATGTGACAGGAGAGGACCGCTCCAATTATGGATGAAGGGATACCATCTACTCCCACTGGTTGATGTGATTTATTCGACGGTCCTTCTGCATTTATAGAGCAGCAGATTGTAGCTGCTTATGAAGTGACAAATAGTGCTCAATGACATTGACTGACTTGTCTGATCAATTTAGCTCGTCTGAAAAGTGGCCGCGGATCGCTGTCCTTGTTGAACGGCGGCACCAACGGTCCCGGCTCAACTTCACCGGCCTGAAATCTCAAATGACATTAGGAAAACTATTAAAGAGGGCTCCTTTTTATCAAATAGCATGGCAGTTCCATACAAAGAATGAAAAATAGAAACCTTTCCCACAGCTTTGCTTTGAAACGCACCTCACTTAAAGAATGTTTTGCCTTCGAGACCGTGTCAGGAGAACATTTTTGTTACTTTCTATGTTCCTGAATATTTGATATATTTTCCTGAATATTTGACATATTTTGGTGGAGGAGTAGCATATCTGACAAAGGGGAAACAAGTTAAGTTTTCTTGCAAGAACCAATAAAGCAACTTTTCATGTTTTCTAGAAAAGTTGCCAACTGTCCCGATTTTATTGAGCCTTAAGTCATTAGACTAATTTTAAAATTCAGAGCTCCTGAAATCTTGTGATGATGTAATCCAACTTTTATATTAAAATCAAGAAGAAAAAGAAAAAAATTAAATTCCTGGTCTTGTGGCCAGAGAGCAACTTAAAAATGTGTTTTTTGTGAACACAGTAAAACCAAAATCCAAAATAAAATTGGAAGCCAACTTACAAATGCTGAAGGGTGTTTGTGGATTCTGAGAAGTAACCTTAGGACTACTGGAGCCTGGCAGGACTTTTTCACACTTGGGTTTGACAGCACAGGAATTTCTTAGAAGTCTGGCTCATTTTGATAGAGCTGTTGCGTTAATACCCTAATATTGAAAACTGTCAAACTCTCAGTGGCTGGAAGCCCTCCTGGCAGAGAGAATTGTTAAATGGGAAGAGGTGGCAGAGCCAGGCTCTTGGGTGCCACAGAATTCCCACTGCTTTCCTGAGCCTCGGCGCAGCCCTTCTAGTAAGGCTGGAATTACACGATAAGGTGTCATTTGGCATAAGCAAAGGCCTCAAAATAATTCCTTTAAACAAACACTGAATTAAAAACCATTGAGAAACCATTAGCAATTGTATTTTATCTAGAAATAGATTAGTATTTTTATAAAGTCATAATGTCACATCACACCTTATAAACAACACTTATGATATTTCTTATATGAAGCAGGCAGGGGAGTTGCCTGTGAATGGTAATTCTGTGTATAAATATATACAAACTTGTGAGGGAGTCTACACACACATATCAATATATATATGGTCATAGCACGAATAAATCAATGTCTGCATGTGGGGGGTGCCTGTGCGCCGTTCATTATATATTACAATATTAAACTGTTATCCATGCACAAGTATATTTATGTATATATTTCAATTTATTAGGGCTAGGCAGGCCTTTACAGACTTAATAAAGAGCACCAGCATTATAAGCCAAGAACCATTTTTCCCTTTCCCTGTATTATTCAAATTTATTAAACAATATTTCACGTTTGTTTGACACAATGTCAAACTCGGGACTCCTAAAGAACTGCTGCAGCTTTGGAACTGTTATGCTTTCTTGGACTTTAATCATTTTTGGCAAGGCTCCATTTCCTGTCAGAAAGTGAAACAGCTTAGGAATGTCATTTTCACGAAAGAAAACAGAGAGAATCCGAGAGGAAGTTCTCCTCCACTCCAGAGCCCCTAAGATACTCAAACACACTCGCAGGAGGGCTGGAATACATCAAACATTAGCAGAGGGAAAAGGACACACTTTTCCCACATTAAAATACATGGATAAAGTTGAACTTTTGCTAAAAATAGTTCCCATGACTAATCCTATTAAGTTTTTAAAAAATTGGGCTGTATCTCCCTTGAAGTCAAATTGTTTTTTAACTTTAGAATGACATTAGAAAAAGACTCTAAAGTGCCTTTGCTTGAGCCAAAGTCCCTGGAAGATTATTTTTTCTTTTCTGCTTTTTTTTTTTTTTTTTTTTTTTAAGTGAGATATGAAAAATGAGGACAGGAGCATGGATCACTCTTCTAAAAGGGCAATTTACCTATTGAAGAGGTGAGGAGGATCAGTCTCTCCCAGATCATCGCTGGTGATTTATTGTTTAAAAGAGGCTCCCTACAGAGGGAAGAGGTTCAAGGGAGCAGACACAGCCTAACCCTTCCCTGAGCCAGCTCAGTGCCTGCAGGAGCTGAGCACAGCCAAAGAGGCAGGGATGGAGGAAGCCCTGTAACAGTTTTGGGCAGGAATCACCTCTTTTCTTCGATCAGAAGGCTGGTTATGTAAAAGCCACCTTGACTGCTTGTTGTGATTGGGAAACAAGTGATGGCCAGATGGATTTTGAGCACACAACCCACACCCCAGCAGGAAAAACACTGCACCAGGAAAGTTAGCAGTTCCCACTGCATCATTGGCCACGTTGGCAGTAAACAGAACTGAGGACTTCTGACAACCACCAGATCCCTGTGCAATTTATGAATCCTATTTGGAGCTCATCTGATTGCTTTTCTAGCAGACCAAACACTTCCCAAGGTTTATGCCATCCTTGTTTGTCCTAACATCCCAGACAGAAATCCCAAGCTATGGTAATACCACAGTTGTTTCAGTGGGAAAGCAGAAGGAAGTTGGCTGCAGAGGAGGGTGAGAAACAATTCCTACAGGAAAAGCCATTTGCAACAGGATGCTGAGATAAAAAGGATGTTTATCTCATTCAAGGAATTTGACCTAAATCCAAACAACACTCATACACAACAAGGAAAGGCAGGTAGGTTTATCTATCACATTTTCCCTAGAATTGAGTTAAACACAAAATGGTAGGATTTAAGGAGCAAATGTCTTAGCCCTGATTGCTTTGGTTGCAATATGTGTTTAAACCTGTGTGTTACAAACCCCAGTGGGGCACAGGCTGCCCTGGAGGCCAGATCAGTGAGGCCAAGATGGGAGGACATCCCAGAACTGTGATCCACAGGATCCAAACACAGGAAGAGAGCACCCAGCTGGCAAAAGCTGAGCAGAGTGTGATGTGTTCAAGGAAAAGACAAAATCCTAAAGGGAAAAAATATGACCTATACCTGTGCTTTGAAAAGCCTGCATACAGCTTTTCTAGCTCAGCCACAAGAAAGATCAGGAATTGGTATTAATGAAATTAAAAGGATGTTGGAGAAGGAAAAATTAAACTAAAATAAATTAATAACTCCCTTAGCAATAAATTTGCACTTTCTGCAGTTTGCTGTTTGTTTTTTTTTTTTTCTATGGATAGATGAGCACAGAGCACAAAGAGATGCAGAATGGAGGGGTCACAGGAGCTGTCTGCTTCCATAAACCTTCACATCCCCCTGTTTGAACTCATTCTCCATCTACCTTCAGTTCAGCACTGAACAAGGAGCAGACACAACCTCACTGAGGTTTGTACAGGTAGAGGCACACAGGCATTCCCTTTGGGAAGGGAAAGAGCAGAGCAGGTTTTGTTGGGAGGGAAAACCACCCCCCTTGCATGTGCTTGTTCTCTCCATCCCTCAGGCAGCCGGGTCAGGTACGATGGGGTGGTCCCAGCATGTCCCCCACACACCAGGGGACTGTGAAAACTCTCAGCATCAGCCTACATCTGCTTGCCTTGAAGTCGGCCCCCCCACCCACACTTCCATAGCAGCTGAGTGAGGTCAATCCCCAAACACTTGTGAACACGTCGCTCCTTCCCACCCCCCCGAGGCCCCTCTGGCAGCATTGTTTTCTTTTCTGCCCCCAGCTGAGCTTTCATGGTGCTCTCTGATGTTCCTGCAAGGAATAACTCATTCCCCCAGCCCAAAGCTGTGTAATAGGTACCTTTGCAATTTTCCTACAGCACCACTGCCAGACATCCTGACAGCATCTTTTTCCTTGGACCAGCCTCGCTGCTGAATCTCTAATTCCAACCCAGCACATGACATTTGTTTGTTGTCAAAAGTATAACTTGGTGCTTGCACTTACAATAATGTCTTCTAGCAAGTTAGTCACCAAGGAACATTTCCAGTCATTTATTTTTGTGCACAGACTACAGGTTTCCATGGCTATATTCCACAGTAAGAAAAAAAAGAAAAAAAGAAAAAAGAAAAAAAATTCCAATTTCATGCGTAGATTAAATACTTCAAAGTCTCAAACACTCAAGCCATCACTAACACATGCAATAATATAAACTGGAATGAATTTCCAGGATGTAGTAGGCTGAAACTCAGCTTTCGGAGCAGCAGGGTTGAAGTGCACTTTGACACTGGCCCTCCCCATCCCCTCTCCCCACACCAACTAAACCCTCCTTACCTCACCTTCTCCTCATGGCTGGCCCAGCCTCACAGCAGCTGGCAATCACCAATTAGCACCAGAGCCCATGAATTTGTCCAAGCTGCAGCTCAGGCTGCGCTTCCGACCCATCTCCATAGTATCAGTTTATACGGCAAACCCATGAAGTCAACTCATTACATGTTCCTCCAAAAATCTCCCCATTCCTCAGCGCTCAATCTTCATTCAAACTCATCTTTACCTTCATTATATCCTGTATACTTCCCTGCAAGTTAAGACAAATATAAAATCATTCAGGTTGGGAAAGCCCTCCAAGATCATCAAGTTGAGCTGTTAGCCCATCACTGCCAAGCCCAACACTAACCTATGTCCTCAACTGCCACATCTACAAATCTTAAATCCCTCCATTCATGGGGACTTAAACAGACTCTATGAAGGGTTATGTGATAAATCATTGCTAAAAGTTTTGTTTGCATTGTTGGAGGAGTCTTCTATTTGTACTGAGGGGAAGGATTTGGGAGAGCGAAATCTATATCTGGAGCTATACCCTTATTTTTCTGTACAGTTAAATATATAAGGACTTAATGAACTTCCTGAATTTAATAAGAATTATATATATATATGTATAATAAACCATAATGTTAATTAGCTCTTAAGCAACGATCACCATGCCCATTCTTCTTGATAAACTGTGTCACTTAAATCCCAGCCTTTTCCCACTCCCGTTGCTATAGGTACCTCTCAAACAGCAGTTCACACATTACACTTGGCCCTCCTCCCTTCTGTCCCAGCCTGGTACCTCCTCGAGGGTGTCACATGCAGCCATTTATCTTCCCTTTTTATCAGCTTGCTGAGCCATTCAAATATGGGCAGATCTTCTTGAGGCCTCCCCACTTATTCTTCCACCCCCCCAACCCCAATTTCCATTTATATCTAGATTTTTCCAAGCCCAACACAACCTAAAAGGCAGGAGAAGGCCTGAGCCCAGATTGTTTAACAATGCCTTGAGGGGCTTATTCACCGAAGTTCGACGCTCTGACGAACAGCTTGCTGCAGCCCTAATGGTAAGGCATATAAAATGCATCATACATTAAATTTAATGTTGCCTCATTAGTCTTAATTAGATTCCTACATTACACCAGGATTATAGTTTCTTCGTGTTTATGTTTGCTCCTAAAATAAAGTCTACACTAGACAACGGTTTGGTGTAACCGTTGAATAAATATACCCTGGGTGGATACCTATGGATACCTTCTTAACCTTGTAGAAACTAGAAAGAAATCAGGTGGTGTTACAAATGCCCTTCAGACAGAGACACTGCTTAGAGTCAGTTACAAATGAATTAATTTAAAGGAAAAAAAAAATATGGCGTGCAAATATTAGAAATTATCTTCTATTTTAAAGGGTAAACAGTGAAGGGAAAGGAAGGGACTGTTTGCTTCAAACAAGTGGGAGCTTTTCTATTTTTATGGCTGCTTTGATAGATTGCTCTCATACTAATTAATTTTGTCTTCTGGATTAGATTTTTCGCAGTTTATTTACTTTCAGTTGTAAAATCTGCTTCCAAGTGATGCCACTAATTCATCTTTAGAACTTGGTTCCAAACACCAGCAGAGCTCATCCCATGATTAGTCAAAATGACCTACACCAGGACCACACATATCAGAGGTGAACAGTTTTTTAAAAGGGAGCATCCCACTTCTCTTCTTGCAGTTAATTTAACAAGCAATTTTAAGTTTCAAAAAGTTTGGAAAAAATACAGGTTTTTTGTAATGTCAAACTGAAGCTTGATTGCTATAAGCATTGAAAAGGTGAAAGCTGGTTTATCAAATGCCATTTTTAATATTTTGGCTCAGATCTTGCCATGAAATAGTTCAGCTTCTTGAAGCTATTTCTCACCCAGCACAGAGAGCAATTCATATAAGTTCATCTCTTTCTTTCTGATTTGTCCAAGCCTCCACAGTAGTACAGAGCAAAGAGAAGTCAATTAGCATTATTACCAGTGAGTGTTCTGCTGATATTTTTAAGATTATTTCCTTTCATGTCCCATACCATTAATTTGATAAAATTTAATAAAATTTCATTTGAATTTGCATGTGGCCTGGTTTACTTGTTAATTAGAATTTGAAGAATATTATTGAAAAGACAGTGTAAATCTGTACATTTCATTTGCTTAAGGGTTTAAAAGAAGTTATTTTGTCCTGTTTGGATTTACCCTTTTAGAAATCTTTGCACAAAAGTGAGCATTTGAGGTTTCTTAATATTTCAGTTGGCCCTACCAGGTACACTAAAATAGCATTATTTCTTCTGAGATAAAACAAGCTGACTTAGGCTTTGAAAAGATCATTTCCTTGGCTCAGGAAATGGGAAAAATGCTTAAGAAAATTTTCAAGAACTATCTGGCTTTAAAAGTAGATCAAAATCTAAATATTTGTTTCACAGACAATACTGAAACAATTATTTAAATGACGAAGAGTGCACATGTACTGACTGTGCTCAAACTTGAATTTAAACTTTTCATCCATCTACGCTACAGTAGCACATTTTCCTTAGGAATGACATCTTGGGAAAGGCCTGTTCAACACGAAAAGGAAGAGGTTTACATTTTCTAAAATCCCCTAATCCTGCCTTTTTGCAGTCTCTCCATAAACTGTTACCTTTTTCCTGAGGGGATAAAAAGCTCAGTTGTTTCTTTCTTCAGTTCCTGGGGCAAACTGCAGCTACGGAAGAGCTTAAATCCCAAACGAACCAACCAAAACCCCAGAAACACAGAAATCTACCATTCTTCATCGTGAATCCAAAGAATAACAGCATCTACCAGTAAACATGGATGAGGAGTGTATCAGTGGGCTACGGATGGGTTCACAGGAGGAAGGAGGACTGGATGTACTATGGACATATCTTCAGCAGCTAATATCCTGTACAGTTACAGCACAGTGCTGAGAACCTGAAAGAAATTTGGGAGAGGAGGGGTGAAAAAAGCAGTTTTTTCACTGGATGACAATCTGTTATTTAGAAGCTGATGCCTAGGAACGTACACTCACTTTTATCTTTAAACCACACAAAGTGTTCCAGAATGGGTAAGACTTAACAGAGTTGTTTCTTTTGCCAAAAGGCCCAAGAAAAGCCAGCTCTGTCTCTTGCGTGGGTTGGCTGCAAGGCAGGATGCAGCCAGGCAGGACACATTCACCTCCCTCCACTCTGGCTCATACAACCTCCAGCAAAAAATAATAGATGTTGTAGGGAGGCTGTGACTTTTTGTCTTTTTATTGCCTTCTGCCGCGGCCCGCTGGCAGCAAGGACAGCCAGCCATGCTGGGCTTCACTGGGAAAGGCTCCCAGCATGGCTGGAACTAGATCCATGGAGAAGGGGAGCGTGTGAACCCCAGGCACCCCATGCTGCAGAGCAGACCTCCAGATGTTGGAAGAGCAGCGTCTCCCGCTTGGCGAAGGATGGAGGAGGCGAGGAGGGTGGTGATCCTGCCGTCGGGAACTGCTCTGCTCTGCAGAGCTGGCAGGAGATGAGAGGTACGTTCTGCTCTGCAAAGAGCTGCAGCAACTTCCTCCAGAGCAACAGGGAGCTGAGCAAAGGGCGGCTGCACTGTAAATCACATCTCCAAGGCTTCCACAGGTGAGGCACAGCTGGGCAGGGCTCTGCACACCGGGATGGAGCAGGACGGGTCTGGTTCAGCCCGTCGCTGTTGGATCCAGTCCTTTCATTTTCCTGGCTCTGTACCAGGGGGATCTATCACCTTCCTGTTGGATTTCTTCTGAGACATAAAGAAAGCTCCAGGACAACACCCAGAAGTGGATTAATTGTTTTATTCTGCCTTCCCAAACAAGGTCCGAGCGTTTCCGGGATGAGCTGTGCTCCTCGCGCGCACATGAGCTGTTCTGGCAGGGGCGCCTCAGCCCAATTTAGTTTGAGTGACAAAAGTTAATTTTATTGATGCACAGCCTTCTGTGATGCTAGGTAGGAGGTCCGACGATGCAAATCAAACTGCTTCTCCCAAAATATCCCAGTGATTGATAATGAGGCAGTGATGCAGATTTTTGACACTTTTGATCCTTCCACAAGCAAATGCTAAATTTAGGCCCAAGAATTTAAAAAGATAATGCCACGTTGCTTTAAAAGTGATCCGTGAAAGATATACATAGTTTAACAAAGTCCAATGTTATTCAATGAAGATTCATTTTTTTTAATGACAAAAGAAAGCTGTAATAAGCAAGATTTCAGAAATAATGGAGGAAAATTAACTTGAACTAAACCTAGGTATTGAAACCTGTCAAATATGCTACTCAAGTTTAATTTCACTTCTAGTGGAAGGGCTATATATTGTATTTTGATTTCCCTACTGTATATCTACACACCTATATGTGTCAACTGTTCTGCAAGGTGTATAAGGGACATATCCAGAAACATTTGAAAAAGGAAGATGACTGACACTTACAGGAAAAGCCTTTTTTATATGTCTATATTTTGTTTCATTAATCATGCATGTTCATTAACCAATCATGGTAATTTACTATGCACTGTTTGAAGACATGTTGCATTACAATGGTGTCATTGTCACTTTGATCATCTAAAGATCTCACAGGATGACATTTCCAACCAGAGAACCTGGCTCCTCTGTACGTGCTGCATGAATATGTACTAGAGACTCAGAAGTGTAAAAAAAAAAGGAAAAAAAATCAACAACAAACCTGCAGTGCAACAGCGTTTGCAAGATACAGAAATTAATTATGTAGCTCAAAGATAACAACCCACAAATTAGGTAGAAATATTCAGGTGAAGTGATTTGCACATGATTTTAATAGTGGATAAGCACCAAAAGGAGACGGTATTCATTTTGTCATGTAATATTTGATCATTAAGTGTTTTGCTAGGTTGTATCATGCTTGATCTACACAACAATCTGAAAAACACTCTCTTTACAAAACAACCTAAAAATGTTCTCAAAAGTCTGGGCTTTCATCACTACCAGCTACTGCATTTATATAGCAAGAAACTAAATATATGTTTATCAAAAGATAGTTAGAGGCACCACTACCATAATGCAGCACTTCCTTTCTCCTCAGTCTGAGGTCACTGCAAGAAATGTTGTGAACCTGAGCAGTACACAGAGCCTCATTTTACGGAACCAAGGTTTACAACTTCTTCACTGCTCATTTCTGCCTTCTGTTGCACCTTTCATAAACCTACTGATTAATATCAAACAGTGAACAACTCTGACAAGCAGGATTACTAATCCAACATAACTGTTTATAGTGTGAATGAAAAAAGTGCTCCATTTCCAGCCACTGCACTTAATAATAAATTCCTGTTGTACTTAAATGTTGAAGGGATTACATAACTGTCAAAGTTCCTTTAAATGTTAAGGGTAGTAATCATATTAAAGACATACTATACAGAAGTGAAAGCAAATGTCAGTTTAGCTATTATTACCATATTTGCATGGAGTTTGGAAATATAGGGCCAGATTCCTACACACATCACGTTTGGGCTCGTCGTGGCCGAGCAAAGAGGAAAAGGAGCTGCAAACCCACCCTGCCAGTCGTGCTGCAATCCTGTGCCATATAAGGGTCAGAAAAAAGAACTTCACGTGCCCTAGCACAGCCACGGGGCTGTTCTGGATTCCACCAGCTGAAACAGGACCACCAGGACAATTGTGCCAGAGAGACGGAGGGGAATGCCACGCATTCCTCCTCCCTCGCTCCCTCTTCCGCTGCGCATACTTCACGCGAGGAAGCTGCTGGATTGGCTCAGTACCAGCCCAGGACAATCCTGAAGCACCCACTTAAGACATGCTTATGACAACTGCGACCCTCTTGGGTATCCCTAAGACAGCAAGAGCCAGGAATCTGGTGCAAACAAGATCAAATATGCAGATGCTCTCCGTGCAGTCTTTAGATACCGTTCCTCTGACCTCTGATATTGGCTTCAACACATTAAACACTCTGGAGTCAATTAGTACCAAGCAACGCTATGAATTGTCCAGAGGAAATCAGGATACATTAATTAAACTACTACTAAAAAAAAAAGAAATTAAAAAAAAAAAAACCAAGAGCACAGCAATAAAGCCTCCAGTAAAGAGACCTCCAAACCCAACGAAGACCTAGATCTCAGATTGCACTCTATATTTACCTCCTTCCCTGCATTGGAACCATTTGCAGGATTAAAACCTGAGCCTGGCGCCTCCCCACACTACGGTTATTGGCAAAGAAATAATTCTTTGACTGTCTTCCAGTACTCTTTTAAAGGACTGGGGTTATTCACGCAGAGCCACACCCCACATCCAGCAAGACAAGAGGAATGCTTGCCCGTGGAAGTTATGTGCACGCAATGAAACCTTTGTTCCCAAGTTAGAAATGGGACCCCATTATTAGCATTCCTGATATTCATAGCACTGCCGGCGTTCCACAGCGCCCAGCAGGGCTCAGCCAGCAGCCTCAAGGAAAAAAATGTCTAACCTTGAGTTTTGTATCATCGTGGAATCAGCTCATTTCAGAAGAACTCACCTGCAGTGTCCTGCTGCAGTGTTTGCTTTGAGAGAGAGAGGATTCCAGCCACAGCCTCACCCAAAAGATGAATGCCAGTGATGCCAGTTGGTGCTGATGTCTTGGAAGAGCATCAGTGTTGAAATCCTTGCTCCAGTGCTCCCTGAGTGCTCTTCCTTGGAAGTGCCCCACTGACACACTGCCTCACCAGCAAGCTTTGCCTTATAATAAATAGAATAATGAAAAGGCAAAGAGGAGCAACATAATTAATTCACTGCACATCCAGGGATAGTTACAAACATATTTGATACCTAAACATTAAGTATTGTCTGGTAACCTACTCAGTGGTGGGTGGAAAGCAGTCTCCCATGGCTCAAGAATCCCTGAGATGTTGAACATTTTCCTCTACAAACCCAAAAATTCAAAACATTTGCCAATAATACACGTGTAAGAATAGAGATGTCTCTGGATAGGGTCTAGAGAAGGTCAAATTGCTTTGAAACATCGTCTCTTTTTTTAGGACAGATATCACTATGGCAGTGATAAATATTTTGTGAAAAATCTAAATAAAGCAGGCTGGATGTTGCATACTTAGAATGGGTGTCACTAAAGTTTGGGGGTTTTTTTCCCCCCAAATGAAATTTCTAGGAAGGATTTGGGCAACTTTGTTAGTGTGGAAATCACCATGGGAAGCACATTGGCCCCAAGGCATTTGACGACCTCAACGTGTTCCCTGTCACCACGTCTGGCCCCTCTTCATGTCAGCCTCTTCCTTTACAGGAATTTTGAGGTGGCAGAGGATTGGTCATGCTCTTCTTTCTCAGCATTCTTTTCTGAGAAAATTTATCAAAACAAACTGCCTTTTAAATTTTGGGAGGTTTTTTTAGCTAGTGACTCTTTTTTTTATCTCTGGTTTGTTGTTCATCCACAAATGCAGAGGTAGACCTTTTGACTCAGCAGATGGTCACCTTAGATGTTTTCCTGAGGGTTGGAAAGGTTGAAAGAGGGAACCCCACACTCCCTCCCTGGATCCTGAGATCCTCCTGGCCTGTTGACATCTACCATCTAATGCCTGATGACAGGGCAATGGAGGCTGCATGTTTCAGCTGCATTTCTAACGCTATCAAAGCCCCTTTCCCTTGTAACTGAACTGTTCTAATTATGCACATTTCCCTTTGCTGTATTCCTCAAGGTCTTGTCTCACCAAATGATGTAACTCTTGATTACAGCTCTTGTATTCAGCTTGTACGATGAGGCTGAAATACTCCTGAACACCTTGATGACAAGTACATGGATTTGCCTGGCAAAACAATAACCACGCTAAAGCTCTTTTAACATCCCGGTTCCTTTGCTGAAAGCATCTGCCTATACTGTCAATTCATCCTGTGCCTCTTGGGTGCCTGACTTCAGCATCAGCATGCAAGTCCTATAAATGAATACATGCCGCTGGGGGTAGCACTTACAGTGGAAGAGGATCGTCTCATGAGTGATAAGGGTGACAGAAGTGCAAAGCAGAGCTGAGTGGATCTGGCACTCACATTGTGAGCAACACAGCATCCGTATAGGAAGATTTTCCCACAGAATGACATGCAATAATTTATTCTAAGCCCTTCCAACTCATGTGTGGTGCTGTTTTGGTTTTTTTTTTTTTTTAATTTGGATTTTTTTTTCTTCCCCTCCTCTGTGAAGTTTCTATGTTCTGCAGCTCTTCTCTAAATAACTGTTTAAGATGCCACTGCTAGAATGAAATGGATACTTTGAAGGTAAACTAACCCATCTGACCAAGTCAATAATTACTAGTCAACACTATCCTCACATAACTACATTCTGCAAAAGAGTATCACTGAGAAACAGAGGGTGGATTTTTATACTAAAATACAATGGTCTAAAGTAACAGTTAAAAAGACCCCATTTTTAACCAGTGGTTAAAAATACACAAATTAAAAATATGCCTCACAAAGCTTTAAGCAGGAAATGCTGTTTGTTTTAATGACAGCCCTGCACTGAGCATTTCAACTTCCTAAAGGTCAGAGCGTGAAGGACTTCCAGATCCCTCAATGCTGTGCAGCACAGAGGAGCAGAAAAACTCTCATCCTGAGCCAGACAGGTTTCCCAACACATCCACTGCAATGTCTCCAACGCCAGCCACCACCAGATGTTCCAGCAGATGCCAGAGCGGGTGACATTTAGGGTGGCTGTGGGATACTCCTTGTCTTCTGAAGGACACAAAACATGTTCTAACCACATATGACCTGGAACCAGACAGGCACAGTGCCATCACTACTGAGAACCAGAAATTGCAATGGGACACCCTCCCATATCCTGCTGCCCTGACCAAAACTTCTGCTGGAATAGGTAGAATCCACTGGTGCTGGGGTTTGAAGTTATAGTGCAAAAGTCTGGAGACTCCCTGGGCACCTACAGACATCCTTTTGTCTTTCCCCCAACTTTTCTTATTCCCCCCTCCTAATTAAGTCCTCCCCCTGATACTGCTTAACTGCATTGTTCAGTAATTTGGTAAAAATAGCTATAAACTAAAAAAAAAACCCTCACATATCGCTACACTTACCTGATACAGAAAGTCTATGGACTACAATTTACATATTTTATAAAGATCTGTACTAGCATTTAAAAGCTTTCATTCCATTTAAATACAGACAACCAAGTAAAGGCAGCAAAAAACCTGCACCTTTCCCCTGGAAACTTTGCTAAGCCTCAAGGCTTTGCTCACGTGTCCATGAGACATGATCCTCTCGCAGTCTGTTCTCCAGCTGCTGGTGGTTAGTGCAGAAGAGACAAGGAGTCCAATCCTGCTCTTCAAAACATTTTTGCTTCACTCTCAGGCACCTTCTGCCTTCAGCAGCCTGGGCAGAGACTGGTTCTTAAACATGCTGCTTTAGATTAAACTACCCCCCCAAAAAACGCAATGAAAGGAGGTAAGCACTCAAAATTAGTCAGTTCAGTTAGTCTTGATTTTCCTAGGCAGCAACCTCAAAACATAAGCACAGCCTTCAAAACATGAGCTTGGAATGTCAACTAAAGGTCACAATTTTATTATTTTTAAACCAGCTAAGTAAGTATCTTAAAATGTCCAAATGGAAAAGAAAGAGTAATGATGTAGCAGTCTAAACTATTTAACAAGTCTTAAATATGAAAATCCTTTAAAATAAGGAATGACCAGCTCCCACCTTGGTGTAGAGCAGTGGGAAAGGAGAAGAAGAACTTTTCTTAGAAGTACTACAATATCTGCAATAATTGGTGTATTTGAAAGGTGAAATTATCAAAGATAACAGTCCACCACAGAGATCTGGTGTGGATTTAGCAGACAGATTCTCCAGGTGGTAATTCTCACACCAGAAAACTACAGCACCATAAAAATCNATACATCAAACAGATTTTTTAAAATTACCATCATTAACAAATGGGAGGAAAACACAACAGAACTGGTTTGAGAAAAAACCTGTGAGGTGCTGAGCAGGTCTGTTCCATCAGATATCTGTGATGCTCCCAGGGCATAGCTGCAGGAGGATGTGAATCATTGCTCTGAGCATATGCAGATCTTTGTGAGACCATCTTAACAGATTTCTGTAATACATACGTGATTTAAAAACACACTTCCATTTAAAAGTTCAGTTTTTGTAAGCACATCGAAGCTTTGCAAATGTAGATTTATTTCTTTTAATAGTGCATATTAATAATATTGATATAATTATCACTATTCATATTTGAAGACTCACGAATACAAATTTTTTCGAAGATTATTTGAAATTCAAAATGGGGAGTAAAGAGATCCATAATTTAGTGGGTAGAAGTGGGAGTCAAGTTTTCTGGAGCCTAATTTTCCCAGTGTTTAAATATTGCAGAGAATCAATGCAAAGCTCTGAAATGAACTTTGGAAAAACTGTTCATTCCCTTTACTACACTTATCCAATACATAAACTCAATAGGCTAAAATTCATCTACTTTACAAAGATTTGGTGCAACTTAATAGAGTGCTTTGAGATCTTGTGATGAAAGAGTGAACCCAAGTACAAAGTAATATAATAAAGATAGCACCATTAATTAGAATTATTAAAATTCATACACTAAAATCTATAATCTAAGCAGTAGGGACCAAGTTATTCATGGGTGTTTAAAATAAGGAAGAACATTAAGAATACTAATTTTGACAATTGAACCCAGCATACCAAAACTGTCCCTTTTGTTCTGTTTAGTCTTTGGGGAACAGATAAGTTCACACAGAAAAGAACAATAGGCTGCTGTGTCTATAGACTTTGATTTGTTTTTTAAGATGGTCAGTTAGTACTCAACAGCAAGTGCTAAAGAAAACTGTTCTTTTCTGGAGCAACCAGTGGTGTGATGGGGTAAAAAGGCAATGTTTTATTTAATTTAAAAAGTGGTGGACACTCCAGCTGTCACAGGAGGTGGCTGATGAGGAGGTGAGGATGAGCAAGGAGATGGTTGGAAGGGGCTCTGAGCAACCTGGTCTAGTGGAAGACGTCCCTGCCTATGGCAGGGGGTGCAGTGAGGTGATCTTTAACCCAAATCATTCTGTGAATATACAGATGCCAGTGAGGGCTGCAGTCCATGCACAAGCCAGCTCCTTGTGCCTCAGTTTTCAGACTTCAACCCTTCTTGCTAATGCCCTCAAGAGAAAAAACACTGGGAGCTTTGCCACGCAGTTTGCCTAAGCCACACCTTGGCTGGAGAAATGAAGAACTGCTGTGACTGTGCCCCTCTGTGTCCCATCCTGCCATCTCCACCCAGCCAAACCTTGCTCTAGCAGACAAACTCACACATGCAAAGCTCTGCTTGGAGGCAGCAGGATTGTCCAGCAACACTCGTGTCCAAAATAAGCTACAACAATGGCCACATCAGAGCTGCTGCCAGCCTGGGGACTGCGACTAACTTGTGCATACATTTGCATAAGTTATATAAAAATGAATGTATAAAGTTATATTTATCTGTACTTGTATCTTCTCTGATATGAGTGGATGTTGCTTGTCCACCCACAGCAAAAACTCACAATATTGTAGGCTTATAAATACAGAGAGCAGGAGAGCAAATTACAACATATTTCTCCTAGGTTACACTTCAGATGTTCTTCAGGGGACTGGAGCTGTGGACAGCAGTGAGGGCTTGTAGCCCATCAACAAATTGGCCACCAATGTGGCACCATTTCCAGTGCTTGTGTTCCCATGATAATGGAATTGGTGTGATAAATAATTCATCTCTTCCCCTTCCTTCCCCACTGCATCCAAGGTCCTTGCACCAATCCCACTGCACTTCCCTCCCTGCACTATCCCACCCCAAACTGGACACAAATGTGGGAAATCAGAGTCTGAGCCAAATCCCCCTGGAAGTTGGGTGGGAGTTTTCTTGTTGACTTCAAAGGGAGCTGGAGCAGGTCCTCACTGCATAGCAAGGAAGATGTTCATTGTGATTTATAAACACAAATTTTTGTTCGTTTTTTTACTGCCTAACTTCATAATCTCAGTTTCCTGGACTGATGCCATGGATTGCTGTTCTGTAGCTGATTTACAATAAACACAAGAAAAACTCTGCAAACATATAGTTTACTGCCAGTAACAAACACTTCAAATTCCTTCTGTATTTTCAATGAAAAAAAAAATTACTAAAAAGATCTAGAGAAAATACAATATCTGGTTTAATCCCTAATTGAAGAGGAGTAGATTGTTATGGAGACACAAATTATATTGTACATAATGAATTTCATCAGAATACAAATATAACAATATTGCTTTTTTGCCTTTCAACTAGGGAACATCCTATTTTAAACTTGGGAACCATTTAGCTTTCAGATTTCTCAAAGTATTTGCAAGGAGACTTGGAATTTCAAAGTAATTGCAAGGGTATGTGTAGCTCAAATCCAGTTTAATGACAAAGAGGGAGAGAAACCAAGAAATCTTAATTAGCCTAACCAGTGATAACTAGATTGAGTTTCTGGGTGAACAATGTCAGATTAGTACAAGGAAACAAAATATTAATTTAGGAAATACCAAGGTTCTGTGGAAAGAAGGGAAAAAAAAGGTCAGGAGAGCTCAAATTCAAGTTGCCATTACCCCTCTGAAACATCAGTGCTCAAATTGTCCAAGATAACAAAATGACTGAACTTTCCTCATTGAGATCAGTTTGATTTATCATTAAATTTTTGCTTCAAAAGATGCACAGTGGATAAGTCTAATATATCTTCATTTCAGGAAGAGAATTAGGAAGAAAGCCCCACTGAAAACATGACTGATCCCTACCTATGTTGTGTATACATCTATATTTACAAACACAATTATCCAGGGAACACGATCTCGTAGGTAACTGCCTCAGCTTGTAGAGATATATTTGTAGTTGTTGTTATTCCATGGCCATGCTCTGATCTCTGTAAACACAGGATTAATGAGTTTTCTTGAAACTTTCATTGTGTATCCAATTGAACAAGAACATCTTCTTTGGATAACACAATATAAATTACCTAATTAAGACACATGATCTGTGTAATAAACCCACATATATAAAACATGTGCAGCATAGAGTTTTTCAGTCCAAATGTGTCAATGTGTTTTGTTTTTTTTTATTTTCAATTCAAGGGGAAAAAAGTATGCCACATGTAGACTAACAGTCTCCCAAATTTCCTTTTTCTTTTTTCTTTCAATTACAAGAGCATTGTCATTACACAAGTCTAAAATGGAGCTCCTCATGCTGGGAGATTTGTGATTTATTTTCAGATTTTAACCAAAAAATGCATTATATGTTCCACTTTAAGAGTTGATACATATCTCTGATGTTTTAAATTTGTACAACAGCTCTATAGATCATTCTATATCACCATTATAATTATTTCTAAATAAAAAATTAGCTTGACATAGACTAAGTATAGCACACAAAATGCCAACAGTTTGAAGTTCCAAAGGAAGAATGTAATTCTTGAGTACATAAAATGGAGGATAACAATTACAGCAGCAGCATGTTGCTGTCTCCTCAGTATACAGCACTGGGGAAACTATTAGAAAACAAAAAAAATCCCCACTAAACTAAACCCAGAAATACTCAGTTCTGCAAACAACACAAAAATACCTCCAAACTTGCTGGAGTTAGCTCAGGTGAAAAAAAAAAAAAAAAGAAAGAAAAAAAAGACAATTTTTTATAGCCATTACAGGTTTAAGCTCTACCTATTTTATTTACGAAAGAGAAGGATTTTGATAACAGTTAAATTTGTCCAGGCATAAATAATAATTCTGAAGGTTAGAAGGCTAAAGAAATGTAAGTGAGAAATATTTTCTATACTGAAAAAAATTTACAATAGAACAATGTATTGAAATTTATTTTTTCCCTAGGAAGAATATTTCTCAAGCTGAGTCTTTAGGAACTATTTAAGCTGAAGCATAAATGGGAAATATCATGGTGATATTAGTGAACAAAGCTCTATGGCCCACAGATCAAGGGGTCAGACCAGTCCCTTCTGACCTTTAAATATAAGAGCAGCATTTTATTTAGGGCTTCTACTCTTTGTGTTAGTCCTAAGAATTCCCATCACAATTAAACTCTACATCATGGAAGATCCCGAGCAAACAGACTCATTTCATGAGCTGTCCCCAAGAGTTTACAGACTTTAAGCTCAGTTTTGCAACTTGCAGCGAATGAAGTTCCACACAAATGGGATCATTTTCCCAAATTCAATGATAACACGATACTGACTTTTATTATAATGGTATTTCTTTCATTTTACCATCACGGTATTTGGGAGTTCGACTGCATTCCTTGCTAAGTGGCCTATTCTGTTTTGCTTATACGAGATGCCAAATTGCCATTTAAAATTCCCAAGTTTATTAACTTCAACCTCCTGGTGCCAGCTGTTTGAGATGACAAGGCAGAAGGCAGGAAGGGCACTGTGATGGAACACGACACGAACATGTTCCTGGGGAATACACTGGAGACTCCTCTCTTTCATCTGACCTCTCCAACACAGAACTGCTCGTTACATTGCCCAGACAGATTATTGTCACATTTTAAGTCCTCAAAAGTTTCCAAGGTACCCAGGGAAAGATTTACTAATGCTCATTTTGGCATATCTGAGCCAATAGGATGCCCCAGCTTCAGTTATAGAATCATTTAATGGTTTGGGTTGGAAGGGACCGTTAAGGGTCATCTTGTCCCAGCCCTCATGCCATGGGCAAGGACATCTACACTATCCCAGGCTGCTCCAAGCTCCATCCAACCTGGCCTTGAACACTTCCAGGGATGGGGCAGCCACAGCTTCTCTGGGAACCCTGTGCCAGGGCCTCACCACCTTCACAGGGAACAATTTCTTCCTAATCTCTAATCTAAACTTGCTCTCTGTCAGTGTGAAGCCTTTCCCCCTTATCATGTCCCTCCATCCCTTGTCCCCAGTCCCTCTCCAGCTCTCCTGGAGCCCCTTCAGGCCCTGGCAGGGCTCTGAGCTCTCCCTGGAGCCTTCCCTCCTCCAGGGGAACATTCCCAGCTCTCCCAGCCTGGCTCCAGAGGGGCTCCAGCCCTGGAGCAGCTCCATGGCCTCCTCTGGGCTCTCTTCAGCATCTCCAGGTCCTTCTCACACTGGGGGCCCCTCAGCTGGTTTCAGTCCCCATCTGTGGGAGCAGCCACACCTTCAAGGGCTCTGCTATCCCTTGGAGGGTGCAGGTGATGAACGTGCCTCTGGCTACTGGCCAGAAACTGCACACACTGAGTTTAATCAGCACAGCTCGTGTCCCCAGGATTGTTGTACTTCTGCTCACCACAATAGTTACTAAAACTTGTGCTCCAGACTGGTGGGATTTGGCTTCAATTTTTAGCACACTATTTTCACTGCATCCTACACCCAGCCACAGCTTATCTATCATTTGATTCTGACAGATACATATTTTATATTTTGACAAGCTGCCCACTTGACTGCTTTCCTGTGACATCATCTTATCTCTGAATGTACCAACCTGTTAATAACTTCATTTTCTGGTTGAATTTTTCCAAATTAAATTAAGCAGGCGAAACATGTTAAGCTCACCAAGTCCTCTTAACACTTCTGCTGAAGGGCATCCTCTGATAGCTTGATTTTGGAAAGGGCAGCACACAACCTGTCAGATGGGGATCTGGTCCAAAATATCAGGTTTCTGCAAGGTAGAAGATTTCCCCCTCAGCTAAGAAATATAAAAAGGAAAAAAAAACCCCACAACTTAAAAACAAAAATTCAACTTTTACCATCCGATAACTGATATTCTAAAAATTGTATCATTATTTAATGGTACTTGAAGAAAACGCTTATGAGATAAAAAGGAACAATAAAATCTAACAAGCTAATTTTCAAGTTTTCTGTTGTAGATAGAAAGATGGAAGTTAAATATAGTTCAGTGGGAGCATGAAATAATTTTCTTTCCATCTTGTGACAATAAAAATCAGCAGAAACTTTTCCTTCATGTTGACTAAAACAATTTTAGGAAAAAAAAAATCTTCTTCCTGAATATACTATATAGTAGTAATTAAATATGGGCACTTTCATACTTATTCCATAATTAGCTTTTCTGTGGAAGCAATACTGCACTGGACATGAAATCACAGGACAGTGACAAAATTTAATTGGATAACACAGACACAAAATCAGAAAACCAGGCTCTTTTCCCAGTTGCAGAGCTCAGAACATTCCTTCCCATTCTACGCCTCAGTCTGCTGCCATTTAAATTGAAAATGCTGCACCAAGAGAAGGAAAATCAATATGAAAACATAGCACAAGTTTTGGTTTGTTTTGGTTTTTTTTTTTTTCCCAGTTGTGTTACAATGCGAAACAGAGCACTCTCGGTTCCTGAAGGTTTTCAGTGCACTTGGGTTGTTTCAGAAATAAAATTTGGCATTCACAGAGCCATGATCACAATTCCTGACCCACTTGGCTGCTGGCAGTAAAGGAGGAGTCCAAAGGAGCAGAGCCATGCTGTGCCCAGTGGAGAATCAGCACCCTGGCCACCATCCCATCCTGGGGACAGTCCCAGGGATGGACCTCTGCACTCCAGACACATCCTGCCTCAGGGAAAGGGTTTTGCCACGTGCCCACACAAAGCCACCAGCACCAGGACAAGGAGAAAGCCCAAAAGCCCAACAGGTTCAGCACCAGAAAGGAGCCCAAAGTCTCCAATCCCTTCGATTTCACTGCGTACCTCCAACCTGCTCTGCACTGAGAGGAGGGATGATGAACTGAGGGAAAGGCTGCTGATATTCCCCTGGACTTACACCTTTGAAAGCCTGCTCAGAGACCTGAACTGCACAAAATGCCCCCAGACAAATTAACACCACAGCAGGACCTCGTTAGCATTTATAGCTTGCATTGCTTGATATACCTGAAAATTTCCACTTAGTGCCAAAATCCTCACTCCAGACAGTCCAAGGAGTATAACTTTTATCTCTAACAGGGTGTCAGACTCCAACAGGGGGTTCTGAGAACACAGTGGATCTCATTGGGCTGTATACCAGCAACCTTCAAAGATGCTGAGTGTGAGTAATGCCACCCACCACTGGAGGAAGGGGCAGGAATGTGCCAGAACCTGCCAGAGCTCCTCAAGCTCAGGCCCTCCCTACCCCACTTCTCTCTACTAGAAACTTCTAAATCAACCTTATGTTTTTTGGAAAACACATTAAGACTCAAAAGCCTGAGTTATAATAAATATTTTTCCTTACCAATGCTAAAACAAATTTCTTGTGCTGCTCACATGGGCCTGATTCCGTCCATCATGTTCCTGTAACAACCCAAATTTACATCACTGAGGGTTTTGCCTAGAAAGGAAGTCCAGACCTGAGGCAGAAGGAACCTGGGATCAGAGACCAGCTACAGAAAAGGCTTTTAAGCAGAGATCTACTACAGTGTAGCCACGTGCAGCATCTGAAATACATGTATATTGTATTGGGGAGTGGAAAAACCAATCCGTAACTCCAACTTGTCTAAAAGAGATGTAATTAGAACTAATACAAATGCATCTTTCCTACATGGTTGATCTAATCAACAGTGGCAGGTTTAATTACAAGCCTATTTAAGGTGAACATATTGCATTACTGTGGAAAAGATGCATTATTTTACATTGTAGGTGTACCTCCTACTTCTCTATCTGTCACACAGGCGGTGCCTTCAATAGCTGTTAATGTAATGTCTCTTTTTCCAAGCTCCATTTTTTTTTTTAAGTTTTTAAGCTGAATCCAATGGAATCCAACCCAAATCTAATAATTGCAATCTATTTTTTTTTTCCTTGCTATTTAGTTTTCACCACAAAGAAAATGACAGGTCTAATATGAGGCTCCTGAAATGTAGTTACATCTAAGCTTCAGCGCTCCAGAGCACATAAAATAAATATATGATCAATGAAATGAAACATGACAAAATGTTTCATATTGATGTTATTTTTCTTTTCAAAACGTCTTTTATGGTTAATGCCCTCAGTCACTTTTTCCATACATTTTCTTTTTTTGTAATATATAGCTTTCCTAGTTCTGATTTCAAGTTCAGGGTGCCTGGGGAGAATTGGAAGATTTCTTCAAACCAAGACTGTTCCTTCAGCCTTTCACATGAGAAAATTGTTAGGCGCATTAAAGTATTCCTGACTATGTTGCATTCCTTTGTTCAGAGTGAGTTTTGGGAACACATCCTTTTCTCATTATATTTCCATAAAATATATTTGATCTATTCTATTCTTAGAATACCTCTGATGTGGTCTGTGAATGGAGCACAGTATAAAAATATTTTTTTTTTTTTTTTTTTTTTATACGAGACAAAATGTTTCCATTTCTTAGACACATAAAAAGTCACTGTATAGCACTCCACGAAAGTAAAACTTTACAGAGAGTGTTGGTGCAGATCTCAACAGCAATCCATCCTCCCAGCATCCAGTTGTAACTTGGAGCCTTATCAAATCCACAGCGACACAGGGAGAAAGAGGGAGAGGAACAGAAAAAAAAAGGGAGAGAAATAGAGGAGGAATGAGACCTGGATAGTACTACTGGAAGCGAGTTTATATTTAGAAGCACAGAAAGATGTTAACCATGTGCCTGCTAGAAAAAAAAATAAATCGACCCTAATAGCGGTTGACAAAAAAACCACCTTTGGAAAAAGTCTTAAACTTTCAGAGCACAGCCCAGGACATTCCCAAATGTAGGCAGATATTTGAAATGATCCCAGAGACAGAGCATTGCAGCAATTTAGGCATTTCTTCCCCCCCCACCCTTCATTTCCCTATCTACTGATTGCTTTTTCCTTCAGGACCTTGAGAAACACGGAGTAGCAGCCTCTGAGCTTTTCTGCAGCTCGGGCTTGGCTTGGCTCTTTATTGCTGCACCCATGAAATTATGGTTTTGATCAATCCCTCCCAGCACCCTTTCACTCTCTGAAGTTTTCCGTTCACCGCTCCGATCTGGCTCGTCGGGAGCACGAGGAGCAGGAGCAGGTCTGGGCTCACCCTGGTGTGGTGGGGAGTGAAATGCCCTGATTCCCCCTGCAGGAATGTCATCTGATGGGAGCCTGCAGCAGCCCAGCTGCCTTGGGTACTGACCACAAATGACTTAATCCCCAGCATAAACAAGGCCTAATGTTCAAACTCATCTGCTGATTCCCTCGCAGCTTCCTACTCACAGTTCACAGGAGATGACTTCTCCTGGTTCCCACGACTGGAGAGTCAGGATCAAAGGCTTGAAGAAAAAAGAATATAAGGCTTTTTCTGAGTTTCTTTTTTTCTTTTTTTTTTTTCTCCCTTAAACTCAGGTTGCAAAAGTCTTTGCTTCAATCTGCTGAGGTGTTTAAAAAGAAATAACCATATAAAATTTTAAGCAGTAACAGGCTTGTGTAGGTAAAGCAGCAGTGACTGCATGGGGTGCAGTTTGTGCCTCTCACTATCCTCAAAAATTCATTTATTTATTGTTGGTTGTTCAAGACACAAACTGGAATTCTCTCTATTTGAGTAGCCATGGGAAGCAAGTAAAGTAGGGGGGGTTTGATATATTGTTTAATTTTTAAAATTCTCATCAGAACTGAAAAATATTAGAGAAAAATGATGTGAACAAAAATGTAAAATCGGTGAACTTTTTTTTTAACCAATATATTTCACTTTAGAGGAGTGAAATATAGTTTATGGTCTCAAAATCAGACTGTTGGTGTCTGCCTGAGAGCCTTCTGTGCATGAACAGCACAAAACATCTGCCTGGTCCTGCTCAAACAGCTGAGCCTGGAAATGTGGGAATTATTCACGTAGGTGTGTTGGCAGGGTTGTGTCATCCACCCCATAATGCACCTGGTTGCTATCACTTTTACTTTAAAGAGCACTAAAACTCAGCTAATAAAATTTAAAAAGAAAATCATATAAAGTGACATATAAGCAGGTTTCACATGAGAATAAAAAAGCTGTAGCGTGTTCTTCGACACGTGAAGTGTACATTTGCTTTTATCAGGCTTTTCCCAATTAAAATAATGGAAAACATTCACTACCTAAAAAAAAGTATTTAAAAAACCCCTCAAACCAAACTCACTCACATTAATAAGTAATGCATGTGTAGAGGGATCACTCTGGCACAGGAAGATTTTCCTCCCCTCTCTGAAATTTTCTTGGGTGACATTGGACATCCCACTGTTCACAGATTTCCTCACATAAAGGGACTTTTCTTTTGGCAAGTTTTTCTCTGTTTTCTCTGCTAGGAACTCTCCATCTCCAGCAGTCATTTTAATTTCCACGAGGCACTTCCCTGCCTTCAGCACCCCTGGCTCTGCTGCTGCCATCCCAAAGGCCTCAGCAATGCCCATCCCAGCAGGTCCCAGCACTGCAGGCAGATCCACGCTCCAGGGAGGTGGTCTGTGCCATACTGGTAGGGGACACTATTTGTTATCACTGGGAGTGGTTCTGTGAGCACTGGTGGTGCTGGCAGCAGCCAAGAGTACCCCAGCACAAACCTTCTGTCTGAACTACTTCAGGAGAGTGATGCAAGGCAACCTAAATAATTTAAATTAATTAATTAATGGCATGATAAATTATGATGTAAAGCTGTTTGTGTGAACTCCCCTTGTCACTGTGAAGCTGAATTTTCAGCACTGATAATCGCAGAATATCCTGAGCTGGAAGAACCCCATCAAAGCCCACCTTGTCCACTAAAGAGGCTTGTGAGCTCCTGTCCTCACTGAGAGGAGCTGAAGAATCTGTGTGTGATGGACTCCATCTCCCTGCTGTACCTCAGCCTCACAGCCATGCCCCCAGCCACCCTTGCTCACCATCAGCCCTTCCCAAATCTCTCCATTCCCCAGGTGCCCCTTCACAAGGTCTGGCCACACGCATGGAGTACGAGAGGTTGCAAAGCCGACACCTCAAGTGAGAACATCCCAATGCATTGTTAGGGGTGAGGCTTTCTCCACTTCAAAGGAAAAGCAACTTTCAGCCAGAGTTCATCCAGAATTAAAATAAAAGAAAGAATCATATGCTTCACTTCCCCTAAAATAAAGGGACTTTGGAATGGCTGGGATCAGGACAGCTTTAGCATCTCAGTTGGCCCCAGCACGTGCTGCACATCTACTGATGTGCAAGGTACAGGCCAGTGACAGAGCGAGCACTTTGCTTATTGACATTTCTTCCTATCAGCTCAGCCATCTACAGGATCAATCCCTTAATTTGCAACATCTTTTAAGCATGTCAGAGATCAGAAATGAGCCATATCTTGGTTCTTAATAAGTTTCTATATAAATCACTGCCTGATTAAAAACAAAACATAGTATCCTCCAGTAATGATCAAATTCTACAGTATAGCAATGTTAATGACCCTTTACTATGGAACACTGGAATATTTTTATAATAAAGGTTATGACTTGCATTGTATTTATTGTAAGCAGGGGTTTTATATTCTAAAAAATCAATATTTTAATATGTAACACCTAAATATATGACCTTCCTATGGCTACATTTCAAAGGCAATGTGTGTGTTCCATTTAACTTTTTTCTTACCAAAAAAAAAAAAAAAAGGCACTCTCTCCAGAAAGTTGTAAATATCCTAGAAAGCCTGTTAATCATGAAATCCTGCAAACTGAAATTTGTTTAGGGCGAGGGGAATCTGATTTGCAGCAAACTGCCTTTGTTTCAGATGCACCCATCCCCGTGCCAGCACGCCGGCGTGTCATGCCTGGTTACATGTGTCTTGTCGGGTTAAAATGATGCTCCTGACATAGCCAGGCTCACTGCCCCATCTCCATTATGAGTCAGGCTGCCCATTTGAGGGGCATTAGATTTTAATTTCCTCACTCCTGGCATTGCACGGGTTTGCCAACCAGCGAGCACGAGTGATGCCCTCTTCTGTCACTGCTCCCAGAAGAGATGGCCCAGCAGGGCTCCTGCACCCACCAGGACTCCAAACACACTTAAATCATCCATGGCAAGAGTCCAGGCAGGGAGGAGAGGCTGTACAACAAACAGCTGTGTCAGCTGAACATGACAGTGTGCCTTGGTTGCTCCTTTCCCAGAGCCCTCCCTGAAACTCCGCTCCTCAAACAAGAACAAACCAATGCTTATGGTGAGCACCTGTATTGGATTGGTGGGGAGATGGTGTGCAGAACTTCATGGTTAACTAGAAGATTGTGTAGATTAATTGAAGAAATGTGAGCTTTGGTCCCACTGAAAGCAATCTAGGTACCATTGTTCTAGCATTATTCTTCTACGACAGTGTTCTGATAGAGCTCTCAGAAACTCAGACACGTCAGTCTCCACTCCTAAAATTTGCTTCTGTTAAATTTGTGCAAATTCACCCAGATATTCTGCCTCTTTTCCTCTGAAATCCTGTTATAATCAGCCCAGTACACAGGGCTGACTTTGGGATAGCCAAGCATCATTAGTAAACAGATGCTTCCTTACAAGGGCATTTTGAATTTATTTTCTTTCTTACATACCAGTGTTGAAATGTCACAAGAAGGCTGAAGGCTCTCACCAAAAGGCTGAAGACTTAAATGTGCATTTTGGCAAAATAGCAACTTTTTTCTCTTCATTCTGGACATAAAGTTGATAAAAACAATAGCATCAAGCTTTTATGCGGCTACCCTGATAATATGACAAGTGTCAAACAAACATTTATGCATTAGAGGCAGAATTTTTTAGTTTCCCCTAAACCAGGGTACGAGGTAGAGGCCTGTAGAAAAATGTTTTGTGATAGATATGGGTGTAACTTCCACAAACACCCAACCCTTTCCTTATTATATATTTGCCCTCTCTATACATTTGGCAGCCAAAAGTGGAAGTCTCCTTTAGTAAGGTGTTCTAGAGAACATCTCATATAAAGCTGCAGAGCCCTCAGCAGAAGCAGCAATGATTGAACTTTCTCAATTCCTGCACCAGAACTAACTCCCCTCTGGGAAAGGGACCCTGGACCTTGGAAATTTACATTATACATTATTTATAGAAGCACAAAAGTAAAGCAAACATGTTCATTAAGTGAAGACTTTTGTACAGCTGACTTTGCAAGTACGATCCATGTTTGGGTCTTGAGCTGACATACTTCAAACCTGACAGAAACCAATTTTATAAAAGCCAAAAGTAACAAAGCAATGAATAATTAAGCTATCAAGCACAGCTACCTCACAAGTCGATGTTTCTCCAGCAGCAGCAGTTGATGTACACTGCATTATCTCATACCCTTGAAACAAGTAACAGATATTACTTGTTGCTGCAAAATTCTAACTGCAAGCCCTGACTTTTCAAGCTGACATAAGTAGTGACACACATGACAGGTGATCATAAAGGTACTTGAGCAGTTAAAAAATGAGTAAGTCTGAAAATGTCACCCAATGATAAGAGTCACACTGAGCTGCACTTTATATTTGATTATTTAAATTCAAACTTTTTCTTATTACAAGGATCCATATTTGTGCAAAGCTGTCCCCTACCCCCATTTGTGCTTCAAATAGCTGGGCAGTTTCTGATATGTTAAGACCCTGAGATAACTTGGGGCTTTTTGAACTGTAGAAGTTTTCTGAAGAAAATCTGAAAGGCAAATTTCTTGGTCTGAATCTAAACATGTTTTTATTTTAACTGAAATTGACTGCTTTGCATTTTACAGCATTCCAAGAAATAATAAACATCTGAGACTTGCTGCCTCTTTAGCTGGACAGGTTTCCCACAGCTGAATCCTTTGATGATACTCTTTGGGCTTTCTATTTTAGGAAGTCATCCCTTTCTGCTTCTCTCTGGAGGCAAACTCTTTGGCTGTCCTGCCAATCTTCCTCTTGACCTCTCTGTCCTGTGTACTTGGCCCTTCCATCTCCTTTCCAAAATCCTCTCTCTCTCTTCCCTTCCACACTGCTGGACTTTTGTAATTTCCAGTGACTGCAATTGCCCCTAAATTGCTGGAAAAACCTCTTCTTCTGCCCTGACTACTCAAATGTTTAATCTCCTAGACCTTCTTCTTCATTTTCCCTGGAATATTTCTCCAATTTGCAGAGCAAGTGTACTTCCAAGACCACCCCACATATTTGCACCGGTGTAACAGCCAATATTGATACAACTGGATATATTAACTGCAGGAACCACACAGAGCAGTAGAAATCTGTTCTTCTGACACTGAAGTTCTACTTAAACACCAAACTTAATTGCACATCAAGAGGAAATTATTTTTCAAGTGCTGTAATTTTAAATCAATCTCTAATTTCCAAACCAAAATATTATGTTAAAGAACACAGAGAGATGTACTGGAGACCTCCATTTTTATTTTTTTTCTTTAGAGGCCTGCTTAGTAAACACTTCTTTTACCATGAGTACCATAAAAATATGGTTAGACCAGCTGCTTTGCCATGTTTTGTGTGAACTCCCTGTTATTTGTTGCAATGGTGTAAGAAAGCAAGCAAAACCCTCTCCTCAGCACACACATTGACATTTTATTAATGAAAACTACAACTCTGACTAAAGTTTTTTGTTTTGTTTTGTTTTTTTAATCAGCCTTCTCTCAGACCAGGAAGAACTTTCCATGCCTAAGGACAAAGGGAGAGTGCTCATTTTGGCCTTGGTCAAAGACCTTATTTATGGACACACATTATTCTCTCCCAGCTTTATATCTCTATCTGCTCCAGTCAGATTAATATTTAAACATGACAACATTGTCATTCAAATGCTTCAGGCTTGATTACCATAGTTCTCACAGTCACAGTAGGAAGCCACTGACTTTAAAAGAATTACAAATCTTTCAGAGCACAGCAAAACCAGAAGCAGAGGCGGCCTCAGAGCTCATCATCCTCACACACAGCCCTCCTCCCATTAAATATCACGCTGCATACTTCATTTCATTTTAAGTTTTCAAAACCCTCAGAGGGACAGAGCAGCTCTGTGAGCTCCCTCACCCAGCATGAACACACTTGCACTTGAGAATTGCCTTCAAATAGGAAAACAACTGAGACTCAAACTCGTGGAGACAGATTAAGTGGCTCAGGAAACAAAAAGATTCACTCCTAAAAATTTAGCAATTATTAGAATACCGGCACTTCTAGAAGCCACTAATAAACCTTGCTTTACTGACCTCAGAAAAACAACACCAGAGTATAGACAGCTCCACAAACCCCTCTTCACAGACTGGGGCAAAAAAGAATAAATGCATTCTTTGCAAAATTTTGAAACAAGTAAATTGATAAAAACAACTGCAAAGTTAGGGAAAACACTTTAAAATATTCTGCTTGCCTGATATAAACTGTCCTTAATATCAGGGTATCATGTTGGGCTTAGAACATTTCAGCTTACAAACTCTTCTCAACCTCAGATGTGTAAAGTCTTAAAAACTTCTGGTTTTGAGGGCCTTCAAGCTGTCCCTGTCCCAGTTCTTACCTGGCAAGGATACTGATCCTAACATTCATGTTCACATTTTATGCAGAGAAGTAGAACAGCTTTCAATTTAGGGACTAAAACACCCTCCAGCTGAAGAAAATTCTCACATTACAGTATGTTAAGAAGAATCTACTTCAATTGTGGTCAGTTGTCATGGAGAAAGAAGGGGGGGGGAAAAGTATATTCCCATGTGAAAACCTTTCTCAGTTAGGAAAAAGGGAAAAAAAAAAAAGAAAAGAAAAACACAAACAAAACCTCAACTCCCCTCCTTCCTGTGCTTGACGTTTTATGCAAAGTAGGTGAATCTGGAACGACAGATCATTTAAAAAATACTCATTATGCTATTTACGTACAGAAATGTGGTCGTGTAAAAGTATAACAGGAATGCATTCACAATTGGTTTAAGTAATTTTCTCTTGGCAAACCACCATGAAAAACGGGCGTCATGGCGCCACCAGAATCCTAAATTGTGGTGGAGAATCATCAGTACACATGGCATTAATCTCTGTCTCCTTGCAGGAGACACCCTTGCCTGCATTGCTGGCCCGTCTCTTAAATCTAAGACGTTGTAACTTGAGTTTAAAACGACACTATAAATAAGATACACCCTCCCTCCCCACCAAAAAAAAAAAATTACCAACATTATTAAAAAGACACATATTTTAGACAGTTTATTCCTGTTGGAGCTTTTTGTTGCCAAAGAACACCGAAAGCAGAATACTAATGGGTTAATATTAGAACATGTAATCCTCAGCATTCACACTGGACACGATTCAGACTACTGAGAGACATTTTAAATATATACAAATAATTAGTTAACCCATTGGTATTACATTCTTGCTACTTTGGATTGATCACAAGACTGTAGGGATCTCATTATACCATCCCAGTTTATTTTCCCCAGTGACTGAGAGCGCTTAGCTGTCTTTTAATATCTTACTATTAATCGCTTACTAAGTTTTCAAATCTTTTTCCCCTCTTCCAAATTTAGGCAGAGTTTTGTTAATAGAGCAATTTAAAATATCACCATTCTCCCTGCAAATTTCTCCGTGGCATGTAAACATTGTTAAAATGTTCTACCAGATGAAATTCATGTCTTTTAAAGGAAACTGTGTCTCTATTTTGGTGGAGGGGGAAAGAAAAAAAAAAGAAAAAGACTGATAGTTTGGGAACACCCACTCAAGATAAAATAAGGATTCTGGAAGATTTCCTGTGGGGGTTAATGGAGGCCAGGCCAATGGTATCTGACCTTGAAGTCCCCAGATGAAGCTTCGTGTTTCTCCTCAAATTATTTCTGTTGAGGTTTTTTTAAGGTTTCTTCATTATGTAAAGCTTAGTTTGTCAACCCTGATATGGTGAGAGTCCAAAAAATGTCACCGATAAGTGCCACCTTTCTATGCTCTTACTAAAAAAACACAAGGAACTCAATATGGAAATATTTTTAGTTGATTTTCTTACATTCTTAGCACAGCATTGCCAGAAACATGCTAACACAAATCAGAGATAGTACAGCAGCACAGCATTAGCATTTTGAATAATTAGCAGAAATAGGTATTTTAAATGAAACTTACCCCCAATGACACACGTTTAATTCAGATTGTGAGCCACAGTGTGCTTTTCCCCACAAGTTACACGGCTATATTACTGTCTTAAAAAGCTATTATTTTAGGTACCTTGGAAAAAAAAAAAGGGGGGGAAAAGTGTTAAAGATCCATACACAGGGTTTCTGCAAACGAATATGATGTATTCCAGAAACAACATGCACTCACACAGACACTCAATAAGAAAGGGACTGTTTACTCAGTTTATAGCTTGAAAACCACTAGGGACTGTGTTCCAGTACGGGAAATTTTAGTACAGTGCATTGTTAATACAAAATAAAAAGCAAGCCTGGGAAGTTAGGATTATAATTTTTTTGAAAAAGCTTGTTTGGAGCATTAAAAAAAATATTGCCTTCTAATGTCAAAGTACGAACAAATACTTTTTCAGATGAATAAAGTCTGTAATCAGTTAGATAAGTGCAATATGCCTTTTTTTTTGGCATTTAATCAAACAATGAAATCACATACACATTTCCTGACACAAAAGACAAATGATGTAATAATCTGAAGGAGTTTCTCTATCTCCTTGGAACTTTGCATACTTGACTTGTTTTCCATATTTTGTGACTTTAAATGGTGGGAAAATTATATTAAAATGCTTGTAGCAGTTCCTCTAAACTAGCATCCTTTTTGTTTTATTGTATTTAATATAAAAGCAGCAATTATTTGATTTCAAAGTTATGAAAATATGTACCTTATGAGAAAACAAGCAATTTAAGCTTTAATTGGTGTCATTTTTCACAGAACTGGCAAGATTCTTGCATCCCTGGCATGTTGTTTTCTATAAAACTGCAGTGCTGCTTTCAATGAATGTTTTACGAATGTATAAGTTGTTACATGAAGGTATGTAAGTGGATGCCTGGAAATATAAGATTTCTTGGGGGATTTATTCACAAAAGATGCATTTCATTTCATAGTGTATATACTGTAATTTTTCCTTAATATTCCTAATGTGCTTTGGTTCCCATTAAGCATTTCTTCCATTCTTGCATGGGAAGAAAGGGGAGGTATGCAAGAGGGATATTTTGCACAGGAGAAATAGAAATAAAGATGGGGGAAACGAAAAACCTGCCTTGAAAAAATTATTTTATGTACATTTTTTGTGTAAAATTAGGCAGCAAGACCAGTTGGGTTTTGGTCTATTTGGGAGGAGGGCTTTTTCCTCCTTAATGAAAGGCTCAATCTCTAATTTAAATTTATAATACCCATGCCTTTACCCACGTGAACGGTCATGATTTTATTTTTTGATTTATTTAAAATTGTACCCATATGATACAAACTAGAGCCCTCTGATGCTCATTCCTGTAAAGATAATCAGAAGAGATAACCCCAATTAAAGAGTTTGGACCGTGTGTAGCATTCAAACTTTGGAAGGGGCTCCCCAGGGAGATGGTGGTGGAGTCCCCATCCCTGAAGGTGTCCAAGGATGTGGAACTCAGTGCTCTGGTCTGGGTGACAAGGTGGGAATTAGCCACAGCCTGGATTCAATGGTTTTGGAAATCTTCTCCAGCCTGAATGATTCTGTAATTCTATACACAAACATCCAACCCCTCACCAATCGTGGACTGCAAAAACCAACACACCCAAAGTGTTGCAATGGCCCTGCCTCAAGAAGGAAACTCTGAAAACTGAAATATAACCACCAGCCTGAGGCACAACCATCATTTTTGTCAGATTCGGAGCCTTACAGAGGAGCAGGAGCCTTGTGGCTGCCGTGTCCTGCTGTGCCACACATCTTCAGCACTTTCTGAGAAGCTGACAGGACCAAGGTAGGAAGAGGCCTCACCTCCACAAAGACAGCATCCCACAGAATCATTTGGACTGGCAAAGACCTCTTAGATCACCCAGACCAACCTGGCGCTGCCAGTTTTGCACTGGTGGTTTGGGGCAGGTGTAAGAGGAGGAGCAAGGTCGTGTCAATAAGGGTGTGGAGGAAAGGAATGGTGGTGGACCCATGACGGGGAGCTGCCCTGCCCCAGGGTCCTTCCCTTCACACAGAGGCCACCACTCCACAGACACATGTGACACCAGGACTTTGGTGCTTTGCAGACTCTTAGACATGACATCACCCAAAAGGACTTTGAGAGCAGATCTGTCACCAGTGAATGAATTCACCAGTTTGCGCTTGGCCCAAACTGGTGAATTCATTCACTCACACAGCCAGGAATTTACTCCTCCTGGAACAAACAGCATTCCATGAAAAACCCACCATTGCCACAGGGTTTGGAGGCTGCCCCGTGCATCAGCCACGCGTGGGGCGGTGTCTCAAAGAGGGGGAGCGCAGGACTTTCCTCTGCCTTGAAAACTGGGAGCACCATGAGCTGGAGCTGCCCACAAGCTCCTGTGTGGGGACCATCAGCAGGTCTCAGCCCCCAGCAGGGGGGCACACTGGTGCTGAGCCCTTAATTAAGGGTTCACAGCCGTTTAATCCCTCATTTCTCAGGTTGGGATTTTACGAGGCAGACACCGATGCCTTTGGCTCACAAATGTTTCCATTCAGCCTTGTGTTTACTGTTTACAGTAGTGGGTACCTGTGAAATACCCAAAAAAAGCAACAGGCTCTGCAGCCTCTCCTCTCCCCATCTCCCTTCTCACACACTCCCCTCTCACATCAAAACACCTACTACTGTGCCTCTCTATCTGCCTGTGACCATTCCTTCTTTACACTTCAACATTTTAATTAAAAAGCAATAAAACACTTTAATTTGAGGTTTGTACATAAAAATACAAGTAAAAATGGCCTGAACACTGGGCAAATACTATTGAAATCTGAGCTAAAAGGCAGTTAGAGTAACTTTAACCACCTGAGAAATGCAATAATCACCCTGAAATGCACAGCCTGGCGTGTTTTATTGCCATTATAAACTGCAATTTATACATTAAAATAAGGAAAACAGTCAGACCCATCCATTTATGAGCTATAATAAATATGGTTATGACATCACTGACAACCAGTCACAAACTTCCAAACACATCCAGAGCTCTAAAGCAATTTCACGATTACCTTTTAAATCTGTTTTCTATCAGCACACATGTATTTCTTGAGTGTGCACGTAGCCACAGGCCTGACTCAGCAGCCGTGTGTTCATGGATGCAAAGGTCTCCTGAATTCTGCAAGCTCTTCACTCAACTTTTTCACATCCCTTGCACCCATCCAATCCCTTGCTGCATTTACACCCTCTGTATAAATTTACACCCAGTTAGGATAATTCCTAATTTTTTTTTTTTTTTTTTTTAGTTCTAAATGTTCACAAATGTTTTGCCCTAACAGCATTTGGGCAAGATGCTGTCATTGGGGAAACCTCTAAAATGACCATTATAACTCTCATGAAGTCCTTCTCTTTGAGAAACAAGTGCTTCTCAACTATTTTCACTGAGTGCCTGCACCCAGAAGAGTTTTCCTTTGCATGCAGCCTTGAATCCAGCTGCTCAATCACTTTTCTTAGATTCCTCCTTCAAACACCGTCCCAACTTTTGTTCTTTCCACTGTTGCAACTTTCTTGGGGGAGGAGAGATTCTAAAAAGGATAAATTGTTCCTCAGGGAACAGCTCTTCTCTAAGAACAAGCTAACAGGATAAGCCTATAATAGAAATATAAATCAACTGCAGAACTTTTTTTTTTTTTTTTTTTGTCTTTTGGAGAGTGTTTTTCTCTCAAACCAGCAGTGCAACAATTTCCTTCTCTACTTCTCAACTCCTTTCCTGGTGAAAGCTCTCCTGGCCCCTCTGGCTTCCAGCTGCCAGTGCAGGTGTCACACGCACTGCTCCTCCAGGGGATCAAAGACCTTTGATGGATAACCTGGAGGAGATGAGCCATGGTAGCAGTTCCATGGGCCTGATCCAGCAGGGGCTGCCCAACACCAGGGTCCCCTGTGAGGAGGACAACAGCTGAAGGCTTTGAGATCAGAGGGAACTCACCCAGCTAAAGCCAGGAGGAGCTGGGAGCCACAGGGTGAGGAGCAGCCCCCAGTTTGGTGGCACATTGTGCGTGTGACAGGCTGGAGCAGAGCACTCACCATCACAGGGGAAGGCTAAACACCAGGTGAGGGGAGGAAGGGGCACACATTGTGCTGGAGAAGACACAGCCTTTGATGTATTTGGTTAAACACAAACTCTTGTGAGATACAATAGTTCTGGCCCTGTTATTTCACGTTTTATCCCTCCTGCGCAAAGCATCTCGTTGCCCTTCTGTTCCTCTCTCCACAGCCCAGAGGTGGTTACTTCTCATCTCCCCAAATTTCCCTTAAATCAGCCCAAGTTTCTTGCAGAATTATTCCTGATTTTCACTCTGCTCACTCAGGGAAATCATCACACCAGAGGATCTCCAAACCCTCCACCTTACCTTGCTGAGCACCAAATTCAGCCCTTGGTGGAGAGTCTTCTTGCACAAAAATACAAGCAAGTGAAGACTGTCAGGAAATGATTTTTTAAAAAGACATTTCAAGTACCTTGTGGCCAGCAAAGGTAGGAGAGGGTGTGTAGGATGGGATAGGAGCACGGTGGTCAAGAGAGATAAAGACTTTTCACAGGCCTTCACAGAAATCCTCTCTGAAGACACGCTGGTTATTTGCACAAGAAAGGATCTTAATATCCAACAAGACTCAAGATATTTGTCTTTTCAATGCCCTTCTAAATTAGATGAAAAGGGTATTTTCATCTAATTTTAAAAATTTTCACACTTTGAGGAATTAAACACTAAAAAAATTATATTCTGTGATTTCTTTTTTCATGGCTGTAGAAACCATGGAAAACTGGCAACTAAGGCAAACAATTTTCAGGCAGCTTATTCTATACTGCCCCAAGAACCCTGTCTAAAACTTTGGTTTGAAACCTTGATTTTAGTTTAGAATCAGGGTTGGAGACTTAGAAGGAAAGCACAGATATCTTCAGCTTAACTCAGTATTTTAAAATAAGCCAACAGAGAGTGAAGTACAGCTCTAACATGCTTCATGCTTACAATATATTACATTATATAACTACAAAGGAAATTTTAAAAGTATAACAGATTATGTCACACTTCAGAAGAAGTTACCTAGAAAGAAATTTCTTTTCCAACCTGCCAGTAACCAGAGATAGTAAGAAATGTTATTTATCTCAGCACTGAAGTGAGTTTCACCTCCTCCTTTTCACCAGGTTAATTGAAATATCATAACCAAGGCTGATGATACAACTCCTGTCTCTGTGACTTCACCTGCCAGCCAAGGCAGGACATGGTCTCTCTTGTCAATATTTATAATTTTACAATACCTTGACCATCACTGGCAGATGTGCATTTAATTCCAGTTATGCTTTGCTTTCTATTGATGAAGACACCTACCATTCCTTCAGCTGCTTCTCCTTATTCCAGCTGCAATAGTTTCTGCAGCACATCCACATTTCTGCTCCAGCACCATCACACACAACCCTGGGTCAGAAAAATCCCATGAAGGAGCAAGGAAGCCTTCAGATTTTAACAATAAGTGCAGTGGCAGGACTGCAGTTGTGTAAGGAAAATAATTTCCCTCACCACAGAGGAGATTTGGGACAGGTCCCTCAGGAGGGTCTCAGTGAAACAGTGATGTTCATATTTGAAAGGGTTTATTCTGAAGAACTCCTGTAGATTTGGTTGATGTGGTGCTGTTGGGGGAAAGCAGAGAGAAGCAAGTAGCTAAAAAAAAAATTATCAGCATTAGTGGTTGATGGTAAAATAGCACTGGGAAGATACTGAGAGGAAAATAAATAAAATAAAGCTTTTTCCAGCCTTCATCACGTAGCAAAACAAGAATATAATGAATTTTTTTTTTATGTAAGGAAGTTAATATCTCTCCTTATGTTCATAGCAGAACAAAGGCAGATAGAACACCAGGCAGGGAAAAACTCTCTTTTTAGTCTGGCATAACTCATTATTACTCAGGGAGACACATCCCCACCCAAAGCTTCTCAACCTTGTGTGTGCTATCCCCATTTTCCTAGTGAAAGGAGTCACTTTGATAGTCTGAATTTTAAGAAAAATTGTAATAGAAATTCAAAACATTGAGAGAGATGTTGAGAATAGGTGTGCACAGGTATATATATGTTGTTCCAGGACAATAAAATTTTATCTCTTGGAAATTCACTTCATTTCATGGCTTTTCACCATCAGTATGTATAAATTTGTCACTGACACAGAATAATTTTTCTCCCTTTCATCAGCAAATCATTTCTTAGTTGGAAAAATAACTCCTCAGTGCTCCTTATTAATATCTTTAATAATTTAAAATGTTTACCAGTTTACTGTATCCTAGATATCTAATTATTTGCAGACTTTCACTTACACATTGCTAATGGGACAAACATCTTCTGGCCTCATTTGTTTTTTAATTTAGGAGAAGTATTGAGTTACAGCAACTGCAGTGTGCAATCAAAAATTCAGATTATTTGACCTTTTCATGGTAACCAGCTGATAAGCAGGAATCACTGTTTCTCAAAACACTGAGGACACTGTTCCTCTCAATATTTGATAAATTATTTGCTATCTGAAATGAATGTTCCATCACTGTAGGGCTCTTTGATTATGTGATCTAAACTACAGAAGCAGGTGGCTACTCTGAATAATTTGCCCTTGCTTTGCTTTACTCTGAGGGATAGTGGAAATACTTTTGTTAGTGGGAATGGCAGGCTAAGAGAGGGTGGGAATAATAAGGATTTAAAACTCTTTCTTAAGGACAAGAGCAAGGACTGTGACTCAGTGCTTGAATCAACAGGTTACTATATCCAGCCTTTATCTTAGTGACCAGGGCAATAAAAGAGTAAAATCAAAATGCATTTGTAACACAGAATTCAAGCTTTCAAGACCTCGAGTGGAAAATCAATCTGTGCAATTGCAAACCAAGCCTTAACCCTGCAAAGACACATTTTTATGTTTAGCTGTACCCAAACTGAGCAGCACCATTTTCATCAATAGGATTCATCATGGGACTACTTAGAGACATTAACACTAATTAAACACAAGCATAAAACTCTTTGCAGGATTGAGGCCTAAATGACTTCAATTTCCACTAAAAATTATTTTCATCTTGTAATTAAAGCAAATTTTTGCTACTGGCATAGTATCTGATCTCCACTTAAATCTATGGATATAAAACTCTGTTAGCACAAGTGGCTTTTGGAAAGCCAATAAGAGCAGTGAAAATATCTGCACTTCAATTTCTGGGTAAAATTTAGTTTCTGAGTTCTCATTTTTTACTTCTTTGTCATTCTTCATTATTACCATGACTTCACTACTAGGCCACAGTCTTTGAGTTTTTTTTACTTAATGTCTCATGGCCTATTCCTATAGACCTTCCTTTAAAGAAAAAGATATCCATGAGGATGCAAACACATACAGGCACTGTGCCTTTTCTGAGGTCAAAATCCTGTTCCTCCCAAAGTTGAAAAGTGAATGTTGGACTCGTGATCAGCATTTTGTGGTTTAAAATCCAAGAATCACTGAGCCAGTTATTTCCCCAGCACTGTCAACCACAGCAGAGAATCACATCTTAGGACTGAGGCACTCATGCTATTAACAACATAAATGTGGGTTTGGGGTGGGTTTCTTGTGGGGGTGAGGGAGAAGAGCAGTCCCCTTACTAAAAACATACTGAGGGCTTAATAGCAAAGCCATCTGACATTTTAAGTCCTTATTATTAAAAAAAATTGTTAATTTTCCCTTTTTTTTTTTTCTCAGAATAAAACTACTTTTAACTTCTCATGGGCCACTTCCAACTTCTTTTCTAAAATGACATCAGCAAACCAAGGCCAAGAAACTTAGTGTGTCTGCTCAGTAAAATATTACTATTTATATATATTAACTAAACAGTTAAGGAGGTCAGCCTGCCCCTCTACTCCACCCTGGTGAGTCCAGGCAGTGCTGCCTTCACCTCTGGTGTCCCCAGCAGAGGAAGGACATGGAGCTGTTGGGGTGAGCCTAGAGGAGACCACAGAGCAAATTACAGGGATGGAGCACCTCTGTGAGGAAATGCTGAGAGTATTGGGGGTGTTCACCCTGGAGAAGAGAATCTTCAGTGACCTAATTCCAGCCTTTCAGAACCATAAGGGAGCCTGCAGAAAAGATGGAGAGGAACTGCTTACAAGAGCCTGGACAAGGGGGAATGGCTCCAAACTGAGGGAGAATGGGTTTAGACTGGATATTAGGAAAAAAAATCTTTACTGTGAGGGTGGGCAGACCCTGGCACAGGCTGTCCAGAGGAGCTGTGGCTGCCCCATGATCCCTGGAAGTGTCCATGGCCAGGCTGGACAGGGCTTGGAGCAGCCTGGGACAGTGGGAGGTGTCCCTGCCCATGGCAGGGGGTTGCAATGACAATCTTTAAGGTCCCTTCCAACCCAAACCATGCTATGACTCTGAAGTCCAACCACAGCCGTGGGTGTCATGGTGAGTTTGGGATCTGGAGTGGGGTGGGGGAGCCCAGAGGAGCAGCAGAGCTGGAGGAGTGACAGCGTGGCTGGAGCCCTGCTGCCACCCCTGCCCCGCCTTGGGGACAGGGAGCGGAGCACCAGCTATTTCTGCACCCTGATTGAAATTCTTATTTATACCACTGAAGTCCTATTTTGAGTGCTTTGAGCTCTATTTTTAGATTTTTTTGAACACTCTTGTGACTCTACGGCACATGTGATCCGGGAATATTGGGAAATATAACGTTAACCAAAATATTGCTTCAAAGAGGGTTTTTTTAGCCTCCTTTCTGGAGCTGGATGGAAATGATCACAGGACTTCACCTCCCATACCATTCCACAGCACACCCCCCTTCTCTGTGCCATTGCCATCTTAGGGCTCTGAAGTCTTGAGACAATCTTAAAATTATGAGATTTGCTCAAAAATACCTTTTTTTTTAATCAAAAATAATTGAGAGAGTGGGAATGTTTGCTTGTTCTTTGCTATGAATATGCCTCATATATTTCCTTAAATCTCTCCATATGGGCAATCCACCAGGAAAAATAATTTTTTATATCTTAAAAATGAAAAAAAAGCTGAAAATTTCATGCCACTGAGGTTTGAAGAGGAGAAGCATTGCTGCACTTACTCAAGCTGACAACTTCATCTTCTTCCTGGGAATGCCTGTAAGGAAGGAAATTTTAGTGAGACCTTTTATAGCATAGGAACAGGAAAAGGGACAAGGCCCTTTTGCCCATCGTGTGCGGATTTTAATTTTCTAAGGCGGAATCACAAATGAAATTTCTTCAGTAATAAATTTTTATAGCACAGTGCTCAATTACCTCTTCTGTGACTAATATTTCTGTATCAGACTCAAAGTTCCCAGTACTACTATGGCATCAAACCATAGCGCCTGATTTGCATTTCCAAAAAGGAAATTGTTTTCCAAAAGACGCGCGTGGCAGCAAGAGACTCCGAACAGCATTCTCATAGTAACACGCAGTAGCACATTTCAAGCCAACTAAATTTACTGAGCACTCCTCTGTGTTTTCAGCATGTTTCAGATAATTTTTAAGAGCCCAGAAAGTGAGCAGCAGGCACGGGTGATTTATTGAAAATGTACTCCTTTAAATCTCTCCAGTTTAGAGACAAGGATGTCGTGCAGGACAGCGTCAAATCCTTTGCACAGCTCTAGGGGTGGATGATGTCAGTCACTCTTTCCTTATCCTCAGCCCTCTAACCCATCAGGCACTATTTGCCTGTAGTGAATCCATGTTGGCTGTCACTAATCATCTCCTTATTTTCTGTGTGCCTCAGCACAGTTTCCAGGAGGATCCCCTCCATTATCTTGGTGGGCACAGGTGAGTGCCTTCCTTTATTCCTCCTTTTAAAAATGGATGGTCTGCTTCACCTCTGCAGCCAGTGGGATCTTTGCTGGACTGCCAAGGCTTCTCAAACGTGATGGACAGGGGCCCAACAGCTCCATCCACCAGTTCCCTCAGGACACACATAAATGTGTGTCCTCAGGTTCCATGGCTTGTGCATCTCCTTGTTCTTTAGATGATCTCACACCTGATCTTCTACAGCAGGTGGTTCTCTGTCCTCCTTCCTCTGCCTGTGCCTTCTGCACTTTGAGTGGTGTGACTGGAGCACTTCCCAGTGAAAACTCAGGCAAAAAAGTCCTGGAGTAGCTCAGCTTTCTCCATACCCCAGGTAAGCAGATTTCTCATTTCTTTATGGAGAGGGCCCATGTGTTCTCTAGCCCTCTTTTGATCTCCCCCTTAAGATATTGGGAAGCCAACAAAAAATAAAATGCCAGCCTGCAAATCCGTGGAGGTGCCTAGCTCCACCTTGGGCTGCACATGTCACAGCTCAGCTCTGACACACAGAGCTCATTCCTGTCCCCACCTGCTCGTGTATCACAGCCCATGTGCTCTGGTGGCAGCACATTTGGTGGCAACACAAGACACCATAAGGCACAAACTTCATTCCCTGCTTTTGTCCAGGAGCCCTGCTCTCGGTCTGAACATCGCAGCCTAGATGTCGTCGTGCAATGAGGCAAAGCTATTTTAAAATCTATTTATGTGCTCATAAAATAAACATAAAATGACGGTAAAACCGAGAATTAAAGCTCCCAAGCAATGGCCATATGTTCCCCAAACAGCCAGGTATTGCTGTAGATTTGACAGTGAGACAGAACCTTATGGAAAGTGTACTTGGTCAATTCATGGAGGAGTTGGTCAACTTTGATTACTCAGGGATATTTTTTTGCCAAAACCAAGATCAAGCAAGAAGAAGAAGATATGTTCATATCATAAAGTGCTTATTACTGAAGTCTTCCCAGTTGTGAGCCTCTATAATTGTTCAGCACATTAGTAGTCCACCCAAAATTAGATAAAATATCATAAAAATCTATAGCTGCTCCTATTACTGGATGCACACTTTCTCACATAAGGGCTTCAAAATAAAACATCATTTTCAATACATACATATATTTTCCTTTTCTTTTTTTTGCCTTAAGATAACCTTCTTTAGTCATGATATGAACATGATGACTGTCAAGCAGAAAGCTGAGGAGAGCAACAGCATAATGTTTGCAAAGGAAGTTATTTTTGGAAGATATGTTTCACTTAGGGAAGGAAAAAAAATCCCAACGAAGTAAACAATTTAGTTCATAATCATCAACACAGGGACACTTTGCACAGACATTTCCTTTCATAGGTCACCACATTCATTGGATTAGAATTAGTTAGAGGACTGAAAATAGTAAATGACAAAAACTACTGGAAGTAGTAGCCCATGAAGGAAAACATTGCCAGCTGAGGTGAAAATTAGATCACATTATGCTGAACCTACTCCTACCTGTCCTGTAATTCATGATCCAGATCACATATGTACAGCTTGTTATAATGAAACATAAGATTTATTAAAGATTTCAGCAGTGGGGAATTAATTCAGCTTGTAGAAGTCCTACCAAAAATAAGACAAAAAATGAATTATTCTCAGATCAAAATGGTTTTTTTTTGTTTTCTGGGTTTTTTAATCATCCTTTGCATAGCTTTAACACTAGCTAATATGGTGTAATGCATCAATACACTATAGCAAATTTTCTCTGCTTTAAATATCACCCTCATTCATACTGTGATTCAATTTAAGAATCATTCAAAGATAAATCTAAATAAATAACAAGCTGGCTTTCAGGCAAACAAATGAATTTGCATTGTTTTATATTCATCATAAATATTTCACCTAATTACTGAGGTACTATGTTCAGAAATACAAAACAACATTATAAATTTATTAGCACTGTCCCTGCTGATTTTACAGAAGTTCTGTGGAATGTGAGAGCCAAAAGTAGAAACAGGCTCAAGAGCATAACCAAAAGAGCAGAGGCTGCATTCAAATGCTAAACTGGATTGACACCCTCTGCTTTGCTCTGCATATTTACCCCAACCAAAGCTTCCTGTCTGGAATCAGGTGTTATCCTATTTATTCTCAAAACCCAAGGTCAATGAAAGCCTTTTCCTTCTGTTGACTTTCGAAAGCCAAACATCTGAATCAGGCTGCTTCGAGTATTATCTCGAAAACTATCACAGGAGTTATTTTTCCCCTCATTGTAAGCTTGTGGAAACGTAAAAGGATGTAACGGCATTTTTCAAAGGTTTAGGGAGGTCAGCTGCGTGGGGGCAAAATAAGAAGTGCTGCTGAAACATAAAAGGTAAAGCACACAGCATTTATCCTCAGAATTATTTAAGTTCTTTTAATGGCTCTAAAGGCTATGAAAGATGTTTTTAAAATGTAAATATGTGGGTCTTTTAGAAGAAGTTATCCTTCTTTGTAAACCGCAGTATCACTGGTGATTTATAATTTTCAGAAAATCTTAATCCCACTGGAAACATATAAGAGTCTCTCTTTATTTTTAACCTAATGCTGGATCTAACATGGAATGCAGTTTTTATTATTGGCAAAAAAACTCTTATTTTTATTTGCGTACAATAAATTAAGAAAAAATCTGAAAGAGTGCAAGTACAAAACCATTTTTAAAACAGATTACTCTTTTCCCTTTACCTTTGAAACAACTTCAGATGTAAATAAAATTGTGGTTATCACATTTCCCTAGGGATTAAGTACTCTTACTATTCAAATGTCATTAATTACCCTTAATGCCGTTATGAACTATTTGGAGATTATCATTATTAAACTGTTAGAGTATTTCTTAATTCCTCACCAGAAAGCCACAGAGTGACTCGCTGAGCCTATCCTCCCCCTCTTTTGTTGAAATAACAATAGCCCAGAGGAATTGTGTCTGCAAAGAAAAAGTCAAGAAACAACAATAAAACACATTTTGTTGGACTAAATGAGCAGTAGAGAGGGGAGAGTTTGGGTTTTAAGCCACGTTCTGTTTCATAAGTGGAGTATCTGGGGCTGGAGCAGCCCCATGGGAGCAGCCAGGGTGCTCTGAGGGACAGGGTTTGCAGCAAAGATCCCTCTAATAAAAGGGTCTTATCTGTAGCTGGCCCGTTTGGGCACACTGACATCTGAAAAAAGTAAGTTTTAGGATCCCAAGGATGCTTCAGTGCTGTAAAAAACAGTCAGAACAGAACATGGATACTGCACAGACTGGGTTTGGTATCAAAACACTCCATACGCAAAAATTCAAAATACATTCTTGTCACAACCTCGTCCTTTTGTACAAAGCACTAAAGCAAGGAGGATTTTAGCACAGTTGTTATTTAACTGTGTCACTTGGCTCTCCCTCTGAATAACTGGGGGGCTGGGAGGGTTTGCTCCACCACAGGGGCCACGTGGTCCCACTAGAGTTCAGATCCTCAGCTCTTCCAAGACAAATCCCAGTGCTTGCATTCATGTTTTGAAGTCTGTATTTTACTTTGCTGTTATTATTATTATTATTATTAAACTTGTATTTTTCATTCAAACGTGTGCCAGCACCTCTATACTCATGTGTTTAAAAACAAAAGTAGTAAGTTTAGCTACAGTCAAATTTATCAAACAGAAAAAAGACTCAAACGAAACTTTTAAAGATTACCTGGAAAGGTCAGAACAGACAAATCTAAAGTATTTACTCACTTCGGGTACTGGAAATCAAGCTGCTTCTCAGCTTGAGGGCACACATTAAAACATTAAGACCCCTACTTTGTGCTTAAACATTAGATTAGCTTCTATTAGGTGTAATTTTTTTTTTTAAACAAAGTGCTAAGAGGGTTCACTGCTCCTGCTTTCTTGGTTTGCATTTCTATCTCCCCTTGCCTGTACTTTGGGGAAGCTCCCAATCCATGCCTGGAGCACAGTGGGCCCAATTTGGTGTTTTTATAGGACAGGAGAGCTGACAGGTGATGCTGCCAGTCACCAGCTTTGTGAGTTACCCCCAGATCAGCCAGAAGGGTTATTCTCTGGGAGTGTCTGTCCTAGAAAGGAGGGGGATTGCACTAAAAAAGAGATTGCTGAAAAGCTGAGCTGGTTTTAGAACAGGGGAAAGAGCCTGAAAAGGGCCATCGCAGGGTGACACTAATGAGATGGTGTGGTCTGGGATGGGAAAAAGCTTTTCCCTGCCTCTTTTCCTGATCAGATCTACACATTGCAGAGGCCAGGGCTCCCTCATGGAGCTCTGCTGAAAGGTAACGCAGCACTGGGGATCTGTTATGAGTTATTCCAGTGAGGAATGTCTGGCTTTTTATGGTTATTTTAATTGGTGACAGTACTCACTGCTTAAAGTACTCAGTCTGGCACTGAGGCTCTCCCATGTCCTGCTCCATCCTGAACACTCATCCTGTCTCAGGGCTGCTTTCTCATCCCTGTCAGAAGCTGCTGCCCCATCACTGTCCTTGCTCAGGCATTATCTGATCTGGTCTGGTCTGTGTAACACCAGCCCAGGGCAAGCACTGATGTATTTCACAGAGATTAATACCCAGGCTGCCTGTCCAGAGAGCATGGGAAGTTGATAAGTGCAACAAGCTTTAAAGCAAACCTGAACCTAACCCACTTCTTATATATTTTGTTCACACCAGTAATGAGCAGTTCTGCCTGTTCTTTGGCACATAAAATAGGGTTTATATCAGTGAGAAAGCATCACTGCCAAACTTGTAGGCCTGACAAAGGAAACTGATCTACATGCTTTGACACAACTTTTCTTCTAAGCACCTCACAGAATTCTACTACCAACAGCAGCCTGGACAAAGGACAAATGAATTAAGAGCAGAAACAAAGTCAATGTCTCTTGCCCACTGATTTAAAAACAGCCCTTCCAGTCTGCTGGACAGTGAAACTTTGGTGGGCTTCAGATCCAGGTTCGGCTCATGTCATTGTGCATAAGGCACAGAAAACAAATCCTACATGATTCACTCTCTCCCATTTTGATGGAGAGTCAGGAGCTAAGACCACTGGCACTCACCAGTGTCTTGTCCCCCTTTTATATTACAGATGAAAGAATAACCATGGGCGAGTGAAGATGAGCAGCCTCCTTCATTTAAACTCAGCAAAGAGGAAGGAAGGTGAGCTCAGCAGCTCCTCTCTCCAGCCTCCTTAATCACCCACCCCTCACAACCTTCTCCTCCTTGCATTGCTCCCACTCCTTGCTCCGTTCCCCATCCCTTTCCCACAGGCAGGGCTGTTGCTCATCCATCCTATCGCACCCCATGGAAAAAATCCTTTTTTGTTTCTTCCCCAGATTAAACACACAGAAAGACACGACAAAACTCGGAGACACTACCTGGGGGAGGAGACAACAGGCTGTCAATCATCCAGCCAGCAGAAAGGCAGTGGGAGGCTGAAGCTGGGAACCACCACATCTCCCAGTTTACGTCCTTGGAGCCACCGTGGCTCGCAGCCCTCATTCCTTGCTTTGCACTGCTCAGAACCAGCCCACGTGTTGTGCTCTGCCAGAGCTTGGGAGGCTGCTCACCCCCGGCATAGGTCACGGAGAAAGGACTTTCCTTTCATCCCTGCAGGCAACTTTTGGCAAAAGAAGGCCAGGGAATAATCACAGGACAGTAGTGACTCAGTCTTTCTGTCAGCGGAAAGAATCTCTGCTGCCCAGCGCTCCTCTTCTCCCACCTGGCATCGCCACCAAAACCACCACACCGACGAGCAAGGAGGTTATGCAAGGCTGTGAGGTCGGAATATTAACTTACAAAAGTCAGGAATGGTGGGAAAGGGCTGCCAGCTTGACTGCATCAGCTTCCCTGGCCTGTTAGGAAAAATAGGTCAAGGTTTTCCAAGGTGACCAACAAATTTGGATGTCCAACTTTGTGCATGTTTAAAAACAAAAAAAAAAAAAAAAAAGAGAGAAGGAAAAAACTTATTATTTTGGAAAAAAACCCCTAAATGTCTGTCACTGAGGGGAAAAAAATGGCAGGCAGACAGCTGCATGTTTCAAGGTCCTTGCGGTTGAGCACCCCAGAAAAAACAAATTACCTTGAGACAGAAGCCCCTGAAAAAAAAAATTTAAAAAAGTCAAGCACTGTGTAAAAAACAACGGAGGAGAGCCCGTGGGTAAATAACTAGTGGGAACTCACAAGAGCATGGCTCAGGATGCATGTGTGTTTCTACTGCGGGAGAGAGAACAATTGAATTACGAGGAGCTCTTAAGCAAGTAAAGTAAACATCTTTTGGCAATTTAGTGCTGCACTTTGAAGCCTGGCGATGTCATACAAATGGTGAAATAGCACGGACACCCTTCTGCTGGCTAGTTTGTTTAATATGGTGAGTCGGGAGTTTTTTGGAGCTCAGCACTCTTTTATGAGCTCACGAGCTGGAGGAGGGAAAGTGTGGAGGGAGCAGGAGAGAGATGTTTAGGCAAAACTGGAGCTGCCTGGAGCTGTGGGAAGCAGCACGAGAGGGAAGGGGCTGCAGTGGGAGCCCTGCAGCATCCGGGGGGCTGCCACCATGGGAACAGACCCCGAGCATCCCCCACCACGGGAACAGAGTGGGGGGAAAGAGAGAGGTATGGGGTGAGGTGACAGGGATAATCACATGAGCGGGGTTAATTGCTATAAATATCAAGAATCAAATCAATATGTCAAGATGTGTGTTCCACTTTTCACATATATGCGGCACGTAAATGAGAAACGGAGAGAGAGGGAGGAAGAGCTAGAAAGAAAAAGGAGAGACTACTAAAGAAATAAGCCCCCCTGTACAGACAGCCTGACGCCAGATGGCTTCTTCTAATAAATATTCAACCTTAACTCAGTTCCCATGTAACTTTGTTGTAAAGCTGCCAGCACACCCACACAGATCTGGGCCAGCAAAATGATTACAGTAGTACAAACAAAATAGTGCAATAGAGGAAACAGGCAGACAGGGTCCTGTATACAGAAAGACAGAGCTGTAAAGATGTGAGTTGATGAACCTTTAGATTTAATACTGAGAAACTTGAAATAATATCTTGGGCAGAGTCTTCCCCTCCTGGGTACGGGGGGGAAACACGCCGACTTATTTTTCCTTGCTGTTGCTTTTATTTTTGGGAATACAGAGAACATCGTTCTGCTAAGACAGCAAGTGAGGCACCATAAATCAGTTGCTCTTCTGCATATTTTCTGCATTCAGCTGGAATTCAGATACCTTCCCTGAAATCACAGCCCAGCTTACATTTCCGCTGTCTCTTGTGCTCACATGGGGCACGAGTTAAAAAGGGAGATTTTGTGCATGACATTTGTTATATTAATTGGGAAGAGAAAGAGGAGGTTTGGTATATTATTCTTAAGAAAACACTGGCACAGTGCTCAAAAACATGCATTTCAGTTGTGCGAGTGTTTTTGCCCCGAGCTCTTTAATTTCAAAATTGGATTATGAGATCTGAATATCAGAACACACAATGTTGGCAACCCCAAAACTATTTAAATAGGACCTTGACCAAATCATGATCTAGTGCTAAGATTAGGAGCGGGGGAAAGGCAATGAAAAAGGACATGCTTTGCAGAAAGACTTCTATTGATGAAGTGAAGCAAGAAAAAATATAGATATTAGAAATTAAATTTTAAAAGTGCTAGGGATTAATCCTATTGATTTATTGACTCTTTTCATGTAGAATATCTTCAGTTTAGAGGCTTACCTAAACTTCTACCTGCAGTTGTTTAACAACCACCTATGAGCCAGGAATGGATCAGGGAATTAAATTATGCATTTACTTTGCTTGAGAAAGGATCAACATGAGGCAAAGCTCTTCTTTCTCAAGAACATAACCTTTTGGTGTTAGAACTCATGATGTGCTCCTGGAAGGACATTATTTTGCATGATACAGAGGAACATAAATAGAATTAATAAGACAGAAATGAAAAAAAAAAGAAGTGAAGGGTGTAGGTTGAACGTCAGAAAATATTTCCTGGTTTGTGAGAGTCTCCCTCTGCAAAGCAGATCGACAGGGAGATGTAGTAGGCTGTAGAGTCAGGCTTTCACCACTTCCCTCGGGAGACTGTCACTGGAGGTTTTAAAAACAAAGCTGAACTCAGCACTAGTAAATATGCTGCAGGGAATAACCCTGTGTTGGGCAAGATATGGACAAGATCAATTAACAGATCTCTTCTATGTCTACTTTCTATTATTTTTGACTGTTGGGAAGAAAACTTTGCTAGAGAAAAGCCTAAATCTCCCTCCACTCCCCTGCCTTTTCTGTTTTTAAAGAGAACAAGCTCTCTGGCATTGCAGGCTCAGCTCTGCTCATTACAGCAGCCACGTCTCTCCCACCAGTTTCACTCTGCTCACCCTCCATCCCCAGCCTTACTGAGAAGCCCTGGAAAAATTTCCTGGAAAGAAAAGAAAGGGAAAAAAAAAAAAAAATCTGAATTGCTCTTATTTCTGATCTTTCCAGACCCCTTTATAATATTCATCTATTCTGAGCAGCATTTGACACTTCCTTCCCACCCACCCCTATTAGGAATCAGCTGTGGGTTGCCTCCTTGCGCTCCTTTCCTCCAGCCTCAAGGTGCACATTACAATTCTATTCTTACCCAGAGCACGATAGCATCAAATGAGGGAAGGAGTCTGGGTAAGCTCCAGCCTGAAGAAATGCACACCTTTTGTTTATGGCAGCGGGATGAAAGCCATGAGCTGGAGCCGGACACAAATCTGTCAGCCCCTGGGAAAAGAAGCTGCTAACGACGGCAGCGCTGAGTACCCCAAGCACATCAAACAATCCTTCATTGGCTATGCTGGCTTGAAGTTCAACATATCTGTGCTTACCTTAATAAACCAGGCCTGAAAAATCACCGAATAAAGCTTAGAGGTTTTTAGAGGTACAAGGGCACCACTTAGACTCCTCCGGCACTAAGCTTCGTTCTGCAAACAAAATTGGATGAAAATTAGGGCTAAATTCAAAATCAATTTAAATCCTCCATGCACACTCTTTATTTTAAAATATGCCACATATTGAAGAGAATCAAACCAAAGTACGTGGATTTGTTCCTTGTGGAGAGGCAGAGAGATGAGCCCATGGCTAAGAGCAGCATTTCCCTGTGGGCTGGGGTGCCACGACGTGACCACGCTGTCCTACAGCACAACCCCTCTGAATCAACACACAGGCTCTGATTTTTTACCTTCAGTCCATAATGTCAAGTTTCTATTAAGATTCTTTAGTTCAGAAAAGAAAAGAGGCGAGGAACACCAGGAGAAAAAGATCACGGAGAAAATTAAATATTAAAGAGACCTTCGCAGAGAGAAAATGATGGACACAGAAGGTTCTGCCCCAGCCTCTCTTTGTCCTCTCCACTGCCAGTCTCATTGTCCCACAAGAGGTGCCACAGCCTCACTGGCAGGCAGGGCTGGAGCAAACTTCAACCCTCCATGGCTTCTCAGCTAAGCACCAGAATAAATCAAATAAAGGCAAAACCATGGGAAGAGGTGAAATGTGGGCTTGGAGGGAAAAGGGGAATGAGGAAGGAACTCTGCACTGCCTAGAGGCACCCAGGACACAAACAGAGTGTGAAAACTTTCCAGTGAACCACTTTTTGCTGCCTTTGCGTGCAGCTTGGGTTGAATCCCCCCTTGCCCCTGTCCCATCTCCTGCTGCCATGGGGCAGAGAGGGAAATTGGGGCCCAGAGCAGCCACAGTGGCTGGGAATAGAGAGACAACAGCACGGAATGTCCTGAGCTGGAAGGGATCCACAGGGATCCAACTGCTGCCGTGGTGGAACCAAAGTCCTCCAAGGCTTCCAGCTGGAAGGAAAGTGGCAGGATCACTGTCCCAGCAAAGAGCTGGTGAGGGTCAACTTCTCAGCTCTATAAGCAGCCTGGACAAACACTCTGCTGTCACTCAGCCTCTGAGGGTGCCTGTCTGAGGCACCACTGTGCTTACAGGCTCAGCAGCCTGCTGGAAACCACCAGAACTCATCAGGAAGGCGTGCAGCTGGGTGCATTACATCCACATAATCCAACTCTCATCCCATGGGATTTCTTCAGAGCAGGGCACTCACCTGGCTGGAGCAGCAGCAAATCTCACTATTGCAAACAAATTTAAAAAATTAAAAATAGTCAGGGAAAATAAAATTGGTCAAAATT